>RXPK01000304.1:432226-859126 GCA_004143645.1 Protaetia brevitarsis
TCACCTTTGGTTATACAGTGTATCAAGACATAAGGAGAAATATAATAATATGTAGCAGCTGTAAGTCATATACAATCAAAAATCTTAATCCAAGGGGGCTATTGTAAGCATACGAGAAAAAAAATATTTATAAATGCGTGGCTAGAGCCGCACCTGTCCAACCTAAATGCGTCCGAGTATACCCCCAAATACCACTAATTTCAGATTACCGCTTTATTTTGTTGGATCGCCGCTTGGAGTGCAAGCCACTTCGAACATTTTATTTAATTCTTCCCGTCACGAAACGATCTTTTCAGGACCATCATGATTCATATAAATAAAATGATCTATGCATCGGCAAAGCGCGGAATGTATAAGTCAATTTCGCCGAATAATAGTAAAAAGCTGTTTCAATTTTCTGTATCTATATTATTTGTGTATTCAATTCAATTCATTTTGCTTATATCATTAAATCAATCCAAAAAAATATCAGATTACTGGTACCTTTATTAAAACTAACTATCGATTCGAAAGCAAAAGAAAAAACGTTTTGGTAACTACGGAAGCGCATATCCGGTGAAACTCAACTCTTATAGATATTAAAAATAAGCTGGTAGACTTCGTAGAATCTCTTAACAAAAAAGAATGTTTATTTATAAAAAGAAGAAATTTAAAATGCCAGTTTCGATTTTTACAAGGGCACACTGCGATCGCCTTATTTTCAGAAATGAGTTAAATGACTTAGGCTACATTAAGATACTAATGAGTGAATGTATTTATACATAATACCACGTTTAGCGGGTGCTTAACAGACATGCTTGCATCAGGCCCGAATAAAGATTTTTGGCTCTAAATTTTACTTTTTTTATTCTTTATGATGAAATCCGTTTCGTGGTTTGGTCTTAATATGTCTCGTGGAGTTAACATCAATGCAAAATTTACTTTTTTATTTGATACACCCTGTATATTGCAATAGTAAGATCTACGTATGTTAAACTATGGCTGCCTCATTTGGTGGAGAAAGACTACGCACAAGCAGGCGATTATTAAACTCGCAAAAGAATACATTACATTGGCTGCCTGTGCATCACTGGAGCTGTAAAAAAGCTCACCCGAAGCTACATAGGGACTATGTAAATCTAGCCTCCTCGGATTATTCACATATTGACGGGAAAGCAAGACTGGAGCATACAGACTAAAATGTGGCGGTAACTGGAGAGGAAGATGGGGCTTCTGAAATCTCGAATAACAGCCAAAATTGCAAACCCTATCTTTAAAATGAGCATCGATATAATGACTCCCAAACCTTTCTTCGACAAATCCTTTGAGGTTATCTTGGACTGGGATGGGTGTAGAGTAAAACAGAAATCAAGGATTCAAAATGATGGATCAAAAAGAATCATAGCTTCCGAGTTGGTATGCAGGGTAATTTACGCTGGATGGCATGAAATATTGTGCCCAAAATACGTAACGTTAAAAAATCACTCTTGGGATATACAGGTGTATCAGAATAAGGTAAATATATAATATGAGCAGCTGTAATCTTATATAATCAAAAGTTTAATGCCAGGGGGTCAGTGACACTTCCTGGGCCGCTCAACACTCATTCTGCTTCTACACAATTGCATATGGCGAACAACTATTACGATCCTCATGATGGTCAGATTTGAGAGCGTGCTTGCGATTGATGCAGACCCTCTAAGGTCTTTCAAAACTGGTGTAGAAAGTTGCTTTGTGTAAACCAGATAAATCAAGATGGTATCTTTATTAAAAAAGAAGGTGGGAAAACGCCCCACACACTTTTGCACTGCTCTCGATTCTGGAGAACTCAAGTATGGGTATCACTTTTGCAGAAACTGAGCTGAAGCAAAAGTCAAACAAAGCCGAAAAAGCATAAGCTTTGTAGTGTCGCGTGCTGGTAGATTGGGGGTCTCTCGATAATTCTTGTGGCTGTACACTGCCATATTAGGCCATGCTAATTTGTGCCCTGTCTGGTGGCCAAGGTGAGACGAGTGGTACCAGGAATGACCTGATGCAGTGCAGCGCATAGCATGTCTTACCATTAACAGGAGCATGCGCACTACGCGAAGCGGCATGGAACCCCCTTATGTCCCTCCCCTGATCTGTTCGTGGAGGAGACTGACATCTGAACGAGAAGGAGGGTCGGCCACGTGCGATCACCATGAGGGCTCGCTAAAGCGCTCTTCTTGGTGCCCGAAGAACTGTGCCTCCGTGTTGCTTTCGGCAACACTCCACGTTCTCGTCGATCCTGCGTCGATCATTGTCTTCAATTGCGTGTATAAGATGGATCAAGACAAAAACGGGACAGGTGGCGGGGGTTTCTCTCCAGACTTAAGCTCAACTTAGAGTTGGCACAAGGTGGTTGGCTACGGTTTTCCAAGCTGAGATTGGCGATCTGCTGGTGCGAAGAAATTTTGCAAGGGGCAACAAGGGACACGCATTGTCCTTTACAGTGTAGTAAGCTGCCCTCAGTAGTTATAAGATCGCTTCGGGCCTAGTACTTCAATGTCAACATGCTTGAAGCGATCGCTATTGATAATGATGATACTCAGATGGGTAAAAGGTCATAAAAGTAATCTGGGAACGAGGCTGCGATAGGTTGCGAGACGGGGTCGTTTCTTCCTACATGGACCGGAGCCTGTTCTCCAATTTCTTCGCTACACTCAAACCCTAATAAACCGTGACCACTACTCTAACGAGGAGAGTGGGCATCCATAATCACCTGTGTCAGGCACGTAAAGCCATCTAGGAGTCCATCAGGAAAGCAAGATATGTCTGCAGCTTTCCGCAGTAAACTAGTCAAGTTAAATAGAACTATTGACTGGTCATGGCAACTTTAATAAACACATGCACGCATAGCACTGACAGCAACCCATTCGCCGTGCAGTACCTGAGGACGAGCACACCGGAGCATTTATGTAACTGTCGGGCGCTTTGCCCAACTTAGAGGTTCATCCTGGAAGAATTCTGGTCCAGTTGGCCAGCCTCTTTCCCTACCGTGAAGATCATGGGGTAAGTGAAACATATGTAGCTAAAATCAACCGATGTTAACATCTTTTAATATACCCAATTATAACTAGCGTTAGTAATTACGCATGTATAGTGACTATCGCCGACAATTATTGTTATCCTTCATAGAACACACTTTTTTTTTAGATATACCATTCGATTGGCTATTGAACAGCCCAGCGAGATTCGCGCACACTTATATAAGGAAAGCAATCTTTTCATTTTCGTGGAGGAAAGTCGAGAAGAATGCTGTACGTCATATAGGATCTTACAATCCACCAAGATCAGCTTTCTTTCTAGCGATAAGGACGATTTTAATATATGAAATGGCGTAAAAATCCTCTGATATCTATATATAACGAAAAACATTAACTCAACAGGTCTATCATTAGGCAAAATAGGAACAAGATAATAGCTCCAGTCATTCGTAGAAAGACAGATATCTCCCATCGCATTGCAAGGTCTTTTCGACAGTCGAATGGGAACATCTAAAGTTCTGTATGTGCGCGGACATTTTTTTTTAATTCTGAAAACTAATTTGTATTTAAAGTTATTAGTCAATCAAAAAGATATGGTAAGTATAATCTGTTGGAATCAGAAATGCTGTCAGACTTTTTTTTCTGTCAGATATATAATACATATTTGTACACACGTTCACGTGAGAAGTGATGATCGACGTGTATTTATGTGATATTTATGTGAAGGCGTTTGGTCTCGCAAATTTCCTCTTGTAACCTTGTAGTAATCTCTTGATGATTTAAGTCGATACAGTTTTTCTTTGATTTGAAAGAGATTGATGTAATTAAGAGGTCCGTGCCTCTAGCTTTAGTAAGGAACAAATATTACATTTCATTTTTGGATATTGTGTGATGTGAGAGAAGTCACTTATGTGAGTGTTTTTGCATACAGATGCAATAAGTGGAGTAATCTGCTCATAGCTGTATTAATATAAATATATCCTTATAAATTGTTTGTTGATTTAATTTTTATTTATGATGTAAAGGATGTTGTCTTATCTTCAACTTTTTTATAAATAATAATATGTTGGTGATTTTATAAAAAGATTATCCGGTTTTAAAAACTCTTTTCTTTAGAGATACTATTTCTTTCAAAGATACAGTCTCCCTCGCTAGTGGCTAAAGCGTACGTCTATATGCAACAAAAACGTTAGTAAAACGGATTAGTCTTCAGGCTCAACGATTAGTGGAACGATTCATTAAAGTGTAGGGTCATTATTAAAATAGTGTTGTGTGATGTAGGTGTTCCTTGTAATTTGAAATAATGATGACATATGTATTAGCTGCATAGCATTAATAAGAGGAAGAGGAAGAAGAAAAAGCTTTATTGATACCATTTGTAAACAGATGACAAACGACAAAATTTTTCAATACGAAGCGGATGATGTTTCAATACACGATTCAAAGGCATTTAAGGGATGATGAACTAAATTTAAAGAATATTGAGACTTACAGAGGCAGTTTTCATATACTGTCATAATCGCGTATATATGAGTATCCGATATTGGTCGATACTGACTTTACATCTCTCATAAAGATTTTCAATGTGCTTCATACTTGATGAAAGAAGTGCATGGTTCTAAAAATATTTCACGTTCACGGGGTATCATTTCAAAAATGCAACCAAATTTTTTTTAGCTATCTATTGTTTACAATGAATGCACAAATACTATTGCTATGGTCTGGCACCCCGGTTGTCGAAAATCAATTGTATTTCGAATTCAATGACATTCTTTATCAATGTTAATGATAGAGTTTCCACAATTTTAATATTTTAGTTTTGAAAAGATTTTGTTAATAGAAATTGTTGTTAAGTTTAATGTAATTGGTTCAGTTTTGTATATTAATTTCATTCAATTGTACATATTGCTTCTTCAGTATTGTATATTTTGTAGTTTCAATTTTCAAGAATTTTCTTTGACAATTCTAGCGCTGCGCAGCGCACGCACATTGTAATTTTTATATATATGCGCCGTGTTTAAACCCCAGAGGCTCAGTTACTTGAATTGATGCCGAGAAGTAGTTATGTAAATATTATTTTCATTGCTGCATTTGGTATTTCATTTTGATTTTAAAATTGGTTTCGTTTATTTGAATATTGATTGCATCAATCAGGAACTCATCTTTAAATAATTGCTGTTGTATTTTATTGTGTATACAAGTCGGATGTAAATCAGTTATTATATTTGTTTTAGAAGGTAATAATATTTTTTTAGTTTAAAGAGTTTAAATTTTTCCGGTTTCTTAGTTTTCAATTAGTTTTTTTTAGTAATCACCTCGGTGTAGGTGAAAAGAAGCTTTAGTGCTTGTGATTAAATTTCAAAATTTTAATTTACTTGTTTTGTCCACGTTTAAATTAATTAAGTGTGTTTAGTTTGAGACCACGTGAATTTTTTTGTGAAATAGGATTTTCTTCTAGAACAAATTTATCTTTTGCTTTGTTTAAAGGATTTTGAATTGTCTCTATGCAATTGTAGAGTCTAATGCAGTTGTTTGGTTTTTTGGCCAGAATCTAAATTCATGGTTTTGTTTCTGCATAATTGTAATTATTTTTTTTTTCTTTTATTTTTTTATAACATTAAAAATTTAATGATTGTTAACGTCATTCAAAATTTCTGTTCCTTTATTTTTGAATCAACCTTTTCAATTGTTGCAGTTTTAAAGAAAGTCAAATTTTCATACCCCCACATTTTATTTTTCATGATTAGTTCAATTGTGAAAATAACCCTGAGTTTGAGAGCACTTTTGCGCCCTTTTAAATTTTTATCGCGTGAGCTAGTAATTAAAATTTTATTTTTTGTCATTTTCAAATTTCAGCTTTGCATTTTATGCTTGTACAATCAGTACACAGCAATATGTTCGTTTCAAATTTCTAATGCAAGGTTGCCAAGTTATTTAACTTTTTACATAAAATTTTCAAAATGCACTTGTTCATTTAACATTTTTTTTCCGGCATTATCATTTACAATTAAACTCTAAAATTTGCCGAGTAGCTTAGGAAAGCTTAGGCCTTTCTTATGAATTGAATCTTATTTGGTAAAATTATACAGAGTGGTCTCCAGAAGCAATCAATTTCTTTGATATTTAAACGGCTTTTACTTTGTTATTTTAAATTGAACACCCTATATTTTTTTTATTTCATCATATGCACTTTTTTATGATCTTTCATTTTTGTCAGCAATAGGGCATATCTAAAATTTACACTTTCTGAGATAATTTGATATTTTTAGAAATTGTCCCACAAATAACATTTATTCATTCAAACTATTTTTTATGACATTACCAACCTGTCAAACACGCTGTGTTAGTAGAATTTTCTTTATATAGTGTTAATTAAAATGAATTTCAATCATGTGGAGCTTGTTGATATGGTGTATGTTTTGGGTGAAGGAGAACGAAATTCTATGCCTGCTTCCCGAATTTACTGTCAAATGATTTCCTAATGGCAGACAACTCACTGCTCTAGAGTTTGAAAGACTTCGAGAAAGGTTTGAACGTACAGGAGAAATTAAATACGAGAAAAAAAGAACGCGGGAAGCGTGTTAGAAAATGAAGAAAAGGCTATACTATTAAGCGTGGTGCAAAATACTCATGCAAGCACATGTACAATAATTAATGATCTGAGCACCAGCCAAACTTCAGTATCGAGAACTTTACGAAAAGATTTTATCCACTTCATATTCAATTGGTTCAAGGACTTGATGGCGGTGATTTTCAAAAACGTTTAGAATTTGCGGAATGGGCCTTAGAAAAATTTCGCCAAGAAAATACTTTTTTTAATTATCTATTATTTATTGATGAGGCAACCCTTCACAAAAATGGCTATGTAAACTGCCATAATTTCCATTATTATGACACAGCGAATCCCCATTTCATAAGACCATTAGATCACCAACATCGATGGTCTATAAATGTTTGGGCAGGAATAGTGGGATGTCATTTGATTGGACCATATTTTTTTGACGGGAGTGTCGACGGGAAAGCCTATTTGAATCTTTTGGAAAATCAATTAACGATTTTATTAGAAGATATTCCACTCAATGTAAGGCAGAGAATGTGGTTTCAACAAGACGGTGCCCCTGTCCATTATAGTAGAGTAATTAGGAGATACTTGGAAAGAAATTTTATGGATAGGTGGATAGGCAGAGACGGTCCAGTAAGGTGGCCACCACGGTCTCCAGAATTAACAAAATTAGATTTCTTTCTATGGGGATGTGAAAAATTTAGTTTACCAAGAACCATCAATAACAAAAGCAAACATGATGGATGGGATTCGTGACGCATTTCGCACAATAAATGGCAACATGTTAATGAATCATTTTTAACGCGATTGCAAGTTTGTGTGGAAGAAGAAGGGGGCTATATCGAACATTTAATATAATGTTGTTTCTGTTATATGTTATTTAATTTTATTAAATTACTATATTGCTTTTGACAGTCTAGAAAAGTTGTTTGCTATTTTGGGACATATTTTTGTCTACACTCATATTATTTTAGTTAGTTTGTTTAGTTAGTTTGTAAAATATCCTATTTTGCCTTGTCACAAGCTTGCCCTGGCCCTGAGGTAAGTTTATGTACTTTGTTATCTTCAACAACACTATAGAAAATCACGATTTATAACAAAATATGTGCATAGACGATTCTCCGTTGTGATCGATGGCTTTTAATTTTAGAATATCCCATAACCATATAAGCAAAATCATTAGAGAAGTTTTGAAAGCACTGTGTGACAAGTTGCTCCCGATTTATTTACCAAAGCCTACAAAAGCAGATTTGAAGCAAATAGCTGACGACTTTTATGCTAAGATGGAACTTTCCAAATTGTTGTGGGGCAATTGACGGAAAACACATCCGCATAGTTTGCCCGAAGGGAAGTGGAGCCTATACTTCAACTATAAATCCTATTTTTCTATTGTCTTATTGGCAATAATTGGTAATGTTGGTGCTTATGGCAAGGAAGGGGATAGTGGACTATGGTAAGAGAAATTAAATAGAGTATGCTTACTACGTCTTTGGGGATATTGTCGTTTGTTAGGTGTGCAATCCAACGTTGCTCTATGTCATTACTAGTTTTTACTTTCCTTGTATTTTTTTTACATTCTTATTAAAGGCGAAATAGCAAAATAACAATGCCGCTTAAAAAAACACGTAAAAAGCTCAGAGCATCCTTTCGATTTTGATGATACTGCAATATTTAATGCAGAAAACAATTATACAGAGAGGACACGTGGGTTGGAACAAATTCATTTAAAATTCAGTGGTTGTTTTTTTAAAAAATGCTGGGGTACGTCAATATTTGTTTTTAGCTGGTGATTTTTTCTGGTAAATTCACGTATACAGTGTGGCCCAAAAAATAAGTAACTGGTTGTGTGAAGCTGAGTTCAGTGTTTCTGCTGATTATAATAGCTTTGTTATTGAAACGTACGTCCATTTTAGTGCAGTTTGTGCTGAGTGGTCTAAGAGAAGTTGTAGCATTACCAGTGCCACAGTTTGGAATATTTTTGTCAACTATATAAAAATATTTCAAAATTTATAAGTGATAATTAAATTACATACGCGTTTTTCAAACAAATCATAAAGACATCTTGATAATGAACGGGTTTAGGCCTAAAGTATATTACTTAAAAAACAACCTCTATTTTCCCGCTAAACAGACATTATATTCAAAAGTTTACTAGTATTTCAGTCAATAGAACAGTGTTGAGAGCATACATGTGGGCGTCTTTATTTGTTCGAATAAACCAATTTTTTCTTCATCATTCAATCCAATAATCACCTATAACAACAGGACCTTCTTTTATTATACAACTAAATGATTTTGGGCGTTAATCCAATTAAAAAATAAAAAGAAAAGCGACAGCAGCTTTACATTCTCGCATGTTCATGGCCACACAATAGAATCATTAATCATTGAAATTGATAACAGTTTTAAACGGAATGGACTTTCATAAGACAACACTAGGCGTCGAGCCTCTCCGAAGTTATTTTTTATGTGCTTTAAAAGTTTTTTTTTTTTTCTGTTCAAGACAAACGATCAGTGAGCAAAGAGTCCTTGATATATCACAGCGCTAATCGTTGTGGATTATTACCGGGCTACCGCTTGCTTCTAATTAAGCATTCCTGCGTAATGACTTCTGTTCTGCACCTCGGATTTTTAAATCTAAAATAAATCCTTAAGAAGTCCAAGACGTATGGTTAGTTGCATGAATTTTATGGGTATTATACGTAGATTTTAAATTCTTACTGACGTATGTAAGTATAAAAAAAATGTAATCTCTAATTAGTTTACATACTATAATTTTGCTATTTCAAACAGTGTGTCCAGAAGATGGCATAGAGCCGAAACGCGGTCGAACAATTATATTTATTAATTAAAGGACTGGAAAGAACTATTTTCTGTTTTTTTTTTTTTACTTTAGAGTTTGGCATCTGTTTTATTATGCTTTTATTGCCCAGTAAGTAAAAAGTTTCCTTGAATTTTTCGGAAATGTGTTCTGTTAAGTAAAAATATAGCTCATTCAAGTCATTTTTACGAGTTCTGCTTATAATCTTTATTACATTCTGCTTGGAATAAAAAATAAATTTAAGATAAAACAATTAAAATTAGTCCTATTTTTTCTTAATGCAATAAGCCCGGCAACACAGACTAAGATAAGTTGAAGGATCACTGAGTGTACATTTTAATTGGACAATTGATTAAAGGCATCTAATCAGCTGTTCTAATTGATCATTTTTATTATGTGTACATGTTTCGGCCTGGGCTATCATCAGGCGTAACTGTCAGCTCTGAATAAATTAAATAATTTAGTTATTCAAACCTGACAGTTACGCCTGATGATGGCCTAGGCCGAAAGAAGTTGTACATGTAATAAAAATGATTGAGCTATCATAAAATTTTCCAATCAAATCATCAATTAAGAACGCAATGAGTAGATTGATATTGTTTAGTAATGCTCCATAGTCACCACAGCCTACTGCGTGCCATTTTTTCTAAGAAAGTACTAATTCAAAACTATATTTTTCAAAAACACTAATCCTAAAAGAAGCGTTAGAAATGGGTACGAGAACACCTATAGCTTTTCGATCGAAAAGCAATTCTACATCACGTCTGAAAAAAAAAAATTAAAACTAAGGAGTTACCCCAGATAAACCCTAGATTATGGGAAACCCCGATATAATGTCAACATAAAAGCTTTCTACTTTTTACTGTATAGCTGTTATACGCTTTTAAGTGCATCACATTCTTTGTTGCTTTTTTCACGAAAAACATAACTCTAAAGCGTAACCGATAGCCTAGAAGAGATTTATAAAATTGACTTTAAAATTTTTAGTAGATTCTAAATGTACAAAAAGATATAAGTCTTTTGAAGGGACGGTCAAAATGCGGGGTGGCTTGCAGAGGCTGGCGTGTCTGTGTACCACGGGGGCGATGAGATCTACTCTACCACCGCATGAAAGTGATTCTAAACCTGCCACCAATACATATTTATATACAAGGAGCTGCAAGGTCTACAGTACACTGACTTTTGCACAGCCAAGTACCGATAAGTAAATCGCACGGCTCTGATTATAAGGAACAGTTAGATGAACTCAAGGAGGTACACCACTTAGGAATACCATGTGATGCCATGGTTGAAAAATTTAACCTAGATAGAAAATATCAGGTTATAATACCAGATAAGAAGGACTGGGAGACAGGTTACCCAGTAAGAGCGGACTCAAACTGGGTATACATGACGGCTCTAAAACGGACTACGGCGTTGGAGCGGGAATATACACTAAGAAGCCTAAAAAGGCTCTTTCGGTAAGCTTCAGCAAAGAACACGACTGTGTTCCAAGCTGAGGTTGCTGCAATACACCACTGTGTCCGAGAAATAGAAAGATGTACCGAGCCAGGTAAAAGCGTCGCTATTTTCTCTGATAATCAGTCCGCACTTAAAGCGATTAGTTCCATAAGCGTGGATTCTAAGTCGATTTGAGACTTTGTAAGCGTCCTAAATGAGGTGGGCACCCACAGGAAATTAATCTTGGCCTGGGTCCCTAGCCACTCGGGCGTCAGAGGAAATGAGGCGGCGAACGAGCTGGCCTGGCGAGGTTCGTCAAGGCCATTTGTTGAAACTTGCCCTTCTTTCGGCACTGTCAAATCGCAAATTTAAAAAATCCATCAATGAATGGATATATAATCAGTCCAGAGAGTGGTGGCAAAAATCACCGGGACAGAGATAGGTAAAAGGGTTCCTAAAGGAGCAGGAGGCTCTGAATTTACCGAGAGGATCTACTGAATAAAATAATGGAAGACTGATCCAAACTGCATGAGTACTGCAAGAGGAAGAAGAAAAACACGATTCATGTGCTGTGTCAATGTGAAGGCCTGGCGAGGACAAGGTTTCTAGTAATGGGGGAGGAGAATCCCACAGCTAGTAGCTACATAAAAAAGCCGCTCTCAAAAATGATAGGTCTAATTAAGAGGGTAAAATTAGAGGGCGTCCTCTAGGAAAAAAAAGTATTACAATAGATTTGAAAAGGTCGCAGTGAAACAGGTCCATAGGCCACCCCAATCCTAATCTAATCCTAATCTAACTATGCTTAATCTCGAAGTTTCAAAATCGAGATATCATTGCAAATTTGATTTAACGGACGGCTTTCGTGCATCACCCTGTATATTTGAAAATCAAAATTGCCATTATTATTTGCAATGACAATATCCAGAAATGCTAAAGGATTATTTGTGTCAGAAAACTCAAAGATAAAATAATGGAATCATATTTCTCATTAAGATTCTTAATAAATGATTTTACGTGAAAATTGGATGTCGAAATTTTAATAATCACCTTCAAAATGGTTAAAAATAGGTCGGCCAGAAAGAATCTGTGCCGTGTCAAAAGTATGCTTGAAAAACTCGTCATTAAAACAAAAGACATTTTGTTCCATACAAATACGCGTTAGGTGATATATTCATCAATTTCAACAGCAAGAACCAAATTCAAATCCAAATTGTGAGTAAGTTGGATCTTATCATTTGGCTATTTATTTTTTCTTCACACTCGCAATTTAATTAAAGTATTTTATGAATGTTTAACGCTTGCTCATCTGCCATTTGGGGTATGCGAGCATAGACAGACCAGCTTCTGAGCTGGGTATTCTAAAGCTTGTAGCGCACATATAGATTTAGTTAAGCCAGGCAAACACTGTTGGTGGAGTTCTGACACACCGTGTATAATCGAAAATCTAAACTACTTTATAGGCCATGCCATTTAAAGCGACTGATGCGCTATAGAGATGGACTCAGAGACAGCAACGCCCCAGCTTACCTTTCACGGACGAAAAGGACATTCGTCTACCCACCTCTGGAAGGAAACGCGATTGTGCACAGAAATAAAATTAAAAAGAAAAGAAAAAAAAGCACAAATAAGAGAAAGAAAAGGCGACCATCACCTCTAGAGAAATAACAAGGATGACACAGAGGTGTGGCCATCAGCGCACGCCGACGACTAGAAATCTATTCCCCGGGAGGACGTTAAATGTCGATCCCACTGGGCGATGGTTCTTGTCGATCTTGCGTCATCGTCGATCGTAACATCTTCTGAGATCGCAGAAAATAACAACCGAGTCGTCGTCAAGGCTGTTGTTGCGGCGCGGCACAGCAGCGGTTAGGTAATAGGATGGGCCTAGATGGCGTAGTCCGCGTGTGATTTTGGGTCGGAACGAACTGAGTTCGGAGAGAAAGGTGAAAGATTAACACTCCCAAAAGAAGAGTGTCGAATTGTCTGACTATGTATGTGTGTGTTATGTTGTAATTGATGTATTTATGCGGTTATGGATTGTGTTAGAAATGTTAAGAAGGCGTGGGAATTAGTAAACCGATAACTGTGGGTATATTATTGCTCAGACCAAAGCGATACGTGATTTGCAAGGGTGTCTTCATAAAAATCAATGCGAAGATATAATCTCATTAAAGCAGTTTATTTATTTCCAAAGTGTTACAAAAAATAATAAATATATTAATATAAAATTAAGGATATATTAAATGATAATATAGTAATTTCATTAGTTAGTTTTCATTAGTTAAGTTTACAATAAGAAAATGATATAACGTTCGCATAAAAACGTCAATTTATTTACCTGCCTTCACGTGTTCTAGTATTTCCACAAACCTTGTGCAGATTAAAACCAATGCCTCATAAAATACAAGAACAAAATCATAAAAAAGCCCCGGTTTTGCAAAAAAAAAAAAAAACAAGCATAGCTAAATTTTTCCTAGAAAATGAGCAAAGTGCACTCAGATTCTCATAACAAAAAGAGTCTTCTTCGGGAAAATAATGATCACACACACTCAGATAAAAAAGAAAACTTACTTCAAAAAACCTAGTGAATCCCATTTATTTTTTTAATGGGTGGATCTTACTTGGATTTTTTTTCAGACAAAACCAGTAAGATTGCTTTGAGTATTTCCAAGAAACGAACACACATTATTTTAAAAACAATTAACAGACGCTACCGTTATTTTTTTCTTCAAAAACAAAAAAAAACAAACCCACAATTAACTTTCTTTCACGAAGTTACACTTAATCTATATCTTGAATGAAACGGCAATTTGAGCTCTAAATATTTATTTCACTATATTTCTAAGTAGACGTGACGTTCCATTTTATTTAGTTTCGTTTTTTACTCATCATATATTTAGAAATAAACATTGACTTCGTCCATAGATAAATGTAAAATGATAATAAATAAAATGGTCGATATAAATATAAAACCAAAAAAAAATTTGATGGTAAAATTACGAAGAATGACATACGTTCAGACTAAGGATTGTATACCGGTTTACCGGTTAACCGGTAAATTGGCCAAAAAACGTTCGGTAAATTTACCGGTGGATTTTTGTAATTTACCGGTAAATGAAAAATCCATACTAGAAATTCTTATGTACAAAATATTGTAATTATACAGGGTTTTCCACGGAACTGGCTGGTTAGAAGTTTTCCGGCTTAACGAAATTCCTCAGTTTTAAAAAATTGGAGTTTGCAACAATTTGGCACTTACTTTCTTTCTAAAATATTTTCACCTTTCTTGCACTTCCGGTTAACCGGAAGTCGCCACGAACTTTGTTATTTTAAATGGAACATCCTATATATTATTATATATTTTTGAATTTACCATAAAATTCTATGACGATTACCATTAGGTATCTTATTACCATCTTCAACTGTTTCTAAGATATTACGATTTTTGTTAAAATTTTTGACATTTACATTGTTGATGTAATTAATTAATTCTCACTTGATTTAAAGTGTCAGAAATCTCCGACTTTGAAATCAACCAGTACTAACATTGTTTTACCAAAACGTAGAAAAAAAATTCAGTGACATTATACAGGTGTTTAAAAATTAGTGACATATCCAAGAATTTTGAATGTTGCAAAACTTAATTTTTCAAATAGAACACCCTGTACATTTTCTATTTTTGGATGTACATTAAATTCTATGCCGATTTGCTGTAGCATTCCCTATACCCATCTTCAGTAGTTTTTCTTTAAATTACTCTTTTGTTTATTACCGCTTTCAAATGGCCGAATAATTTCTATCTGCGGGCCATGACATTAACATCACAACAATTTATTATTATTAGTAAGTATTATTGTTATAATCATGTTTGTTACACGTGCGTGTTCAGATAAATGCATATTATTATGGAACTTATGAATTAGATAATGAAAAATATTGAAGGAGCTTATTTTAACCTGGATACTTTAATTTATTTTACATTCACTGAGAATGCAGGATGAACTTATAGGAATTTACGGTAATTATAGAATTTATTTTCGGCTAATATATCCAATAAAATTCAGAAAATTTTGAAATAATACATTACATAGATTACACACTATACAACTTTCGGTACTACCAATCAAGATTTAATGATTCATGTGACGAGAACGTTTGATGAATCAGACCCAGTTGAAGTGAGAAGAAGTATAAGACGACACATTAAGACGTCGAATAATAAAATGCTTGGACGTAAACGGAATTCACATTGAGCATTTTTTTTGATGCTCTATGTCATGGTTCAAGTTTATGCTGCTTGTAAATTGCATTTGTTAAGTATGCATGTGTCTAAATATTCTTCATAAAAACCTTTATAATTTTGAAAATACTTTAATATATCAAAAACATTAAAACATATGTCTGACAAGCACACTACGTTTTAGTGAAACAATTTTTGTTATGTTGTCGTCGTTATCGTTTATACCATTTCCCTTAATTTGAAACCAAGCTATTAAGAGAAATCATTTCAAAATTTTCTGGATTCCGTTAGATATATTAACAACCAATAGATTCGTTTAATTACATTGAATTCTCTATAAGTTCTTCCTGCATTCTCAGTGAATCTAAAATAAATTTATAGTGTCTAGGTTAGAATAAGCTCCTCCAATATTTTTCATTATCTAATTCATAAGTTCCACAATAATATTCATCGATCTGAACACGCGACGGGTAACAAACAATGACTATAACAATAATACTTTCTAATAATAATAAATTGTTGTGATGTTAATGTCATGGCCCACCAGATAGAAATTATTCGGCCATTTGAAAGCGGTAATAAACAAAACGAGTAATTTAAAAGAAAACTACTGAAGATGGGTATAGGGAATGCTACAGCAAATCGGCATAGAATTTAATTGTACATCCAAAAATAGAAAAATGTACAGGGTGTTCTATTTGAAGAAATTAAGTTTTGCAACATTCAAAATTCTGGATATGTCATTAATTTTAAACACCTGTATAATGTCACTGAATTTTTTTTCTACGTTTGGTAAAACAATGTTAGTACTTGTTGATTTCAAAGTCGGAGATTTCTGACACTTAAATCAATGAGAATTAATCAATTACATACAACAATGTAAATGTCAAAATTTTAACAAAAATCGTAATATCTTAGAAACAGTTGAAGATAGGTATAAGATACCCTAATGGTAATCGTCATAGAATTTTTATGGTAAATTCAAATATAATAATATATAGGGTGTTTCATTTAAAATAACAAAGTTCGTGGCGACTTCCGGTTAACCGGAAGTGCAAAAAAGGTGAAAATATTTTAGAAAGTAAGTGCCAAATTGTTGCAAACCCCAATTTTTTAAAACTGAGGAATTTCGTTAAGCCGGAAAACTTATAACCAGCCAGTTCCGTGGAAAAGCCTGTATAGATATTTAAAGGTCTATAAGGACAGAAAAAAAAAACTGGTAAGTGTAAGTAACAAAATACTCAATTATTAATTTTATGGGAGATGTTTTTGTTTAATTTTAATTTCAACTTTCTTGAATTTGAGAGCCGCTGTAATGCCCTAGATTCGAGAATATAGAAAAGAAACTGACAAAAATGTTTGATTAGAAATGCATAACCTCCATTCCACCGAGCTAGTCAGAAAGAGAAGGAATCAAAAAAGTCTCAAACGAGATGGATAACGAAAAGCAAGATTAACCTTCATTTGTTGCTAGAATGGTAGGAAGCACAACATTCCACTTTTCCAATCTGCCTTTGTCAACAAGTACAATTTCAATTCTCTCATTTTATGGTTTTTGTATGGATTTTATTTATCTCTCGAAAAAAGTTGAGTTATCATATGTGATATGTGCTTTGAGATTTGAGAAGATTTTTAAAAGTTTAAAATCGTTTATCTTAAAGACTAAGTAAATGTCTCATTTTTTAATATTTAAAAATAACATTAAAATTTGAACCTTGAATATTTTTTTTTTTACTTCTAACAACTGTTTAAAATATGTAATTAAATACAAATATTTATTACAAAATTCTAATATTATGGCTTAAGATTGTGCAAAGTATGTATTATTCTAGCCTAACTTCTTACCCTATTTTCTTGGGAAATCCCCATTAATGTCACACATGAAAAAAAAATTACCGGTAATTTACCGGTAAACCGGTATTTTCATTTTCATTTACCGAATCACCGCTAAATGAAAAAGTCGGTAAATTTACAATCACTAGTTCAGACAGCAAGCTAAATATAAAACAAATATCACACATCTTAATGTCAGCTGGAAATGTATTCTGCTACGTTATAAAATGAATTTTTGCGCCTCCGTCCAGAAACGCTCATTTTACAGTACTTCAAAGCGGCAGGAAAACTGATAGGCAGGCAAAAATGTCACTAAAGGTTGGCCACACTAGATTCCACATGACAGACCTTTAATAAATTGTCATTAAACTACTGTTCAACCATGCTAAGATGAACTGGTTACTTATTATTGATAAATATGTATTAAACTAGAAAGAAAATTACAGAAAAAGATTTTTACTCTCGGAAACGTCAAAATACTAAGGTATGTAACATGTGTGCCAACTTGTACTGTCAACTGCCTAGTGTCAAAATTTCTTTTCTATTTTCAATTCAAAAATAAGATTTGTCGACCCAAAGAACATTGTGTATCACGCGGCCAGAAACTCTTTTGCGAGTATTCGTGCTGTGCACAAACCGTACTCATACTCGTAAAACTGTAGTTTCTGGCCTAGTGATACAAATAACTGTTTCGTGTAGATAGACACATTTTCTTTTAAATTGTGGAAGTGTAGTGCATATTTTAATTTCGCGTTGAAGTTTGTTAAAATGTTGTATCGCTTTATAATATGGATTTTACTCAAACGAACTGGTTCTGTTCGACGGTCAATTGTACAACCTTTCTCAGGGTAAAAGCGCAAAAGTATTTTAATTTAAAAAAATTCAATTATTAATTATTAAACAAACTAAGCAAATTGATACAATATGAATATTACATATAGTTATTGTCTTTTTTAATAAAATTATAATATGAATCAAAATATGAAAATTAAGGATAATTTTAAGTAATAAATAAAATACGTTTTTGCTCCTCAAATACTCAAACTAGAAGAACTCAAATTTCGTCTAAATAACCACCGAACCTTACTTAAAAAAAAAAACAAACACCACTCTGATTTATTCTAAAATCCTACTTGGATTTCTACTAGAAACTGAGAGAATCTGCTCGGTTTTTGGATTTTTGCTTGAAAAACAAAGTAAATACTATTCAGCGCTTCTTCTTCATACCCAATAAACCATAGCAATTTTTTCTTCTAAGAAAAAGCAAGCGATTCCTGCCGAAGTTTTCTTTAAAAAAATGAGCGAATCCCATTTATGTATTTTTTCTTTAAAAAACACAACTCGGATGCTTCTTAAAAAAAGAGCAAACCTTAGTTAGATTTTTCTTGAAAAATTTGCAAACTTTACTCAAATTTCTTCTAGTACGAATTCTAAGAGATTTTCTAAAAAAAAAAAACGAGTGAACTGCTCAATTATTTTCAAAGAGAAATAGATGTTTTTTTTCTCTTTTTCAAAAAAGACGGAAGCCTACTAACATTTTTTGCTCTAAAAAACTCATTTTTTTTCTTAAAAAGACAAGTGAGCCATATTTGGGTTTAACATAAAAAACTAATTTTACTACTTGCCAGATTTATCCAAAAAGTGTGATAAATGATGATAATGATTTAGAGTCTTGACTATCCTAGGTGGCGTACATCTGATAACCTGGCAATGAGTGCCATGTTTTACAATAAAGTCTATGGTCCAACAGTGATGAATACGGATTCAGCATTCGGCATCGAACCTTTAATGTCGATTCTTCCTTCATTACTTTTCATCATGACCCTACATTGATTTTTTTCAATTAGAAGTAGTCTAATGGGTTTGCTCGAGTTAACTGTGGTTTCCACGTTTTTAAAGGAAAATATAGGTAGGATTCACTTGTATTTTTAGAATCCAAGAGAGGTTTACTGTTTTTTTTTAAGAAAAATGTAAGTAGAGTTTTTACTCGTTTTTTAGAAGAATCTGAGTGGATTAGTTTGATTTTTAGATAAAATTCAAGCGAAGTTAACTAGTTTTTTTCTAGAAAAATGTAAGCAGGTTCACTAGTTTTTAGAAGAAATCTGAGTGGATATGCTCGATTTTTAGATAAAAAACCAAGTGATGTTTATTCGTTTTTTTAAGAAAAAATGTAAGTAGAATTCACTCCTTTTTCAGAAGAAATCTGAGTAGGTTTGCCCGATTTGTAGGTAAAAATCCAAGTGAGGTTTATTCCTTTAAAAAAATGTAAATAGAGTTCACTCGTTTTTTTTTTTTTTTTAGAAGAAATCTGAGTGGATTTGTTTGATTTTTAAATATAAATTCAACCGAAATTTGTTAGTTTTTTAAGAAAAATGTAAGAGAGATTGACTCGTTTTTTTTTTTCTTAGAAGAAATTGTTATTTACTCAATTTTTAGATCAAAATTCAAGTGCGGTTTACTCGTTTTTTTTAAGATAAATATAATGGCTCACCCGTACTTTAATAGAAATCTGAGTGGATTTGCTCGGTTTCTAGATAAAAATCCAAGTGATGCTTACTCGTTTCACTGGATTTTTAGAAGAAATCTGAGTTAGTTTCCCTGATTTTTAGAAATAAATTCAAGCGAGCTTTTTTTAAGAGTGTAAGTAGGGTTTACTTGTTTTTTTAAGAAGAAATCTGAATGAGTTTGCTTGATTTTTAGATAAAAATCTAAGTAAGGTTTACTCAAGTTTTAAGAAACATTTAATTTAAGAAAAAAAAGTTCTAAAATATGACTTCACTCGTATTTTAGAAGTAGTCTAAGTGGGTTTACTCGATTTTAAGATAGAAATCCAAGTGTGGTTTTTTAAGGAAAATAGAGGTAGGGTTCACTTGTTTTTTTTTAGAGGAAATCCGAGTAGATTTGCTCGATTTTTAGATAAAAATCCAAGTGACGTTTACTCGTTGTTTAAGAAAAATAAAAGTAGAGTTCACTCATATTTTAGAAGTAGTCTCAATGGGTTTACTCGATTTTAAGATAGAAATCCAAGTGTGGTTTTCCACATTTTTAAGGAAAATATAGATAGGGTTCACTTATTTATTTGAAATAATGAAATATTTTGTTCGATTAACTACATTTTCATAATAAAATTTGTTTGAAATTATTTTGTTGTCCTGAACAAATCAAATCATCTTTAATAGCGGCTTCTTTGTATAGCTGCTAGCTATAGGGTTCTCCACGCCCATTACTAGAAACTTACTTAGTTGTTCTCGCCAGGCCTTCACATTGGCACAGCACATGAACTCCTTCCTTCTCTTGGCAGAATCTGCAGAATCATCTACCAGATCTATGTTGTATCTATGCCTATTTAGTCTACAGTAACCAGTCAACCGACCTACTATCATTTTGACAGTCTTCCTGTTTTTATTCAGTAGATCTCTGATAAATTCAGGCCTCCTGTTCCTTCAGGAACTCTTTTGACTGTCTCTGTCCTGGTGCTTTTTGCCACCACTCTCAGCACTTATGTATGCATTGTATCCATTCAGTGATGGATTTTTTAATTTGCCATATGGTAGTGCCGAAAAAACGTCTCGTCCGCCATGTTATTTCCTCTCACGCCCGAGTGGCTAGGGACCTAGGCCAAAGTTAATTCCCTTTTGGGCGCCCCATCCATTTAGGGCGCTTACGCAGTCCCAAATCAGTTTAGACTCTACACTTACGTAACTAATCGCTTTAAGGTGGACTGACTATCAGAGAAGATAGCGACGCTTTTACCTGGTTCAGTACATCTTTTTATTTCTCAGATGCAATGGTGAATTGCACCAACCTCAGCCTGGAACACCGTTGTGTCTTTGCTGAAGCTTACCGAAAGAGCCTTTTTAAGCTACTTTGTGTATATTCCAGCTTCGACGCCGAAGTCCACTTTAGAGCCGTCTGTATACCAGTTTGACTCCGCTCTTACTGTTTTGTTTTTAAAGAAAAATGGAACTAGGATTCACTCTTTTTTCAGAAGAGATCTGAGTAGGTCTGCTCGATTCTTAGGTAAAATCCAAATGAACTTTACTCGTTTATTCATCTTTTTTAGAAGAAATAAAAGTTGCTTTTTTTGCCTTTTAGAAAAAAAAATTCATGTCCAATGACAGTATTATTATTACCCTTTTAATTGATATTCCAACTTTTACATTACTAACAATACCTATTTTGTTAAAGCACGCTCAATGAAACAACACTCGTATAGGCTTGGTTACAATACCCCATGTATTTTTTACACTTACTTGGCCCTGCAAGGCTGACCATTTGCATATCCTTGAATAGAGAATAAAAATCGACGACTGCTATTTAGAAATTTAATGTCATAATATTCAAATACTAAAGCAGCACGATACAAATGGTTTTTTTATTGCGGCCACACCTCGCACACTTTCTTCCTGTATCCACATGTGCATTATAAACGGCTCGATTTATATAAAACGAAACTTACTACATACTTAGTTTTATTTATATATTAATATTCATAAATTAGATCTTCAACATCATACACGAATTGAGATTTACCGTTATGGGATCGCCTACCAAACTAGATTTTCTACACTTACGACACTTGAGATCGCCACATTTGCATAGAAACGACGGCCATAAAGATGTCCGATTTCCAAATTTTCGGAACCTGAATCCTTTAATACGTGTATCTTGTATATATTTTTTTATAGTTTTATGTGACGTAAATGTGGTTGATTCGTTATAAATTTCCTAATAAAAAAAAAGTGTTTTCGGAATAATTCGGTCGAATTATTAATTAATTCGAGAGATAGGCAGTGGTTTTACGATTTTTTTTTTGTGGCGTTAAAACTAGGTGATTTTTTCGTGTTTTAGAAATCGCAGGGAAAGGTTAAAGTTAATCCTTTTTTCTAAGGTAGGATCTGAAATTCAGTGATTTTGTTTTCTTTATAAATACTGCACCGAAATCGGCGTATAGAAGAGCAATAAAAGGACAAAATCAGAGAAGATTAATACTCCTATATTAACTGCTCTCAAATCAGCGGCGGTCTCTCTGTTACATAAAAAAGGTGATCCCACGAATATTGAACATTATCGTCCAATAGAAGAGGAAGAAAATAGTCTCCAGTAGAATTTATTCTTATCTTGACAAATATCATTTAATTTCTGATAGTCAGTGTCAGTATGGTTATAGGCCTGGACATTCTACAGGAACTGCTACGCCTGCATTCAGCATGTTTAGGACCAAGTGGATGTTGGTAGATTTGTAGCTTGTACTTTATTTGATCTAATAAGAGCTTTTGACAGTTAGATGCTCATTTGTGTCTGAAAAGTTGAACAAATTAGGTATTCGTGGTATTCTAAATTAATGGATTGTCTCTTTTTTGAGTGATAGAAAGATAATTGTAAAACATAACAATGTGAGGTCTGAACCATATACTATTAATGTAGGTAAACCACAAGGTAGCATAATGGGACCTTAGATTTTTTGTTATTTATTAATAATCTCCAACATTATATCTCGGAAGGGATTTTTTTGTATGTCGACGGTACTTGCATTGTACTAAGTAATGACAGCAAGCCTGAAAAAAACCTGATACAGATTCGAGTGAATTTGAGAGATGGTGTTCTGCCAATAAACTAATGATAAATCATAGAAAAATAATCTTTTTTAATTTTTTAATAAATATAGATGTTTCTCAGAACTCAATTCTTCATTTAA
Organism: Protaetia brevitarsis; assembly: GCA_004143645.1. Lineage (NCBI taxonomy): Eukaryota > Metazoa > Arthropoda > Insecta > Coleoptera > Scarabaeidae > Protaetia > Protaetia brevitarsis. The sequence continues at coordinate 454,808 of RXPK01000304.1, forward strand.
TGGCGAAAAATTGGTAGCCTTGTCAACGTGTTAATTTTTGTGGGTATTACCTTGGATAGTAATTTAGCGTGGGATGAACAAATAGAGAGCATATGTGTTAGGCTTCAAAAAGTCTATTATGTCATTAGTTCACGCAAATCTGTCTTGGATATTAAGTCATTAATTGATATTTATTACGCATTTGTATATTCTGCGTTGACTTATGGAATTATAGCAAACTTCTTCTAGACCTCTCACCACAAATTGTACTAAAAGTTCAGTGTTTCTGCTGATGATGATAGCTTTGCTATTGAAACGTACGTTCAGTTTAGTGCAGTTTGTGGTGGGGGATCTAGGAGAAGTTTGCAGTATTCCCAGTGCAACAGTTTGGCGTATTTTTCTTATGGAATTATTTGGGGCCAGGCGGGTATAATAAGCAAAAAGTACAAAATCTTACGACTGTTGTTTGTTTGACCTTTTGATAGTTCTTGCAGAACTACTTTAGGAACACGACATTTTGACCGTAACGTCTATCTAAGTCTTGGAAAGTTATCAACTTTTGCTAGCTTCCATGGGCATTGCACCCGACATGGAAATAATATTGTTTTAAACAAATATTCCCAATCTTTTTATAGAAAATCGCCAATATTTGCGAGTTCATATCTATACAAGTTGAAACCTGATATCATTACTATATATTAAATATTATTGACAACGTCTATGTCACATGCTTGTAATTATTTGACGAATAAAGTATCTCTCTATCTATATCTAATGAGGTAAAACCACGGAGCATTAAGAAACAGAACTAAAAGAGTACGCAGACAAGGAAAAAAGGATCATCTAAATAAGAAGTTCTGTGCATTTCCCAGACTCTAGAATTGCATCACTGCAAGACTGCAATCAAACAGACCTGGAAACTGGCATCCAATAAAAATCATATAAACTGCCAGAATCGGATGGCATTTATCCAATTACACTACAAAAGTGTTGCGAAAGTATGATATTCAGAGCAAGTCTCACATTGAGATACATACCAATGGCCTGGTGGCTGATCAGGGTTACTTTTATTCCAGAACTTGGAAAAACTGGGCAGCACGCAGAAAAGTCTCTGAGACCAAAAAGTCTGTTATTTCTACTTATAACTCTTGACAAATTATTAGATAGACACAAAAGGGGTAATGTATTACCCCGCGAACATCAAGACCAGTGTGCGTATCAAGCAGCAAACCTACAGAGACAGCGTTGCCTGAGCTCGTACAGAGAACTGAACATGCCCTGCAAAGTAAGGAAGTGCTTTTATGCACTTTCCTGGATGTAGATAATACTACGACATCGAGCAATAAAGGGACCGATGAAACAAGCTTCAGGTGGATAGACTGCAAGGGAGATCAGTTTACACAAGCATCATAGGAGAGACATTGATGGCACAGGCGAAAAAGGGATGTTCGCAGGGTGAGGCTTTGTCCCTCCTATAGTGGAACCTCGTCGTGGACGAGCTACTAGTAAGACTGAACAATGAAGGGCATATACCCTTGGTATGCAGATGATCTTGTCATTCAGAACTCTCTCAGAACAAGTTATACAAGCATGGACCAAAGAGGAGGGTCTAAATATCAAAACGACCACAATAGGATTCATGAAAAGGAGGAACTCAGATGATCTTGGAGCCCTAAAACTCTGAAGTGAAGAAATAAAGTTGTCATAAGAAGTAAAATATCTTGGTGTCATCCGAGGTGAGTTGAAATCGACAGCTGCAGAGGATTAAGGCCAGAGCGGAAACAACACTCATGTTGACTAGAAGGTCCCATGGAGAAATGTGGGAGTTAAGGCCTAATATGATGTAATGGACATACATCACGCAGGCGACACCCATGATCACTTACGCATCTCTGGTATGATGGATAAAAGTGCAGCAGCAAACTGCTATAACTGAGCTTAGCAAGACACAGAGGCTTGCGTGTTTAGGAATAACAGCAGAAATGAAGACTACTCCCACAATAACAATGGAATGCCTTCTAGACCTACTTCCTCTTCATTTGGTGATAATGGGCAAGGTAAAGATGAGGCATCTCAGATTGCAAGAACTATCAAGTGGCATCATAATGATTTAGTAGGAGAATATCAAAGGGGAATTTAAAGGTGGAAAGTCAACGTTTCTTCTCAGGAAATTGGTCGTAAGATCATCCAAAGGTCATTACAGGTAAATGTAAATCTGAAAGGGTATGGAGCTATATCGAAACGTTTTATGAAAAATTTTGAGAACCTTGGATATTACTAATTGTATAGGGTTTATGTTAAAAGGCAGTCGAAGCAACGATCGACTCCACTTGTGTCGTCGTCAGATATGGCTAAATTTGAAATTTCTAATAGTTAGCTGATTTTGGCTGTATATCAAAAATGAATTAACGAAATGATGAACCCCCAAAAGAGAGAGAAGGAGAGAAAGGATGTCATAAAATATTTCCCTGTATAGTTCCATTGATAAGACGTCTCCAATAAATAGGTTAAGATAATCCGGTTTGGAGGCTAAGGCAAACAGAGAGACATTACAACAACTCCAGAGAAGGATATTACTGAGAGTAACCAGCACGTATAGGACGGTGGCTGGTATGTCTGTGGGTGTTGTAGTCGGGATCCCACCTATCCATCTCTTGGTGGAAAAGCAAGCTACACTTTTCAAGGCGAGGAAAGAAGACAGACCCTGGAAGAAGTTATCGGTGAGGGACCAGACTGTAAGAAGGTGGCAACGAGTATGGACCAGGTGCGAGGTAACATCGAACTGGACGAAGAAGCTAATCCCAGACATAATCCCTTGGGTAAAATGCAATTTTAGAAAAAACCGACTATTATCTGACCCAGTTTCTGGGCACGGACATTTCCGATCTTATTTAAAGAGGTTCCATCTATCTGAAAAGGGCACATGTCGGCACTGTGGGACAAAATACCGAAAAGCTGGCCAAAACCTAAAATGGATTAGGATTCTAACGAAACTTGGTATATTAGAGTTTTCGAGGTGATTAATTACGAAGCAGCTGTCAAATTTAAAAAAAAAATTGCGAATCCAATATAGCGGATACGTTATATCCAAATATGACTTATATGAAAACTGGCATCTGGAGGGTTTCGAGGTTAGTAATTATAAGTTCCAAGTCAAAACTATTACAAAAAGCAGCATGTCAAAAATGACAGACGTAAAAACTATCCAACTACAAGTATGCAGTTAAGAAATAATTGTTGTAAATAGGTAGATTCAAGACCAAAAATTAAAAAATATACTAACTTTAAGCTATCCGGACTCGCGCGGTACTTCAACCGTCATATACAAGAAGCGAAGAAGGTTCACCTTCTTTCAGCTGAACTCTACGCGAGTACTTAAAACGTTATTTTATTCAACAATAACAATTACAGAATACTCATAGAGTATAAGTCGATATTAAATATCTGGTTGAAGATGGACGTGGATTTTACCAATTAATTGTCTTTAAGTTTCCAGTAGTGGTAAATAATTGCAGGGGAACAGATGAAGTAATAAACATATCACTGTCTTGCATGTCTTCTGAACTTTTTTGTTTATATTGGCTATGTCCAGTACTTCCGTCGTATCCACACTTTGAAATCAATGTCATCTCCAAAGAATTTTCTGATAAAGTTTCTATCACAGGCTTTTGTGCTTCCAATATTCTTAAACAAGTATGATCTAAGCTTGTAATTTTACTTCTACCAGAGTATCAGTAACAATAATCGATTCTTTACTAGGATAACATCGCTCTTTGGCACTTCTAGTATAATGGTAGCTGAGATATATATTGGCATGTCTAACTTTAGCACGAATTCGAATTGCTATATATTGGTTCTTTGTTAGGCCTGTTGTTACAAATGAAGACAGTGCTTTATCTGAAGAATAAAGTGTTATAGATGTTACGTTTGACCATGCCTTTCTTACTCTGGAAGCACGTGTAGGTGTTGTATTGGTAACTTCTATTAAAAGATTTGCAGCATCCTTTTCTCCAGACGCAAACTCATTTGAGTTGCATAAACAAGTTCGGTAGTATCAGATTTTTCAGTAAGTTCTGCAGTTTTTCTGCGTTTCGTTCTCTCGCTGCTTTCGTCAAAAGCAATTTCGGGTCTTCCTGCTGCTTTCGATCACTATTTTTTTATATAAATCGTTCCTTTTTCCTACAACAATCTCTCCAGCGTTCCATAATTTAATACTGTGTTTATCTACACAGTCGATATATATATCGTGCCCTATATTTCTTTTAATAATTTCTGACAAGTCCTGAATATCCAGATGCATGGTGAAGATTATGTTGAAGGACTCTGGTAAGTGGAACCTGGTTGGGGTCTTTATTTCCCGAGTGTTGCCGAAAAGAGTGTCGGAGGAAAGAAACATCCAAAGGCAACAGGACACCAATAGCCATAACCCGAACTCCTAATCTTTAACTAGGGAAGGGAAACGTAGGGAGAAGATGTGAATCTGTGACATCCCCACCACCCTTGATGTTATGTCTAAGAAGACAGCTCCGAGGGCGTGAGAAGGAATGGTTCAAGCGGGCCACTTGTCCGATCAAGGACGCAAATTTTTTAGCAAAATCCCAAAAATTGAGTTAATCTAAACTTCGTCTAGCCAACTGATTTCATTCTAACTGTTTATTATTAAGTAACTAAGATTAACACCTCTTTTATCACCATAGTAAATACAAATTTATGCTATACTTAGATGCTAACATCAGACTTATTTACCGAACAATGGACGGCACAATTGACAAACACAGGTGTTCCAGTATCCCATACGCACTCTGTACGATTCCCCGAGCAAACTCTACCTTGATTCTACTTTACAACTTGGGCGTTCGGCTGCAAGCAATAACACCGTATGGCATTGAGCCGCCGGACCAGTAATTGTACTGGTAGATTAGTACAAATTACATACTTAGATTGTATTAGTTAAGTGTGTAGATCTGTTCCAGTTTTGATTGACTGTCGTTGACCATCGCGTCGTTTCTAACGCGTGCTGGCTATAGCGCGCGATGTGGGATTTTGTCTCTGTCGCACGCTTGGCTTTTAATTTTTTTTTTTTTTACGTATTGTGCAGCATACCAGCGCTACCAGTGGCGTTTGGTCGCCTTTTAGAATGTCTAGGATATATTGTCGATATCGGAATTTATATTGACGGAGTAAATACAAAACAACGTCACGCTGTCGGGTCTTATTTACTGAGAAATGCGTGGGAAATTCTACGATTCGTTGTGGAATTAGATGGAATCACGGTAGTTTGGATAGAGCGTTCTATTAGTGATGTCTTTACTGTTAGCTTCTTGATTGTCTGTTGGGAAATTACAACTGAAATAAGTTATAAATGCAAGATTAAAATATATAGCGCTTTTATTTTGAGCTTTCCCATAAAGTTTACACAAACCGATCAGCCACCAGTACATACCGTTTCTGGTCACACGTTTACAGGCGCCATTATACTGACAGGTGTATGTGGCAATCACGAGAGCAATGTCTCCGTAGCCGTCATTGACACTAGAAGTTCTTTTGGACCTACCACCCTTACACATTGTTGTAGAAAGGGAGGCCACCGAAAGATAGAAAGATGTACCGAGCCAGGTAAAAGCGTTGCTATCTTCTCTGACAGTCAGTCCACACCTAAAGCGATTAGTTCCATAAGCGTGGACTCTACGCTGATTTGGGACTGTGTAAGCGCTCTAAATGAGGTGGGTACCCAAAGGAAAGTAACCCTGGCCTGGGTCCCTAGCCACTCGGGCGTGAGGGAAATGGAGGCGGCGGACGAGCTGGCCCAGCGAGGTTCGTCAAGGCCATTCGTTGGAGCCGACCCCTCTTCACGCACTACCAAATCGCAAATTAAAAAATCCATCAATGAATAGATACATAATCAGTCCAGAGAGTGGTGGCAAAAATCATCGGTTGAAAGACAGGCAAAAGAGTCCCCAAAGGAGTAGAGACCTGAATTCACGAGAGGTCTACTGAATAAAGACAGGAAGACTGTCAAAATGATTGTAGGTCTGCTGACAGGTCATTGTAGACTGAATAGGTATATGTACAACATAGGCCTGGCAGATGATGCAACCTGCAGATATTGCCAAGAGGAGGAAGAAACACCAGTTCATGTGCTGTACCAATGTGAAGGTCTGGCGAGGACAAGGTTTCTAGTAATAGGGGAGGAGAACCCCACAGCTAGTAGCTACATAAAGAAGCTGCTCTCAAAGATGCTAGGCCTAATTAAGAGGTCAAAATTAGAGAGCGTCCTCTAGGAAAAAGGGGATCACAATAGATCTGAAAAGGTCGCAGTGAAACAGGTCCATAGGCCACCCCAATCCTAATCTAATCTAATCTACAAACTGAACTCTGAAAGTTCAGTGTTTCTGCTGATGATGATAGCTTTGCTATCGAAACGTAAGTCCAGTTTAGTGCAGTTTGTGGTGAGGGGTCTAGGAGAAGTTTGCAGCATTACCAGTAACACAGTTTGGAGTATTTTTGCCATAATCTAATCTAATCTATAGGGAGGCCAGATTAACTGCCTTTCGCCTATGGCAAATAGAGAATTGATCGCCATATACTCATGTCTCTGTGATCAACAAGCACGGGTGGAGCACGGGGTTGGGATGATTTATAATAATTTAGTTTTCATAAATAAAGTGTGATCAACAAGCTGCTGGAATTGGTTACTTCCGACGGCATGCTAGGAATACTTTTGAATATGATGTGTACTCGACCAATGATCGATGCATACTTCAATACCTCCTTTCCAAACAGAGAGGAATGGAGATGTTGGAATATTTTGCCACAGTCTAAGAGTTAGAAGATATTATAACCTTGGACGACACACAACGATCTTTCAGGCTGTAATCTATGCCATTGAGATGTGTGCAAGAGGGATGTTTGATGTAAGCTATAAGCAGAAATCAATAAACATTTTCAACGACAGTCAGGCGGTGTCGAAAACACTAGAGGCGCATAAATGCAACTCGAAACTGATCTGGAGCAGTAAACATACTCTAAACACATTGGGGATGGCTAATAATCTATCCCTAATCTGGGTACCTGGCCACTCACTCATTCTTGGAAATAAGGTAGCAAATATACCTACCACTCATATACAATGTGGTCTACTAAGTGTGCAACAAATGGGAGTTTCATTTATTAGTTGCGCTATCGTAGAATAAGTGCTACCAAACATTGGTGGATACTTAAAGTCAATTAGCCTACAGGGCAGACCAAGAAATATGAAAATCGTTTAAGATTCACGATAAGGTTCCTTGAAATAAGGCTGAACAAATAGAACAAAATTATCTACGGTCTCTAAATGTCAAATTGAGGTTTAATTTCATGTCATTTTTAATTTTCTGTCCGTCCTTTATTACATTTACTTTTTTAAGAAATGTCTTGTCCAGTAGCGCTAACTTTAGTTGAAAAAACTGGACTAGTTTTAATTTGTGGATAGAACTATAAATCAGTACATTTAACTGGGAATTCATATCTAAACTTTTTGGAAAATCAATTAGAAGAATTTTTGGACAACATGGTATTAGATGAAAGACAACGTTTATAGTACCAAAACGATGGATGCCCAACAGAGTTTTCACCCAATGGCTAAGTCGGACATGTGGAAATAAATGGATAAAGTGAAGCACAGATCCACGATGGCCTTCTCGTTCTCCAGGCCTTACCTGCTAGATTTCTTCTTACGAGGACAAAGACCGGTCTTTCAACAATGTTAAATAGTAAGAAGATTCCATAAGAATACAATACAGAAATATTCCTGCCAAAATGTTGCAATCTGCAGTTCATGAATTTTATGTGCAGACAATTAATAAGTAATATTATTAAATATTTAAAAAAACAAATATTATACAGAAGTTGATACAAAATTTACAAAATTTTCTTGGGTAAATATTTGGGTTCATTTTTTTACTTCTAAACAACTAATTTTAATAACATTTTGATGTGTTCTTCAAAATGAGGATACTTTACTCTTAAACGATTTTCATATTTCTGCCCTGTAAGCTAATTGACTTTAAGACAATCTAAGAGTGTCTAGTCTAGATGTCAAATATACACCAACATTTGGTATTATTTATTTTACTATTGTGTAACTAATAATTGTTAAATTCATGGAGATTTAAACCAATTCATACTTTTCCATTATTATTTGGCTAATGCTTAAACTACACTTAGAAAAGTTACTGTGTTGAATTAACAAAGTTCTCTCTGTTGAATTTTTTTGGTTATTATGACCAAAATTTGACTTAAACCAAAGCAATTTCTCCAGTTCTATAAAGAAATAATTTAGCTTGAATCGGTTTAATTAAATAACCGTTTGAACTTGTCCAATTAACAATGAAAATGGTTGCTTTAATATTACTAGAAGGTTTACATGTTTTTTTTTTTCTATTCATCAAAAAATGCGGTTAGATAGATAAATTTGAAGCATTAAATCAAATTACGTTTTGGGTTGTAAAAATTAAAGATTATCAATACGATAGTAGCCCATTTATTTCGTAGCACTTTTCTCCCTATATGGTACAGTAAATACATACATGTATCACAAAAATTGTCCCATAGATGGCGTTTCTCCTATTTCACTCCAGTAACAGAACATATTTAGCACAACTAGGGTACGTTTATAACATATTAATTTGATATATTTACAAGATAAACGTCTAATAGGAGCTGGGATCGTTGAAAGGACGAATTCCTTAACAGCATACTGTAGCGACGGAGTGATCCTCGTGATCAACCCCCAATATGCAGAACAAACACTTAGCGTGTTTACAATAATCGACCGCATGTTTCCCTCAAATAAGTACGTTGTTAAAACAAGATTAAATAATTAAATGTTCATTTAAATGGAATATTTAAAATTTGATTAATTGAAGCATAATAATACAGGATTTGGTTAATTTGACTTAAATTTTGGTTATCATAATTAAATTATTTCAACAATTGTTGTTCACTTGATACGTTTTGAAGGGTTGGATTGAACTCTTGCTATCCTTACTATAACAATATAAATTTGCTATACTAACAACAAAATACCTAACAATTCTTTTTTCGTTCCTGCAACAGACAAATTTGTTTCGCCATGTACACTGGCCGACAAAATTAATGTCGTTGTGACTAACAAAACTGCTTATTATTTGGAAAGGCGCGCGTACGGCTGGCATCAATTTATGCAGGTAGAAGGTTTATTATTAAGGTTTATAATTTTCAAATGTAGTTTTGACAGCCACTGCGCTGTGGACGCGACATTAATTTTGTCAGGCAGTGTACAACCAAACAGCATTGTTAAATTAACTGAATTTTGATTAGCTCAATGCAAGTATTTTTCTGAGTGTAGCAAGATATAAAACCAACTTTAGACAAACCAGGCAATAGAAACCCAAAAAAATATTAGCTCCTTTTAAGCTGTAAACAGATAAAACAGTATCCTATCCCAACTAGAAGCCATATGCCACAACGTCCTCTATCAATACTCCGCGGTCCCACTAAGTCAACGTTTAAGCGTTGGGCGTTGCTGCTTATATTGGTGCCGGTTTTTCTGGGCCGACTTTACGAGTGCGTCACGATCTGAACTATCGCACGATCCTTTCTGTGCTCGTCTGCCTACTTCTTCTTTTCGTTCGTGCCGCTTACGTGCGCTTCTTCTCTGGCCGGCAATGAGAGGTTCCCCGCCCCGATAACAGTTCCGCGACCTTAGAGCATGGCGTGGCGGGCACATCCTCGTCGTCTATCTAACTGCACTGCCAGACGACTGTGAACTCGGATGATGATGCGAAGAAGTCAACGCAGGAGAAGAATTAGGCGCTGGATTTGTTTGGTTTCAGAAATTCGTTGTCAAAGTATGAAAAGACGATAAGAGTTGTTTGAAACAACAATATAACAGAGGCAACAGTAACCCCCATATTCATAGTGGATACGAAATCTTAAAGGGAAGTGTGACTTAAGTAAGGACACCTTAACACTTGAAAAATTTTCTATTTCGTAGTTACAATATCGTTTCACTTCGGCCATTCTCGGAGAAGCATACTTTCTGTAGAATTGATGAATAGAATTCTATTATACAGTGACCGGCATAAATATTACAACATATGGGAAATTTTTTTATTGTTAAAATATATTAAAAATTTTTTAGGGGAGTAGGTTGTGCATGTCTAGAAACCCCAAAAATTATTTTGAGACACGTCACGTAACCACTAGTATGGCGGTAAATTTAAAAAATATGCCGTGAATCTACAAAAAGTGAGGTTAGATGACATGATATCGAAAAAAGTTATTTGAAAAAGTTGCTTAGAATTCAATTTTGAGGCTGTGTGCAAATTTTTGTAAACATATTTAAAAAAAAATAAAAATCGCAATTTTTCCAAATATATAGTTTGTTCGCGTCGCATGAACTATTTGCACCATTATGCACTTTTGCACACAAAAGTTCTAAAAAGTGCATAAAAGTGCAAATAGTTCATGCGACGCGAACAAACTTATTGTTTCATTGAATTACATATTTCAATTTCTTTCGCTCATAGGAGCGCAACTGCAGCACTACTTCCAAATTTGGTTGATACTCAAACACTTTTTTTTTACATAATTAAGATATAAATAAAATTTTACAAACATTTTCTCTCTAAACCACTTAGCAGACATTACTTTTATTGAAAATTATTATCTTTCTTGTTTGTTTTCGGCATTAAAGTGGAAACTGCTAGTCAAAAACTGATACTACTACATGCACGCACCGAAGGTTTTAAGTAGATTTTGAAATTGGAGAACAACGAATAATAAACAATAGGTAAAATAAAAATGGTAGTAAGTAATTGCTTATTTGTTAACAAAATTAAAATAGCTTACTACATTATTTTGTTGTTTCTAATTTCAAAGCCTACCTTACTTATAAGAAACAGAAGCATATGTATGTCTAACAAGTAGGTATGCATTTTTAGAGTTTCATTTCTTAGTTGTTCATTACTATTAGTTATTGTTTAAATGTTTTTGCTTATTAAGTATTCCTATCATTAGCTAAAATACTGGTTATTTATTTCTACTGAGTTTTGTAATTTTGAAACCTACATAAATACCTTCGATGCGTGCAATAACATTGTGAGGGCTTAGATGATTAGTGTTATGAGTTTTGGGCTACCGATTTCACTTTAACGCAGAAAACAAAAAGAAAATATGATAATCTTCAATAAAAGTAATGTTTGCTAAGTGGTTTAGTATGTTTGTAAAATTTCATTTATTACTACTAGATACAGTCCCTTGCAACAACAATTGTCACACTGAAATCGTACTTTTTCAGTTTTCGGTATGTTAATTACGCAAAAATTGAGAAAACTGTTTGAGTATCAACCAAATTTGGAAATACTGCTGCAGTTGAGCTGCTAAGAGCCAAAAAAAAATGGAAATATGTAATTTAATGAAACAATATTTGGAAAAATTGTGACTTTTATTTTTTTTAAATATGTTTGCATGCGGCCTCAGAATTGAATTCTAAGCAACTTTTTCAAATAACTTTTTTGGATATCATGTCATCTAACCCCACTTTTTGCAAATTCACGGCATATTTTTTAAATTTACCGCCATACTAGTGGTCACGTGACGTGTGTCAAAATAAATTTTAGGGTTTCTAGACATGCACAACCTATTCCCCCAAAAAAGTTTTAATAATTTTTTATTTTTAATAATAAAAAAATTTCCCATATGTTGCAATATTTATGCCGGTCACTGTATGACAATGTTATAAAATCAGCTGCATACCACATTGACTAGCTTCACATGTTACTTTCGCATTTATACTCTTATCGTAGTTATCGTATTTGTTTTAAATTTGTCATTGACAGTTTAGGACAGGTTCAGTTTGATTAGAAATTTGTGTAGACTGAATATATTATAATGTAATGTAATATGATTTCAGTATTTGCATAAACTTAAGATATATTATTTATATTATTTTATAAACAAAATTAATGTTAAATTTAAAACAAACATAACACTTTAGAAATATTTATATTCCAAAATTTCAGTCATTTAAAATTATCGAGATAAAATATGATGTTTGGGAGGCTGTGTGCAATTCATCGTATATGTATGTTCTGGTGTACATAGTAATATGAAAAAAAAAATGGTTATTATTGATTGATTATGAAAAATTACTATTGATTTGAAAGGCAAATAAAAGTTATAAGAATTAAAATCACAAAATAAGAAGAAATATCAAACATAAGGTTGGTTTTTAAATACAAGCAAATGTTGAAGAGAAGATATAGAATTATTGCTTCAAGAAATATTACTCACATGCTGGTTTTTAAATAAAAGGAGAAGCTGAAGAGAAGGTATTAAAGAGGAAAGTTTAAAATCAAGCTGTAAAAATTGAAGAGGAGGTTCTGAAGAAAATCTTATCTAAGGTCAAACTTTTATATTTATTTCAATTGATTACAAAATTCATACATTTTTTTGTTGAGATAGGTTTTTTGTTAATAATTTGTAAATAAAATTATATAAATTATAAATATTCAGCATTAATTAATATCTTTTACTATTATTTTAAAATTTGATATTGATAGATATGGGAATCAAATGCATGTCTTTGACAGCCGCGGATTTACGAAATAAATTCACCTGAGAGAAAAGAGAGAGTAACATTACAATATACGCCAAGAGTCTATCAAATTGAACGCATTTTTCTAAAAATAAATTAAATTCATAATTTGCATTGGTTTTTTGAAAAGCTTTTATTGGTGATTGTGGCATTTATACACGAAAAATAATATCTGAGAAGTAACCACCTCTTGCTGCTTTACATCTATTCACTCTTTTGTTAAAATTTTCAATGACATTTTGACAATTAAGGCTCTATTTCACCAATGATACGAATAATTTCATCTTTTAGTTTAGGAACAATCGATTGTAGTTTGCTTTTATACCATTTCTTGAAATAATTCTTCCAGGAAATGTTTGTCTTAATAAAACATTTGTTTCATTAGCAAAATGAGGCGTTGCACCGTACTGTTGAAAGTATATATCCTCTAGATCAATATCATTCAGTTTAGGATACAAAAATTCAGTTAACAACATCTCAAGATATCGAAGATATAGCATTTTGAAAGAATTATGGTCCAATTACACTACCTGACTATAATACATACCAAATAGTGAGTCGTTCAGGATGTAAAGACTTTCATGTATCACTGGATTTCCTCACCCCAAATACAAGCATTTTGTTCGTTAACAAAACCACCAATTTCAAAATGTGCTTCATCAGAAAAGATAAATTTTTGTGAAAAATTTTCTTTTCTTATGGAAGGGTGATGTTACACTGCAACCTAAAAGATCTGTTGTGTCCCTATTCTTGCTGCTTTACAGCTGGCCTTCCCATCCTATTCCTTTCAGAAAGTGTAAGATATCAGAGGGCCCCAGTCTCGGTAAGTCTCCCTTTTCGATTTTACATGCTCCCAGGTGCAACGCCTTCGAGTTGCACAGTGCTGTGCAGTTTGAGGAAGCGGATGGGTGTTTCATCCTGTTCCACACAAAATCTACATTCAGTTGCCTTTTCCAATCCAAGCTTACTCAGGTGTCCTTTCAGTCTATAATGGCCTGAAAGTATTCCTGTTAGTATGCGAACATTAGTCAGGTTGATGCATTCTCTAAACTTCTTCTGGTTATAAGTTTCCAGAAGAATTTTATTTTGCCTCATTCCCTGGAGATTTTTTAAGTAATTGGATTTTCTCTACTCCATTTCTATTTTCAGTTTCTCAGTATTGTACTGCTACTTAACTTGAAAAAGGGTTCAGGCCCTACGAAAGATATTCCAACTCCTTTTTGCGAGATTATCCGTTATTTCGTTTCCTTCCACTCCTGTGTGACCCGGAACCCACAGGAGGGTTACTTTATTCTATTTGCCTAGCTCATTTAATTTCCCTAGGCATTCCTAGACCATCTTGGAACTGATTTCATATGAGCTCAGCGCCTTAATGGCTGCTTGACTATCAGACATGATGATAATCTCCTGCTTTCGATAATTTCTACCAATATTGAACTGAACACATCTTTCAATAGCGTGTATTTCCGCCCGAAATATACTTGGATATTTTCCCAAGCTTTCGAAATATGTGGTTCTAGGCCCATATATTCCTATTCCAGTTCTTTCTGCCGTTTTGGAGCCATTAGTATACCATTTGATGGCATTTCTATTGAAGTTCAAGATGGTGTTACTGAGCTTTATGATGAATTCCTTCACAAAACTGATTTTTTTAAATATATCATACCGGGGCATGTCCCAGGTTTGATTTGCATTTAGAGCAAAAACTTAAGCCTATCTTATATGACAGGAGGCGCACATGTTCTAGTTTTCTGGTTTAACCTTTGAATAGGTCTGGTTTAGGTATAAAACCGATCTACGAAAAGCGATTTTTAATGGATCTGTCAACATGTGACCTTATGTTTCACAAAATAGCCCCACTTTACGGTAATTGTTTTCTTATTGTCAAATATTATTTACAAAGGAGATTTAGACAGTATTTTTAGTACCGAATTTTGTCGAACATAAACCAATTTTATTTTAATTCTTAACAGCTTGTTATTATCTAAAGCGTAATTAATATTTCGCGGAAGAAAATTCTTATACAACAGTCGGAGTTACTAAGAAACGAAACAGCAAAAGCTAAAACGTTAACTTTCGACAGAAAACTTTCCTTTTTTGGGTCCACTACGATTCTTAAGAATTCGCAGGAACACCTTTTCAAGGCGACTTGGATCGAAATGAAACAAATGCTTATGCTACGTAGTTCCTTTCATTGAAACATACCGAATCTATTACAGTTATTATTTCGTTTGGAAACAGTTTCAATTCTAAACAAATCCAACCAGATCTGTATCTCCGTTAGCTGGTCCGGTTATTTCGCTAATGCGGGATTTTTTTTCACTTCAATTCTAGTTTTACAATATATATAGGTTATGTACACACGTAAGTACGGGCGCCTGGGCAATTTACTTTCGTATGCTATTCACGGATAGAAAATACGCGTGCCTAAGTATGCATAATATCTATCTGTTCTGCCATAATACGCGTTATAGTGCATACAAACAGATTTAGAATACATACATATAGCGCGACATTCTAGATCAGTAACTATCGAAAGTAGACCTTGATACACATTACATTACATTATAAACGCACACAGAATGAGACCCATTCTATTTAAGTTAAGTAAGAGGGATAAGTGGTCAGTTGAAGTTCAAATACTATTTTTTATTTGGTTTTAATAGACGCCACATAACGGAAAAGGTCTTTCAATATATCCACGTTTCTACTAATATCGTAAATTCAAATACACAGAGTGTGTAAGCGGGTAAAAGCCGATTTATTCTTTCGTTGTAATTGTAAATTATTGTTTTTCTTTTTTTATAATGGTGGATTTGTTCGCGAGAAAAAGGCATTGTATAGCTTAACCTAAAAATCTAGATTTCAGCAAATCCTGCGGTAGTATCTATAAATATTTACAGCATAAAATGCATACGTCGTAATGTGATTGGATTATTAGCCTGTGAATGTTGTTTAGATCATATTGCGGTAAATCACAAAGAATCGCAAGTTAGTAAGTTTGGCGTGTTGATTCTGGTTTATCAGTATAATCTGTTAAGTGTTATGAAAAGAATTGTGTAGGTTACTTTCACAAATATATGAATATGTATTTTAATATCTTTTTAAATCTGGTTAATGTATCAAATACTTTTCTCTCTGGTTTCCGCAAAGTACTTCGAACAAGCATCCTTTTACGAATATACATCATTATAAGAAAAATAGTATCCGCATGGCTCGCTGTTTGCATTCTAACAAGACTAATGGCTAACCTAGCCAATAAGCTTCTCTAGAACAAACACGAACTTGAAGTAAAGCCGTGGATGGTATGCAGAAACTTTGCAGGAAAAGATTGGAGATGCAACTCAAAAATACTGCTCTGAATGCATACAGCGGAAGTAAGACCGATCATCACTTATGCATCAGCAGCTTGGAGCAAAAGAACTAATCTGGTTACCACGAGAAATATACCTTTCTAAAGTGCAAAGATTAGCATGCCTACATATGCATAACTGGGCCTATGAGAACCTGCCCAATAGCAGCTATCGAAGTAGCTTTATTGGATCCTACTCCTGACCACGTTATGATGGAGGGCGTGGCAAAAAAGAAACAAACTCAGAATGAGCAAGGAGAGAAGGATTAGGCATAGGCCTCAATCTCCTGGCGGTTATCAAATCTGGGACGTACTCCAGGGTGGCATGTCAAAAAAGATCTCCACAAAGCTTAGTAACAAGAGCGAGTGGGATCAACACACCACCTTGAAATTGAATAGAAATGCTATCAAATGGTACACTGATGGCTCGAAAACGTAGAAGGAGCTGGAATAGGAAAGTATGGTCCTAGAACCAAGTACTTTGAAGACTTGGGGAAAATACTCAAGTATCTTCTTATAGGCAGAAATACATGCCATTGAAAGATGCGTCTAGTTCAATATTAACAGGAATTACCGAAGGTAGGAGTTTATCATTATGTCTGATAGTCAAGCAGCCATCAAGATCCTGCGCTCATACGAAATTAGTTCCAGGATGGTCTGGGAATGCCTAGGAAAATTAAATGAGCTAGGCGAAAGGAATAAAGTAACATTTCTGTGGGTGCCGAGTCACACAGGAGTGGAAGGAAACGAATTGACGGATAACCTTGGCAATCTTAAAAAATTGGCAGGAATATCATTCGCAGTGTCTGAACCCTTTTTCGGGATAAATAGCAGTAGAACACTAAAGAAACAACTCATACACGTTAAAAACATTCCTCAGTATGAACTGTCATTTTGCAGACATGAAAAATAACCACAGAATGTTCGAAATGTTAAATACATGGAAATTTAAACAATACTTTGACCAGATACCCTACTTTAGAATGGCGTTTCCTCGCAGTAGCAATCCAGATGTTGCAGAGAAGGGTTCACATCGGGAGAACAACACCGGAATCATAAAAATCCAGGGAAAAAACCTCTTTGGCAGCATCCAAAAGTGTATAATTATATTCGAAACAGCAGATACATGTATGATTCCCTATAGAGAATATACCAAGGTATACTAAACACAGCAAATTTCCTATAATGTTGAACAATCTTCAGGTTCCTTCTGTATATTTTTAGATCGAAGGTAATTACATGGATTTACAAAGAAGATTCCCTTCGATAAAGGATATACCACAGGAATATGATTTAATACACTTGATGAAAAATAAAACAGTTCTCAAAGAAGATTTTTTTTTATCAACACCGTATCCAAGGATTTACTCATTTATTTCCTACGAATTACATTGAGTCACTACCCCATTCAAGTAAACGAATCTTAAGATACCAGAATATCCTACAGTTGCCAGACGATAAATTATATATTCAATTTCCACGGCTACTAATGTGAATTAACCCAAATTATACTGGACTTACAAACAGGTATGTACACCAGCGACACTTTCTAATTGTACGACCTACAGGGTAAAATAGAGTCTACATGTTTAGCGTGGATAGTAGACAGATCTATGCATTAACCGGCCGCTTCGAAATGTGTAAACACAGATGTGCTGTCTGTTATTTTAAAAAAAAAAGCTTAGGCTGGATTTATTAATGTGCGAAGTTGAATGCATCTATTATATATTTGTTATCTTTGCGTAGGAATAAATTTATTTGATGTTTGAAGTATTTCGAATAACTGTAGTCTTATTAAATGGTTTTAAAAGGTATTTTCATTTTACAGTTGAACTACGACTAGGAACTAGACCAAAGGCATGTTAATCATACAATAAATAGCAATATCACTGGGTTTACTACTTTTATTCATTTTACACGTATGCAAATAATAATGAACGTATCAAAATGGATCGCATGAAAATATTTAAGGTATCCAGTTATACTGAAATCAGTAAAGCATATCTCCGTTATGCTTATATTTTTTAATCTGATTGATGTCTGACGATTTCATATCAATTTCTTAGTTCGCTCCGGCTTCCTCCTTTGACATTAAATAATGAAAGAGATATAGCGAGGATGCATTCAAAACCACGATTTTTATATCACATATTAGAACGAAGTTCTACGCTCGTCAGAAATATTTTTTATTGGCATAGTAATAGTGTGTTTTTATTAATATTATAATAACAAGATAAAATAATATTTGCATTATAAATTCCCTAGTTCCAAAGATTTTACCTCAAAAGTCTCACAATATTTTTTCAAAAGAAATACAAAATTTGAATTAGTCGTAAATCGAACAGCAGTGATAGGTATAAATATAAAATGCAGGTTTAAATTAATAATTAACGATTACTATATATACAGTGACCTGCATAAATATTGCAACATATAGGATTTTTTTTATTATTAAAACATACTCTTTTGGGAGATAGGTGGTGCATGTCTAGAAACTCCAAAATCTCTGTTGACACACGTCACGTGAGCACTAGTATGACGGTAAATATGAAAAATATGCTGTGAATCTCCAAAAAGTGAGGTTAGATGACATGATATCGAAAAAAGTTATTTGAAAAAGTTGTTTCGAATTCAATTCTGAGGCGGTATGCAAATTTTTGTAAAGATAACTAAACGTCACTAAACGACGAGCCATCACGAAGGAAACTTCCACCTCGCCGCTAAAGATGTTCACTGCAAATGTGAACGAAACGTACGAAAGTAATTCCACAAGATAACGGCTCAACAGGCCGGAAAAACCTTTTTACAGTTTTGTAAAGATACTTTAAAAAATTGAAAAATCACAATTTTCCAAATCTTAATTGAATTACATATTGATAAAATTGTTTGAGTATCAACCATATTTAGAAATACTACTGCTGTTGAGCTGCTAAAAACGAGAAAAATGGAAATATGTAATTCAAATTAAACAATATTTGGAAAAATTGTGATTTTCATTTTTTTTTCAAATATCTTCACACAAATTCGCACACAGTCTCAGAATTGAATTCCAAGCAACTTCCTCAGCATTGAATTCCAAGCAACTTTTTCAAATAACTTTTTTGGACATCATGTCATTTAATCTCCCTTTTTGGAAATTCATAACATATTTTATTTTTTTAAAATTTACCGCCATACTAGTGGTCACCTGACGTATGTCAAAATAAATTTTGGGGTTCCCAAACATGCACAACCTATCCCCAAAAAAAAATTATTAATATTTTAATAATAATAAAAAAATCCCATATGTTGCAATATTTATGCCGGTTACCGTATATATATATTAATTTTCATTATGTTAATATCGAAAAAGGAAGCCGGGGCCTTTTAAAAACAGATATGAAAACAATCATTATGAATCAATTAGATTAAAAAACACAAACATATTTAGCAAATCTGTAGGAATGTGTAAAGAAAACAACATCTGTTCGTATACAATATTATATTTAAGGTAAGCAGCTGAAAAACTTCGAATTGTGCTAAACGATGTAAGTCGGCAAGCATAAGTATGCGCCTTTGATGTATTTATTTGCCTCTATTTTATAATTTCAATGTTTTTCTATGTTTACTTACTGCCTTCTTCTTTACATTTAAAACACAGAGACCGCACATCTGTGTTTATATATTTCGAAGACGACAATGAATGCATAGATCCGTCTACTATCCATGCTAAACATATAGGCTCTATTTTATGCTGTAGGTCGTACAAATAGAAAGTGTCGCTGGTGTACATAAAATAATAATTACTTCTAGTATGGTTGATAGCTCTTATGAACCACCGCAGTATATACATTATAGTGTGTAATTTGGGCTTAGGGTTCGTTCAGAAATTTGTCTATTTTTTGAAACAAAGCGTAATGTAGTGAAATTAGCAAAACATTGCAAGGCAGTGTCAGTTTTTTTCTTAAGAAAAAAAAAAGAGTAACATAATTACACATATTATACTGTAATTTATAATAATGTCACGCTTTGTAACTCGCAGCTAGCTAACAGCACAATCGACAACCTACCATAAAATCAATGCAAATAGAACTCGCTTTGCGTTGTACTATTTCGCGGTTCAAATTACGAGTTAATTTACTTAATTTTACGGCCTAACCGCCACAGAGAGAAATGACACGCATACTATAGTCGACCGGTGAGATAACTCACCGGCACCGTTTAGGGCAAAGGAAAAAAATCACAGCGCTAGAATCGTTCAGCGAACCGAGGCGAACCTTCGTACCGTTCTAAAATCGATTATACGAAAATAACAACTTGTACAACAATTAAAACCGAAAAAAAATACACGCGGAGACATTCGTAAATATGTTCGCATGCAGTTAATCGTTGCTACTACTAGTTCTTTTTTCTTTTGTTTCTGTGTCTCTCTCCCTCTGGTTTGTTCGCGCGTACTCTCACAGCATCGGGGTACATACATACATACAAACGCGATGTTGTTAAAAAGTACAGTAGGGGAAAAAAGAGACCGCTATGCTTGCTAGTACAGAAAAAGATGGCGTGAACGTAATTTTAATAATTAGATAACGCCGGATGTTATGTTTGTTTGCGGTTTTAAAATCAGATCGTAAAAAGGTGTAAAAATCCGACCGCCTAAAATGTTAATATGGGTATGTCTGCAAACTTCTCCTAGACCCCTCACCACAAACCGCACTAAAGTGGACGTACTGCTGTGTACTGAAGGTACAAAAGAAAATGCAAAATGAATTAATTCAATTTGCATTTTTTTTTGTACCTTCAGTACACAGCATATATATTTGGCGCCCAATGTGGGGCTCGACGTTGTTTTTATTGTAATTAATAAAATTAAGATCCCATATTTTGAATTTGTGGAAATTTCTCGTTGCGTTGGTAGGGCTAATACGATTTTTTGTGTGTTTAAAAACATTTTATATACATCGCTGCAACAATGAATACGGACAAGCCCACCATAGAACAGGAAGTCTACGTTCCTAAAGACCAGAGTTGGCGGAAGCAAGTAACTTTTGGCAGTGAGGAGTCGGATGTGGCAGGAACAAACAAATCCTCAATGAACGATTCGGAAGTTGAGGATAAGGAAAGCATTGAGGATGTGCGTATGCAGAAAGACGATGCAGAAAATACTAAGGAAAGTATCAGTATGAGTGATAGTTTTAAGAATGTTATACAGAGTTGCGCAAAAGTTGTTGGAAGTGATGTTATACATGGTGTTGTTTTATCCGAAGAGGATAATGAGGTTGAAGTTATTGGAGAGTCAGAGTTAGAGGTAGTTGAAGTAAACAATTCCCAGATAGAATCCCCGAATGACATTAATGAAATTGAAATCGATCATGATGTAAAGTTAGAGTCTGAAGTCGAGGAAATTTCGAACCAGCGTTTATCATTAGAATATAAGTTCCCTGTTATGTTGTTGGTGATGAGCACTCTCTTGAAGTCCAGTGACAGCCTGTCAAGATCATGAATAATCCCATTCCCAAAGCCATCTTTGAGCAACAGCAAAACTGTTTTTCGAGCTATCCTTCTGGAAATCCATGCGAGAGGTACATCCAAGGAGTGGAGAAGTTCCTCAGGATGCAGACCCACCAATGCCACACCGACTGCCACATCGATTGCTGTCCGAAACTGGATCTACCGTTCGTGGGACCTCATAGAGTGGCTAGACTGTTTGATGAAGTCACCTATGAACTTCATTCGATGGACGGTATGTTGAACACTTCCACCACGACCCAGGGTTGTTTTCAGCACCCGGAAGTGACGTTTTCACCCCTGTGTGCGGAGATACTGTTTTGTTTGTTTAGTTCGGGACATTTTGTGTGCAGACAATTTCTAAGGAGAAACACTCAATTTTCGTTGTAACTTTCGTTTTCCCCTTAGTAATTGGGAGAGGTGCTGTGGCCTGGCAGCCCGGTTGTCGTAAATTCAGTGCTTTTTGGTTATCCTATAAGCCTTTGTCAATGTTGTGAGAAATTTGAAATTGTTTTATTTTCTATAAAATTTAGTTAATGTTTTGGATTGTTTAATTTATTTATTTAAATGTTCAATTTATTTATATTAATTTCACTCTTTAATATGTATTGCCTTTGTTTTTGTAGTTCATGTCCTTTCTTGTATATTCTTCTTCGATGATCCTTGCACGTTGCGTTGCACGCAGCTGTTTATATGTATGCGACTGTTTAGCTTGTAAGAACTAGTTTCTCGTTAGACGTTTAAGAGTAAGTAGATGTAAATTTGATTTAATTGCTGCCATTTTGTTAATACATTTTGATTTTAAGTTTTGTTTCGTTAAATTTGATTTATCTCGTCCATCCAGGAACTCGCTTGATAATAATTGGTATTATATTCTTGTGTACACAAATTAGATATAAGATCTTTTATTATTTATGTTCTGGAAGATATTTTTAGTTTAAATAGTTAATTTTTTCGTTTTAATTTTACTGATTGGTTTTTAATCGTTTATCACCTCGGGTTGGGTGAATAGAAGCTTTGTGGTTGTATTTAAATTTTTCTATTATTAATTTTCTTGAATTGTCCACGTTTAATTTAGTTTGTTTAATTTTGAAACCACGTGGATTGATTGATATATAGGATATCTTTGAACTATTTACCCCTTTTTCTTGTTAAATGAATTTGCATTGTCCTTTTGTAAAATTAGAATCTCAAGCAGTGTTTTGATTTGAGCCAGGACTCTCAGTCCAGGGTTTTTGTTTTCTGCATAATTGTAATTAACATTTTTTTTTTAGAATGACGTTAATAAACAATCAATAATTTTAATAATAAGTTTGTCATAGGTATGTCTATTAACCGCTATTTAGTGGAAATATTTTTACATTCTGAATTATTAAGTATTTAGTTAAATTTCAGGCGATTATCTATCTAAAGAAGAAGAAAAGAAAACGAATAAAATAAAAGATTTAATTCGTCACAAATTCTTTGATATGATTTGTCGACGTGTTTAGCTCCTTCACCTTTTTCCCTTACTGTACTATAAGCCTAATACCGCAATGAGTATTATCCCAAACGGCACGTTAACCTTGGTCGAATTACCATTTCGAATGGAACTGATTGTTTTTAAGGCGATTTCCGTGTACCTCGCGCCTAGATCTTTCTTGCCGTGTGTTTGCCGGTATAATTTCAGGATTGCGTTTATTTCTGTGCGTTGTGTGTGTGGCGTTTGTTAAATTGCGATTACTGTTTCTTTCTCGTTACTGCTTTCCCGTGGGAGTCTTGCTTTCAGTTGACGGAGATTTTTATGTTTTATTTAGGCTGTGTTTGCATTAAGTTATTATAGAAGTGCAATTAGTAACGTTACATGCGCAGGGAGTGTCAGATAATTGCGTTTTAAGTATGTAACTGTTATGATTCGTTGGAACTTAAGGCCCTCGCGCATTGGCAATTCTTTTCGAGTGACTTTTTAATCGGTAAAAACATTATTTGCTACTGAATGCATAGATCGTTCATTGATAACTAAATAATTCATGGTTTTTGACTCTGTGTAAGTAAATTATAGCAAGCTGAATGAAAGTAAATGGTCCAGTTCCTCAATTCAAATTCTTTAATGACGACAACTGGTTTCATCCACTAAGGGACATCTTCAGGTCAGAAAAAGTCAATGGTGGTGGCATCCACCGTCTGCTCCAATCTCAGTACTCCGTCACAGAATATCTAACAACCAGAATATCATCTCCTTGTCGGCTCTTTTGATCTCAGTGTGCAAAATTTCATGACCTTGACGTCACTGTTCAGGCGAGAAGTCAGGATGGGCTTTAATAGAATTCGGTGCCTGACAGGACCTAATTAAAGTGAATTTCGAGTGTATGATATATATCTAATTCAAAATGAATGTATATCGCTTATTTTTACAATTTATTATCTACTTGCACTTGATAAACACCATTTAAATTAACAGATGAAAATAAACTTGAAGTCAGCTACGTGTAGCTAATGGAAAAAGCGAACCACAACTCTTCACCCGATTTAATGGTGGATCAAGCTGGGCGTTGAGATTGCGCGTACGCTTCCGGCCAGGCTAAGATGATATTCTGGTTGTTAGATATTCTGTGACTACGTCGCGTCGTACAGCACGTTCCAGAGCGTCGGACCCAGCACCGACCCCTGTGGCACCCCAGTCCCATACTCATAAAGTACTCCCTTACCAAGCTCCATCTTGCGGTCCCCCAGGTAGTGTTGCCGTGGGATTGCGATCGTTTCATTTAGGGATTTTAGTTAAAGATTATTGTTTAATTAAATTAAGAATTAGAGTAATTAGACCCTGTAACGTCATCTAGCAGCTAAGTTTCGTACTTCTTGCTGGTTTCAACGCATCTATAGTCACGTGATAGTCAAAAGTAATGCCCCATTTTTGTTATTCATTTTCAAATTATTAGTAATTTATTGTCCGTTAAAATAGCTTTTCATTGTTCAATTATTAGTTTAAGTTTCGTTCATTAAAACTTTTTCTTTTGCGTGAATTGCTCCGCATTGTTAGTTGTCAGTACTGGTTTGATTAACGTTACGCACGTTGGCAATCCGGTCCTGTCCTTCAGGACCTATATTGTCACATGAGGAATATCAAGTATCGAGTGCATTTTCTGTTTTACCTGGGGCTGCCAAGGAGAAGTGTTCGTTGCAGCGATATTTTCCTGAGATGGGTTTACAAGCAGTAGCGTTAGCCGGCAGCCATTTAGTTTCGACTTGTTTCTGTTATTAACTTTCTTACTTTTGGTAATCCGGTCCTATCCTTCAGGATCTATTTTGTTTTGGTTTGAACTTAGAGGAAGAGAAGTGCCCAATTTGCTCCCTGTACGGAGGTGGCGGTATAGGTAAATTCAAAGGTGAGCGGTCTCCCATATTAGTACTTCTCTCCCTCTAAGTTCAAACCAAAACAAAATAGATCCTGAAGGATATTAATACATAATTAAATTAAAACATAATTAAACAATAATCTTTAACTAAAATCCCTAAATGAAACGATCCCACGGCAACAACCCTCCCTTTCCTTCAGAAGAAATTTACGTGTAAATTTCTGATAGAGAGCAAAAATAGCAAAGCCAGAGATAAAACAAGAGAAAGGTAGAATTGGCCAAACAAAACAAGGTTCCAAAAACTTTAAAGAAATTTCGTAGTTTTCAAGTCATGAACGGCCCATCCAGACTGACGCAGCATAGCAGATATAAACGGAATAAGAATTCCCTCAAACCGAAACAACTCGAAACAAGAACGGGGACCGTACAATAGTCAAGTCTAAGGGTGTGCCCTTTTTATGAAGGGAAGTAAGCACTAACTAAAACAATGTGTGGAATCAGGTCAGAAAGAAGTCAGAAACCAGGAGCAATCACGGCAATCAGCACGCCGCGAGAAGCACTCGACTAGATGGAAAAGAAATAAAGAGATGCAGAAGAGAGTAGAGAAAGTAGTAAACCAAAAGGAAGGAAAAGGGCGAGGTAGTGTAAGAGAAGGAGGTAAGGATACCGAGGTTGTAGTAGTGTGGAAATGACAAAAACCCTCATCCACACGATTCTGGGGAGGAGACAGGAGAAGAGATAGATGAAAAGGAATCTAGTCGGTGTTCCCACAAACGACAGGTCGAACCCCATAACAGTAGCTCGAAATGAAGTTGACCAGGTATCCAGAGATGTTATTGTAAGTGTTATTGATATGGACGATAGTATACAAAAAACTGCATGTTTTTTTGTACGTCTCGGTTACACAATCTAATCCAATGAAATAAAAGGATTTTCATTTTTTTTTTTACTCGAAGATCGTTTAATACTCAGAACTGAAAATTTGCCTATAGACCACTTCTAGGGGGTTAAATATATGTCAAAATTTTCAGCAAAAAAAAATCCCTTGAGCCTGTAAACCATGCTTACCCGAATAGGATCCATACAGGGTATTTTGAAACATCGTTTAAAGATTTTAAGGGCATGTAGTACGATCGAAAATAAGCTTAAAAGTCATAATAAACATATGTCGACAAATTAACTGTTTACGAGATAACAGCGATTTTATCGCAATTGCAGAATAAGTTTGCTTTAGCGGTTTTTATTAAGATGTTATTGCATTTTAACATAAAATAGATTATAACTAAGGAAGATGTTCAAAATGACGTCTTTCCATTTCGATACAGAATCTACATCTGCTTTCAAAGGAAGCGCGCACTCTTTCAGAAAACAAGGGTTTTTCTCGTATTATCTGGCAACAGTGTTCTATTCGTTGGCGCAACTCTGGAAGATCGTTTACCGGTGTTGCGTACACTAAACTTTTCAAATAACCCCAGATACTAAAGTCCAACGGGTTTAGATCGGAGACCTTGGAGGCCAGCAATGGGACCTGCTCGCCCTATTTATCTCCCAGGAAATTCATTGTTAAGATGTTCCCTAACAGCACACGTAAAGTGCGGTGGAGCTCCATCTTGCATAAACCAGAGGTTCAGTCTTAGATTTATAGGTAAATCTTCCAAAAGTTCAGGTAAAGTATTTTCCAAGAACTCGAGGTATGCAGGACCTGTTAAGCGTTGTGGCAAAACAATCGGTCCTAACAACCGTTCCCCTATCATGCTTAACCAGATGTTTAGAGAGAAACGTTGTTGGTGCCTGGCTTCAACGGTAGCATGAGGATTCTCGTCACACCAAACGTGATTGTTGTGGAAATTAAATATTCCATTTTTAGTAAAACCAGCTTCATCAGTGAAAAGGATGTTATCAGCGAAATCTGGCCGATCAGCAGCTGTTCGCAAAAACCACTCACAGAAAGCCTTCTCGCTTGATAATCCGGAGCAGTAAGGGCTTGCACCCGTTGGATATGGTAGGGGTATAGGAGTTGCTCATGAAGAGTTCTCCAAACAGATTGCTGCTTACACCACTTGAGTCGAAATTCTTCTAACACTAGTTTTGGGATTTTTCATCAATAATATTCAAAATTCGATCATCTATCTGTGGAGTTCATGCTATTCTCTGGCGTCCAGTATCAGACGACCGCTTCTCAAACGAACCAGTTTCTCTTAGTCGTTGAAACACCGTCTGAAACATCACATGCGAAGGCAGTTGGCGATCAGGAAACGTTTCAGCATAGAAGCGACGTGCTTGTAAAGAATTCCCATTAGCACGACCATACATGAACACCATATCGCTCATTTCAGCATTAGAATACGCAACCATTGTAATTGCTAGAAATTGTACAAAACGTTAAATTAAACTGTCATAAAACAATAGCTGATAAGCACCTGTTTACTAGGATATGTTATATCCATGTACTACTAGGAACACTCGCTGTTATCTCGTAAACGGTTGATTTGTGAACATATGTTTATTATGACTTTTAACCATATTTTCCATCGTACTACATGCCTTTAAAATCTTTAAACGATGTTTCAAAACACCCTGTATTATTGTAAAAATTGCAAAAATAATATGGATGTCTTAAAATTTTATATTTAACACATGATAAACACCAAAAAAGAAATGTAAATATTTTAAAATAAGAAGACGAAAAAAATTCAGATGAATTTAAATGTATTTACTCGCTGCAATGTTTGAAATGTCAAGAAGCAAACTTTGCTGCGGCATTCGACAAAACATTTGCGGGTATATTTCAAAGATAGAATCGAAAACAGCCACGACGAAATCTCAGTAATTTCAATTACGATTGCCATCTGAAACTGCTACGTTCATAAATAAGCCGAACGCGTTTGCAAGATATCGTCTCAGCACGTACCAACTTACTAAGAGTACCATTATCAACACCAATGGAAGCACGCAGGAGCAACAACGCATATCAGTACGTTTGTCTAAAGCTAGTTAGTCACAGAATTGTGGAGGAAAGCAAGAGAGTAACCGGACAATAAATATCCAATATTTCCTTAATGAAAATAAATAATAATAAAGTTCTAAGAATTTTCTTTAATCTACACGACTAACACTAAAGACTTGCAAAATTACATGTAGTAAAACAAAATATTATCGATTCTTCCAAGAAATGTCACTTTTCAGACACTTTAGTACCTGTCTGTACAACTATCGCAGGAGCGGTTAGTTCAGAAATAACACGGCTCCATTTATAGGAAGCCGTAATTAGAGAATCAGATCTTAATCGTTCCTGTAAACGATCGTATGGAAGTCTAATTGAATAAAGCGGGCGGGTTGCTAAGAAAAAAGCAATTAACGATTGGTTATTTAGCTGAATTCCTTGAAGGAAGGCACATAAAGAAAGGAAACTGTTTTAACTAAGCGTTTAAGTGGAATGAAACAGGTGGATTGTAAACCAAATTATTAAACGCATATAAGGCTCGTGTTTAAGTCAAATCGTTGCTAGGTAGATGTTAACATTTATTAATTCGTGAGAAAACATAATCTGAGTAAATCCTTCATTCAACAAAAAAATCTGTGGGGTTTCAAAGATCGAAGCTTCACAAGGAATCAATGATGGACAGGGACGCTCAAAACACCTTAGTGAGGACCAAGATGACAACAGAGAGGGCATCCTCTACCACACAGAAGTCTGTTGACAGACGAGAAAGGTTAACTATAAACGTAGTGCTTAATCAGAGACGGTCGTTCTAATAATAATGTTTATTGTCTTTAGTCGTAAACAACATAGCATTGTCAATATTATAAATACAATAAAATCAGAAACACAAAAATAAGTATTAAAAAAAAACATATAAATGTAGAAAACAAAAGACAACAGTAAAAGCAGAACCATTACCCGTCATGTCAAGTACTCATCAACACTATAAAATGAATACTCATGAATATAGGCTTTCAATAGCTGTTTAAACGAATTAAAAGTACAAACCATCTTTATATGTCTTGGCAGCGCATTGAAGTAAACAGCACACCTATAGTATGGGCCCCGCTCAAACAAAGTTGTTCTGTGAATCGGCACACTGACATGACTATGAGAACGGGTTCTCATGTTGCTATATACATCGGCGTTTTTAATAAAGTAATTTTCGTTTTGGCGTTAAAAAATATTAATTAATTCATATAAAAGAGTGACCACAAGGCAAATCTTCAACTGCTTGAATATAGGACGACATGAGGTCATGGAGGACGCAGCTACCATACACCCCAAAAAATGAGTCCATATCTCAATCGGGACTCCACGTACGAAAAATAAAACATTCGCAAAGTGCAAACATCTACGGTGCTTCTCAAATTCTTAACTCCATGATAGGGTGAGCACAGTTTACCTAGAAGTGAGGTACAATGTTGCTCAAATTTGAGAACACAATCCACAGTCAAACCCAGAAACCCAACATCACCGCCAGTGGAAATTGACTTGCCATCATGCTTGATGTAGCAACTACTACTTATACTGGAGCTAGCACGAAACTGTAGCATGCTTGTTTTTGTCGCATTGAGCACTAGCCCATTTTCGCAACACCACGCACACATATTCGATAAGACAGCATTTGCGCGAACAGACGCTAAATGTACAGTCAAATCAGCAACAACGCAACTTGTATCATCAGCATACGGTGACAATGAACACGATGGTAAAGAAAAGCACAAGTCATTTACATATAAAATAAACAGAGTAGGGCCAAGTATAGAGCCCTGCGGGACACCACAAACAATGTTTATAGCCGGAGAAAGATGTTGTTTTTTCAAATTATCACACAAACTTGAATTTGTATGTGTGATTGACGATTAGTAAGATATGACTTGAATAAAACATACGCAACGCCACGCACTCCATAAGCCCACATCTTTGATAGCAAAATTCTATAATCTACCGTGTCGAATGCTTTTGAAAAATCAAAAAACATGCCGACTATAGTATTACCCGCGTCTACCTCCCCGTATACACGATCTAAACAGTGATCGTATCACATGTTGATTTACCTTGTATGATGCCAAATTGAGTATTAGAAATTATATTTTTCTCTACAAGATAATCAACCAACCGTTTATTTATGATTTTTTCGAAGACCTTTGTTATTGCTGTGGGAATAGCAACGGGTCTATAATTACTAGCCCTACATTTATCAGACTTTTTATATATTGGAATTACCTTACTTACTTTTAACTTTTCAGGAAAAATGCCACTAACAAGGGAACACCGGCGGGTGTCCCCCTCCGATTTCGATGAAACTTAACAGATCGAAAGAGTACCTTAAAATAAGAGACACGTATTTTGTTTTTATCGGCGTATCCGCACAATTTTGGGGTACAGCCCCCTCCAAAGTTTGGACGATTTTTCAATTTTTGCAAATATTTCCTAAATTATAACAGATATTTAAATTTTTCTTCTTAACATATATTTGCAGCATATTGCATGGCCCTAAGGGTGGCGTCGTCCGTATTCGCAAAAAGTTAATAACGGGAGACGGGGTACCCCGTACCCCTCATTTTTTTTACATTTTTTCTTTTTCTTATTCATCAAAAGAAGGCCGATTTTACATAGAATACGATGATGTATAACAAGTTTAGAAAATTAATAACTGTAAAAATAGAAAAATAATAATAAAGCTTCAAAATTAATAACTTGTCTATTGATATAAATCAAATGACTATAACAGAAATAAGTTTTTTATCCTTGACATAATTTCCAGCTAATACATGGTCTCAAGGTAGATATCTTCATAAAAAGCTAATAACAGGGGACGGGGTACCCCATACCCCCGCATTTTTTTAATAATAAGTTTATTCATTATTCATCAAAAAAGATCGCTTTTACATAGAAAACGGTGATGTATAATAAATTTAGAAAATTAATAATAGTAATAATAACTCAAAATAAATATATGTACGTGTCTATTGTGATGAATTTGATATGCACTTATCTACGCATACGTGAGTTTAATTAATTATTCAGTCACTTCAGATACATCCAACAACACGCGTTCAACCTCGAGCTCATCCGTTGGAGTCAAAAATAAGCTGCCATTTACGTGGGATATTCGCTGAACTGGCGTGCTTCCTGGTAAAGCCTTATCAAAACTATAAAATGATTTGGCAAACATTTTGCAAATTGTCATGGGGTTGACCACCTCATTGCTCTCCTTATCGCGCAATAAAATTGGTTGTAAGTTGTTTTTAGTGATGTTTGTGGCTTTATTAAAAATGTTCCACGCAGTTCTACTTTTGTTATTAGAATTCAGAATTTTATTCTCGTAGAAGGTTTTTTTTTGTTTCATTTACAAGCTCTTTATAAGCCACTTTCTAGTTATTGTATGCCGTAAGAAGAAGAGAGTTCTGTGAGAGAACGATTCTTCTTCAGCACTCAAAAGGATAATAAAAATTTGCGGCTATCAGTAATAAAGTCTGGGGCTTATTCCCGGATCCTCCCAGAGCAAGGCTTTTGCCATGGTTTTCCCTTACTCCGTGGCCATTGATTTTATATAAGTATATTATATATAATATATTGTGATCCACAAGATCAATACCAGATGTTACTATGGCGGTGTTATCTGCATACATTAAAACACTAGCCGTGGATATAAATTCAAAGGTTCGAATTCTAAAGTTGGAGCTGTATTAATTTATTAAACCAATATTGCCGGTATAAAAAATAGAAGATTTATGATAAAATAATTTTAGCTTTTTAAAATTTACAACCAAATTAGCATGCGCACCTAAGGCTTGCGCTTTTAATCGTTAGATGGTAACTAGATAGCGGTCGATATTAAATGGAAAAATAAAATTCGTTTAATTTTATCCTCTCCATAGAAACATTTGGACCAAATTCTTATTTCCATGGAAGGCTTCTCGTTTCAAATTGTCAATGATGAATACTGAGAGAGTGCAATTAATTGGTGTATCAATCCCTATTATAGACTAACCTTCTCTAAGAAAATAATTGTAATTTCCACGTGAAACCGCGGTAAAATTCAAAACAACTATAATAAAGACGAATTCTAAAATTCTACACCATCCGTAGTTACGGTACTTACCAGTTATTACCCGTTAAGCAAATAAAGTTTACGGCAACGATAAACATATAAATTAATTGGTATTTAATACTGATTCCGCCCGCGGCGCTTTTCACTTTAGATTCCGGTAGAACGTAAAGCATTAGTACGAGATCTAAAGCCGACTCGCGCGTTTAACGTATCGAGCGGCACATCCTGTTAACGAGGATCAAGAATCTCCGCATTTGCATACGGGATCGAAGCATTTACGAAGACAAAAAAAAATGGAAAGAGATAGGAGTAAAAGTCACTGTTGTTGTTGCCGCCGCTTCGGTCGCGGCTAATTGAATCGTCATTACCTCGACAACGGAGTTGTTAATGTCGTTCCCCCATAGCTTCCCAGATAGCTCCGTCACTGCTGAAAACGACTGATTACTTTCTGTCACCATAGCGATCAATCCGATCCCTGGGCGCCATTAGCGCCAGATGCGTAAGAGACTGCGGTGGAGCGGTCTTAATTGCCGGAGAAGAAACTGCTATAACTTAGCCGCGATTTACGTGCGACAGAAACGGAATGTTATCCGTGGTATTTCAGCAATCTCTCGCGATTAGGTTTTCGTACGAGAGGATTGCGTAATTGAAAAATAAACACGTCTACTATGGAAAATAATGGGTATGGCGTTGATGGGGACTATTATTTCAAGAGCCTTTCTCGCGAATTTTAATTTGGTGCGCTATCTGCCAATATGATGGGTGAAATTTAAATGGAGGTTGTACTGTTAAAACTTGCATATCATGGATTATGTCCAATCAAGAGATTACCGCAAATCAAATATTATACATTATGTTATTGTATGTGAGAAGGCTTGGCACCCTTCTATATAAGTGCTTTCAGAATCTGCAGTGACCTATAAAGACAGAAACATGTTACGGTTTTTTTGCTTCGCTTACCTCCAATTAGTTCTCCGCTAGTCTATTCGACAAACTTTTGTAATCCTATTTTCCCCTATGTCCGTCCTCTACCTTCTTTTACTTTCAGAGATGCTCCTGCGACTTGTAATTCCTCAACGTAAACATTATCGTTTAATTTTTGGCTTTCAAATTTTGTTTTCTTTCCCCTGTTTGTGCGGCTTAGCTAGAATATAGATCTTTTAGTCTCATTTACTTACAGTCAATTTCTCATACTTAATACAGTCTTAGATTTTCGTTTAATTTCTTTAAATTTTACTAAATTCCTTCAATTCCCATGTTTTGACAGTTGACGTTTCATTTCTAGGTAGGTTAAGATATGTTTGTTCTGCACATGCCGGTAATATCGATTCCCACGCATCAATAGAGCTGTTCGATTTGCCGATCGATCGTGTTCCTTTCATCTGCCCTATTTTGTGTTTACATCTTTTCAACGTCAGAGGGCACCTCTATGTCTGTATTCTTATTTTATTTATCTGTCTTCTGATTGGTTGTGTGACGATTTCCTTCCTTCTGGCTTGCTGGCCATTCTGGGTTGTTGTTTAGAGGCGTTCTCACGAGTAATACTTCCTATCTTCGGAATTTTTGGATATTTTCACACATTTGTGGATTTACTTGGAAGTTTACTGGAAATATTCATTGGCTGTATATTCGCTTGTGTTTGGTGTGGAATTTTTGTGAATATTATAGCGGATGTGTCCCATAAATTGGGATATAAGTTGAGAACCGCAGACGCGGGGCATCGCCATTTCTGTTTCTTTCTTCTCTTCGTTGTAAAACCTCGTTATTTAACGGTAAGCAGATCTTGTTATTTCTTTTAAATCATTAATTTTGAGGTTTCTGTATTTTTAGAGTTTTTTTTTCAATACCCCTTATTTCTTTGAATTTTGGTATCTTCGTTTTGTGTGAGATTTTGAACACCCCCGTGCGGCTGAGGACTTCTGCGACCTTTTTAAGTCCCTTTGGAGAATCCTACTTTCCTTGAATTAAGTGGACCATCTGCTTCGGATAGTACCGAGTCTGCCCAGAGGCTACGATCTGTTCGGATAGGAGAGGATTTCCAAAGCCGTAACAGCTGATTGAGAACAAAAGCTAAGTTTGCACGATTCCTTTTTATTTGTAAATTTTGTCCGCGTTTAAAATTTTCATTAGTAAATTATCAACCCCGATCACTTAGTTTTTTTTTTTATGTTTTATTCAACGTTACTGTAAATTTTTATGTTATATCGAGGATCTGAGGGGTCACTAGTTCAGAAAAATAGTTAACTATAACATTCAGATATCTTTTCATTTTTTTAACGATTTCAAAATATATTTAAAACATCAACCGATTAAATATCGGGCTGTAATATACAGGGTGGTTCATTCACCGCTAGTATAATCGAGTCAAATATTTAGTTCTATTTTAATAGTTTATTTTTTTGTACTGTAAAACTTTTCTTAAATTTAAAATTAACTTAGGCTAAGAATTTTCTTTATATAACGTGTGTGAACTGATTGCGTTGGCCAAAGCGTTCGGTGTTCCTACCGCAGGATTTTCTGTTATAGTTTTACAATATTTCATTCTTATTTTTATTGTCTTTATTAACATTTACTGATACAGAGTATCATATTTATTTTCTTGAATTTTATGTCATATTTGATTCTTATTTTTTTTTGTCGTTATTAACGTTTACTGATACAGAGTATCACTTTTATTTTCTTGAATTTTATGTCAATAACACCAACTTTTTTTTATTAACAATTTTTTTAATAAAAGTTTAACTGTTTTATCAGTGAATTCATTCTTTTATTTTTTTGTGTATAAGTTTATTTGCAAACCGTTTTGCCGCCCTTCTGCGTAAGTGTTTTCAGAATCTGCAGTGACCTATAAAGACAGAAACAATATTGCTTTGACAAAAAAATCCTTTCGTCCGAAGCAAATTTAGGTCTTTTTTCTTTGCAATAGGTGTTTGGAAGGAAATATTATAAGGGAAACCAACATCGCTACTTTATAGAACACTATTATAAGCCCAATTTATCAAGTCAAATCAAAAGACTTTCGTGCAAAATAGAATTTGGTGTAGCCCTTGCTACACAATCACCATGTTTCACCATGTTTGTTTACACAAATTTCTATCATTCTCACCTACCAGGAACTTCTCATCGTTTTTTCTATTCACAACGCGAGTATTTATGTAAAATAGCTCTGTCCGATAGCGGCTCAGTCCGACGATTCAAACGTTTAAGTGTGTCGTGGAGATGTCACGGGTAACTTTGACCCGCCGGGGTCAAGCGCAGCACCTAACCAGCGCGCCCGACGAAGACGGAAGATGCGTGAACGTCGTGCGAGCGTGCCAGCGGTTTTAACTCGCTGATTAGGCCCGGCTACGCCTACCGCGATTAATTTAATGACTTCCAAGGCTACGTAGCGGTGCGTCCAGCGTATACCAGGACGTGGAACTCGCTCCCAGCTAAATACTGGACGTATTTAAAACGTACAGCTCGAGTGTAATCTTTAATCGTGTATAGTGTTTGTGGTACGTAACGAATATACGTATTTTTTTTTGTTTCTGTTTGTTTTTCGCGGGAATTCAACGGCGTTTGTTTTGGGAGAGGTTTTTAACTGGGCGTTAGCGCGGATAAATTATAGGCTCTTCCTTCTGCGGTCGTTACGTCTTCATTAAGATGTGATGAGTCAATTGTGGTCAACTTCGCCAATCTGATTAAACATTCGATGGGAAATTAAATGGAAATTTAATTAAATTTTAATTTATATCCATGAAGGATTTGCATTATAGAAAAAAAATTATTAAGTCTCAAACTTGAAATATTTCGAAACAAACAGAATAAAAAATAGCGGCAAATTTAAACTCATAATCATTCTAGAATTTCTTGACATACAGCTTTGACAGATGCCATATAATCACACCACACCACCGTATAGGTATATTCACAGTATACCAAGCTATAACTAACAGCTTCTTGCGGGTTTCGCCGTGTGTCAAAACTTTCGCTCCACGTTTCGCTGTTCATACTGACAGCTTCTTCAGGTTAACTGAACTGATTCTCCATGGTCCGACATTCTTCTTATATACGCCCCTGGTGCATCCAACCGTGTAGTTTCCGCTCCATTGACCGTGACGGTTCGTAGTAGGCTCTTCCACGTGTTGCTAAGGTGGTACCCTTCTTCTCTGTTAACGGTTTTATTCTTCTCTATTTCTATGGCTTCCCTGATGAGTCTTTTCCCGTAGTTCTTGGTGGTAGTTATTACTTTTACATTCTTGAAATCTATTTTGTGTCCGGTGTCGTGCATGTGTTCTGCCACCGTTGATTGCTCGGTCCTTCTTAATCTTGCGTCCCTCTCGTGTTCTTTTATTCTTATGTCGATGGCTCT
Source organism: Protaetia brevitarsis (assembly GCA_004143645.1). Taxonomy (NCBI): domain Eukaryota; kingdom Metazoa; phylum Arthropoda; class Insecta; order Coleoptera; family Scarabaeidae; genus Protaetia; species Protaetia brevitarsis. The sequence continues at coordinate 490,974 of RXPK01000304.1, forward strand.
TCCTGTTTGTCCGACGTAGCACTGTCCGCATTGGCATGTTATCTTGTAGATAGCTTCTGTGCGCCCCTTGGGGTATCTTATTCTTTGCGGTCGGTAGATACTGCTGGATCGACGTTGCAGTCCCGAAACGTACTTGTAGGTTACGTTTCTTCAAAATTCGGCCTACTCCTGCTATGTAAGGTAAACACGCCATCCCTCCTCGTGGCTCTGTAGTTGTCTCCAGTGTCGTCTTCTTCTTAGTGGCTCTCCTTATGTCGATGTCAGTGTAACCATTCTTCTTTAGTGTTTTCTCCAAATGTATCCTTTCACTTGTAAGATGTTGTTCGTCACTGATGGCTTCGGCTCTGGATAGCAATGTTTGTATTAATGTCTTCTTCTGCATCGGATGATGGTGAGATCTTGCATGCAGATATCTATCGGTGTGCGTCTTCTTTCTAAATACTGCGTGCTGTAGCATTCCCTCTTTTGTTTTCTTAACCATAACATCCAGGAAAGGGAGATTTCCATTTTGTTCTTTCACTATGGTAAACTTGATGGCTGGGTGCTGTGAGTTTATGTGTTCCAAGAACTGTTGTAGTTTTTCTTCTCCGTGTTGCCATATTACAATAGTATCGTCAACATATCGCAGCCAACACTTGGGTTTCATATCGCTGGAACTTAACGCTTCTTCTTCAAATGCTTCCATAAAAAATTCATATAAAAAGATGAATGAACTACTTGACGAAAACACCTACAAGAAAATAAGAAAAGATCCAACGGAGAAGATCACGAAAACAGTAAGGGAGAGCATAAAGATTTCATCGATACCTAAAGAGATGCAGAACAGATTGCTACCAAGGGCCGCTAGACCACCCCAGGCTGTATGGAATACCAAAAATACATAAAGAAGGAGTGCCATTAAGACCGATTGTAAGCAACATTGGATCACCGACCTACGATTTGTCGAAATATTTAGCTAACTTACTAAAGCCATATACCGGACAAACTGCAACGTATGTGAAGAATTCTAAACATTTCGTGGGTATTCTGTCTACGCTAAAGACTGAACCTACAGACATTTTAGTAAGTTTCGACATTATATCGCTATTTACGAACATACCCACGGAGGACGCACTGGCCTTGGACTACAAGAAGACATCATTGAATTAGTGAAACTGTGCTTATCTACGACATACTTTTTGTATGAAAGAAAATACTACGAGCAGAAGAACGGAACAGCAATGGGAAGCCCTTTATTACCAGTAATAGCCAACTTGTTTATGGAAGCATTTGAAGAAGAAGCCTTAAGTTCCAGCGATATGAAACCCAAGTGTTGGCTGCGATATGTCGACGATACTTTTGTAATATGGCAACACGGAGAAGAAAAACTACAACAGTTCTTGGAAACACATAAACTCACAACACCCAGCCATCAAGTTTACCATGGTGAAAGAACAAAATGGAAATCTCCCTTTCCTGGATGCTATGGTTAAGAAAACAAAAGAGGGAATGCTACAGCACGCAGTATTTAGAAAGAAGACGCACACCGATAGATATCTGCATGCAAGATCTCACCATCATCCGATGCAGAAGAAGACATTAATACAAACATTGCTATCCAGAGCGGAAACCATCAGTGACGAACAACATCTTACCAGTGAAAAGATACATTTGGAGAAAGGACTAAAGAAGAATGGTTACACTGACATCGACATAAGGAGAGCCACTAAGAAGAAGACGACACTGGAGACAACTACAGAACCACAAAGAGGGGTGGCGTGTTTATCTTACATAGCAGGAGTCACCGAAAAAGTAGGCCGAATTTTGAAGAAACGTAACGTACAAGTACGCTTCGGGGACTGCAACGTCGATCCAGCAGTATCTACCGACCGCAAAGGATAAGATACCCAAGGGGCGCACAGAATGTATCTACAAGATAACATGCCAATGCGGACAGTGCTACGCCGGACAAACAGGAAGAGCAATCGACATAAGAATAAAAAAACACGAGAGGGACGCAAGATTAAGAAGGACCGAGCAAGCAGCGGTGGCAGAACATATGCACGACACCGGACACAAAATGTATTTCAAGAATGTAAAAGTAATAACTGCCACCAAGAACTACGGGAAAAGACTCTTCAGGGAAACCATAGAAATAGAAAAGAATAAAACCGTTAACAGAGAAGAAGGGTACCACCTTAGCAACACGTGGAAGAGCCTACTACGAACCGTCATGATCAATGAAGCGAAAACTACACGGTTGGATGCACCAGGGGGCGTATATAAGAAGAATGTCGGACCATGGAGAATCAGTTCAGTTATCCTGAAGAAGCTGTCAGTATGAACAGCGAAACGTCGAGCGAAAGTTTTGACACACGGCGAAACCCGCAAGAAGCTGTTAGTTGTAGTTACACCGGCCGTGAAAGCCTACGCAGTGTTATACCAAGCTATAGTTATTCAACCGACTTAAGTAGCTTTGGGTGTCTCATAGCTTCGACACACAGATCATTTTAATGGCCATTAACCATAAATTGCCAATTAATTTCTTCAGGTGTCATACTGCCATAAGAGTAATGGCCATAAATTACGCCATTTCAAACAAATGGCCATTGCAATCACGATGGCTTTTGAAACGAGCCATCGCCCTTGATCGGTTAAAATCGCCACTGATTTCAAAAATAGCGCGTTTGCAAATGACAGCAGAAAGCAGCTGTTATGTTGTGGTATGGTTGTGGTTATGTTACTAGTCATCTGTGGTTATGCATAATGATATATATTAGGTCCAGTTGAATGTTGTTCGCGTGAAAATTTGTAAAAATGAATGTTGTAAAAATTATAAAATATTATTCTTATATTCTTACATTATTAAAACTGTATTATATGTTGGACCAAGTAATTTCAAGAAACAGTAACAAAATACTGCGACGTAAAAAGAACAACCTCTTGATTCAGTCCGTATTACGTATTAGGAGAAAAAGAAAGTTTCAAGTTTATGGGAAGAATGTGGAAAATTGTGAGTTGATTGTAAGTAAAATTCAAATGGAATGTATAAAGTAAACTTCTTTAGGAAAAATCAAATAGATTTTGGGAAGATACCCACATTTGATGAACAGATGTTTAAGGAACATTTCCGAATAAAGCGAGCTGCCTTTTATAAATTAGTAGAAGAACTCCGTTATATGGAAGCGCAAGATACAAATATGAGGTGTGCAATCCCTAGAGAAAAGAATTGCGGTTGCTTTATATGCTCTTGCAACTTCAGCAGAATATCGAACTGTTGCTAGCCTTCTTGGTATTGGGAGGGCTACAGTAGGTGAACTAGTAAGAGATTTCTGTGAAGCGGTTTTAAAAATACCTTGCTACTTATCCACCAACACAAGAAAATCTAGAACAATGAGTCCACGGTTTTGAACGAATGGGATTTCCTCAATGTATGGGTGCTCTAGGTATACACAAATTTATTAACAGCAATTATTAGAAAAATGTATTAATTGTTGTAGATGGCTGCCATATAGAAATTAGTTGTCTAAAAGATGAGGCTGTGGATTATTATAGCTACAAAGGGTGGCATTCCATTGTTCTGTTGGCAGTTGCAGATTTCAGACAAATTATATGTCTCTGAAAAAGGATTACTAAATACTAAATGTTGCAGATGTAATTTCACATATGTAAATGTTGACTCACCAGGGAGAAATAATGATGCTTATATTTTCCATAATTATGCTATAAAACAGGAGCATTCTAATAATCCAATATATAGAAGAAATTCTCGTATCTTGGGAAATACATCTGTTCCAGTTTTACTAATTGGGGACTCAGCCTTTCCACTTTCAGAATATTTGATGAAACATTTTCAGCCAGCTGAAGGCACGATTTAGAAAACTTTTAAAAGGCCTAGAAGTGGACATTAAGAATGCACCCTTAATAATCAAGGCAGCATGCATTTTACATAACTTTTGCAATGAGAATAAAGATGAAGTTTTAGATTCTTGTTTAGCAGTTAGGAAAACTCCAGTAGAACTCAGTCAACTTTCACAACAAATGTAGGAAAAATTCAAAAAAAAAATTCAAAAGGCAATTAGTGATTACTTTAGTAAGTGTTTATTATATACATATATGTAAAATATATATTACTTACTTACTAGTTAGTTGTTTCTTTAATAAAATATGCTAACAAAGGATTTGATGTCTCCCCAATTATTTTCAAAATTTCCATTTGCTGTTCTCCAGTTTACTGATTTCTTTATTTTATCTTTGTTTCCAGTTTGATAGTTGCTAAGCATCTTTTATAATAAGATACTTTTTAATTTCTAACTTTGTAAAGTCAAAGAAACTTTTTAGTATGTGAGTTACTTTTTAATATCTAAGATGTATTTTAGTAACTGAGATCTGTTTTAAGTTATTTTTCTAAGGTATCTTGGTATTTGGTACTTAAAATTTTTAATTTTTTTTTTTCATAAGTATCGAAGATTCTTTTAGGATGTATCTATTCCAGCTCTGATTTTTAATACTTTTTAAACATAAAGATCATTGTCTACATTTCCCATGTTCATCCCAAAATGGCATCAATCAATAAATAATGCAATTAAAACAATGGCTAAAAAAATAATTACCACCAAATGAAGGTGTCTTTGCATAACCTAGTTACATCAAAATATAATGTTAAAATCCTCTGAAGAAAAAAAAACAGTTGTTTGTCATTTTCCAGCCCGATGCATGATATTAACCGTTGTTTTGTCAAAGTTCTCTGTATACGACAGTTGAAGCACAAGTCACCAATAGAGTAGGACGGGCTGTAACTAAAATACAATATCGCGTTCTTTAAAAAATTAGGAGCATCTTCATCACGACCTAGCTTTAGCACCGACCTAATGATATGTCGTTTCGCTGCTAAATAAACTCGGGCCGTCGTCAGTGAATAAATGTGTGGGAACAGTCGATCGTGCCTTCCCCGAGCCTTGGCTACAAGATGCCGCTTAACCTACTTGCGCCAAACAGTCGTAGATTATGCTAGACGAGGAGCTAATACGTAGATGCATAGATGCTCTCCTATGCTGCTTTGGTGAGAGTATACAGTGGTTTCCAAGAAAAATGTGTGTGGATAGTTTTTAACCTGTAATGATCAATAAAAATATCTTTTGCACCTCCGTTCAGAAACAGTATTTTGCAGTATTTCAAAGGTAGGCAAGCAAAAATGTCACTAAAGGTTGGCCACATGACAGACGTGTAATAGATTGTCACATTTTCCACAATTTTTGTATAAAACTTTTTTTTTTAAATCGATAGTTACTGAGTTCTAGCGCAAGTTGCCGTCAGGTAAAGAAAAACGGCGATTATTGGTAATACGTTACTCTAGCTAGTAACTATAATTGTTATGATTTTCATAGGCAGTGACTGACTGGAAATCAAAAACTAAATGTAAAACTGCGAAAGCTATTATGGAGCAGAATAAGACCGGTGGAGGTCCTTCAAATCACGTGCCTTTTACTCTGTTAGAGGAACGGTTGGTAGCCTTAATGGGGAAGAGGGCAATAGATGGTGATGATGTGCCAGAATTAGGAGTTGGGGTATGTATAATTTATATCAGAAGTATTATTGGGCTATATATACCTACAATCATTACTGTAGAGTTGTTGTACATCAGCAACGGTTGCAAATACCCGCTCTACAGAAGAGGAATTAGGTCATGAATTACTAGAAGTAAATCACGATCATACATATGAGATCTCAGGACACAGTACCACATCCCAGAAAGCAAAAAGATTGGACAAATGGCAAGGGAGGAAAGGCGTTCATTGCAATGTTCGGGAGATATACTTGAACTGACTGTAAAGACATATTTGTATGGTGGCAAAAATAGAAAGTTATATTATAGTTGAAGGATCTAGTGGTAATATTAAAAGACAAGAACTAATAATTAGTGTTGTAATACATCTGTTTATTATGGAATTTATTTTATTTATAGTTTCTAGAATGTTATTTATTTTTACAATTCTTTTTTCCTATATAGTTAGAATGTATTACTTATTTTCATGTTTATCTGAATTATTATTTTGTTATATATTGTTTTAAGTTATCTTTTTGTTATTAGAAACTATATTTGTGAAAATTCTTTAATAAGGAAAATGCGGTAAAAAAATATTCAATGTATATACATCTCATATAGAAAAAAAATTTCTATGTAAAATGGTTTTGCACAAACGCTCTCCTTACAACATTGCCTTCATCATGTGCCACATTTCCCACATATTGCATTTCTTCGTCAACTGGTAAGTCAAAGTTGAGATTTAGGTTACCCCGAAGACATATATTATGCAATATTGCACATGCGTTTACTATGCACCCCACCTTCTCAGAATCTACCTTTCAAAATGCCAATGATCATTTCCACATAATTTCTGGCTCAGATATGATTCTGGTTGTATAATCGCTCTAGAGTGTTTGGTAACGCTTTAGCTATTGGGGTCATGAGCAAGGGTTGCTGTGGGTATGCGGAGTCTCCCACTAACCAAGTATTTCGGTCACCTGCAAAGTAATACCATCAATCATTCATCTACACATAGTAGATATACTAAAAAACAGTACCTGCATTGTATACTGCTTCTAATAGCCTTTTTACGTCCGAATTTCGCCAAATGTATGCATCGTGGGTTGCACCAGGAAATTGAGCATTTACATTTAGAATATTTAAATCATAATCACATATCTACGAATTATTGTTGTTCACTAGATATTACAGATTTTTTAAAACAATGAACTTAGGATTTGCACATTCTTTGAATGATAACCTTTTATGTTAAGGTAGTAATTGTGCTCCTTCTCTAACGGAGCCATGATTGCCAAATGTATGCCATCAACAGCACCAATGACACCAGCGAAGTTAGTGCGCTGCATATATCTTTGCTTGATATTATTCTTATCATTTCGTGTTCTTCGAAATGCAATTATTTCATTAGCAAAAGCATTAACAATAGCATGTGCTACTTGGTCTATGCAGCGAGATACACTTGGCTTGTCCAATGCCCCGTTGGTACGAACCATTTGCGAAAAATGATAATGCTGTAATAGTATATTAAAAGACAAGTTTCATTTTGACGTTTCAAAGTACGAATTCCGAGTTTAAGAAACGAGTGGCGTAGTCACGAGTTTCTTAACTGAATGAGTGCTTTAATGTCAAATGAAACGTGTCTTTTATGCTATTTTTTGCAATTAGTTTTAAAATTTCTCTTTTTGTAAAAGCAAAACGAGAAAAATTTGATAATCTAGGGAAATTTTGTGGCGGTTGTCACCAGTTATCACCTTGGTTTGGCACAAGATTTAAATTGACAAGGTAATTTAAAATTGACACATTTTGGAAATTTGTTATATATTATATTACTAAAGTAACTATATTATAATATTTAATATGAGTTCTACAACTTTTTCATGCACTCCGCCTGAAAATACGGCAAATTGCTGAAAAAACCATTAATAATTTACTTCGGAGAAATCGTACATATGTATCAAAAGCGATACAAAAATTTTGAAAATTGTGCAAAGAAAAGAAATTCTTCATATTTCTGAGAACGTCTTACTTGCTTATTTTGAAATGCTACGTAAAGATTATAAATCGTCATCATTATGGTCGATTTATTCGATGTTAAGATCGTGTTAAATGTACATAGAAATGTGGATATATCAAATATATGAAACTTCAAGCATTATTAAAACGGCTATCTAAAGGTTATCAAAAAAAAATCTAAAATTTTAGAAAAAGAATATATTCATAGATTTTTGAAACAAGCGATGATAAAATATACTTAGCTATAAAGGTTAGTGTTGATTTTATTTCGTTACTTTTTTGTAAATTCTTTATATTCTAGGTTATTTTGATAATAGGATATGATGGAGCCTGTAGGCGAGAAGAATAATTAATATATGTGTGGAAAGATCTTCAATACAATTCCGATTCATTATAGTCAACATACCTAAAACAAAACAATGTACCAGAATGTTCGCAGTGACTGATGTAAACTGCATCAAACTTATAAAAAATATAATAATCTGCGGCCTAAAACAGTTACTCACAAACGTTTTTTCTAAAACTTATCGTCATGGCTGCTTAATTAATAGCCCTATCGGTATTAACATCATGGAAATGTTCCTAAACAAATTGCCAGTTTTTCTCATTTACCAGATCCTCATCTTTATACAGGACATTGTTTTAGAAGATCCATGCGACACATATAGCAAATACTGGAGGTGATATTTTAACTATAAAACGATTAGGTGGCTGGAAAAGCACGGCTGTTGCTGAAGGTTACGTTGCATCTTCTATGAAAAATAAAATTGATGTTGGAAATATGTTTGCACAGGAAAATAATGTGAATCTACCTGGAACTTCTGGGAATAGTTCACAGTTTGAGTACTCCAACAGAAGCAATATCACTATCGCAGAGAAGGATAATTTTCAACAGAATGTTTCTACTGCACACGCCTATCACTATCACTTCGAAAGATAATTCAAACGTTAATATAAATGTTTATAATAGTTGTACTATTTCAAAGATTAATTAAAAATATCAAATCTTACAATGAATTTTAATATAATAACCTCAAACTTGCTTACAAAATATCATATTGACATCTCCATTTCTGTTGCAATGTGACCAACTTAAAATAAATCTGCTTAAATGTTCCATTTCTATTACGCAACTAGTGCTGTAATAGACTCTATTACGGCACTAGTGGAATAAATGGTATGGTTACGGCACTAATTGCAAAAACAATTTTACATGGGGTGGTATAGCTACAGGATTGTTTGTTGCAGGGAGTTCATGCATTATTCTATTTAATACATGTTGCGCCATTTCTTTGTTCAGTCTAAATAACTGCATAAAATGCCTATCCCTAAGACCAAACGGATCACTTTCTTCGCGTAGTAGATGTCGTTCTCTATTAAAGATACGCATTTCTTCTAACGCTTCTTCATCCGCGCCCATAATTATTTATCGCAGTCCTAACCTTAACAGCTTTTCTCACTTAATGCTTGATGCCACTTGTGTTGTCTTTTTCATAAAAATTATATATACCTATACATAATCTACCTGCTCCAAAACTTTTAGAATTGTTTTGAATTTTCTGGTTTGCAATTTTCCCTTATGTGATTTGCTCGTTATGTAGTCCTTAACAGAAAAAAAAAACGCCTTCCCCCTTCAAGAATATATTATTATATAGCAGGTCATTATAAACATTGTCAAACGCCTTATTAGTGAGATCCAAAAACCACGTCATTATCCTCCTCTAATTCGTCTGAAAGTAATTTATAATTTTCGCTAAGTTGTATAAAGCCTCCATTGAGACGTCGACGTTCAAAAACTCTCCGATTCCACTGTATCCTTTGCACGAGACGCACTTAAAGCATCTTCCGCGCAGCGGTGAACGTATCCTTTCGCGTTTGAGGCGAGTGCACGACCTCGAGGGGTCCCCAGCTAGCGCGCGAGCGAGCGGGCGACCGTAGCATCACTCGCCCGAGGATTTATGGCCGCGTCCGTCACTAGAGAGAAACAGGGAAGCCGCGGCTCGGTTAAATTTACGTTACGAGGATTTCGAAACCGTACAGCACCGTACTCCGTTGCGCGCGGAGATAATGAAGACGATTGTCGCGATTTCAAGCGACGGTGAAGGTAAAACTGAACGAACGAACACCGGTTACGTTATTGCAATGTTACGTATGTATGTAGGTACGCATGCTTACCTTAACACAATTGACGAAAAAATGTGTACGATTCTTGCGAAAAACGGCTTAGCGCAATGTATAAGAAAATTGAATGCGCTTTTGATGTTACTTACAGGGCTACAGTATTTATTATCTCTAATACGCTGCGCTGTATGAAATTATAAACGTACCACCATGAAGTGTTTGGAAAATGATGTTTATCAGTAACGCAAATGCTCACAATATACAAGGTTAGGCAAATATACGGAATGGTTTAAGGATTACTTAAACAATAGGACACAAAAAGTCTGCTTAAGGTCTTGCTTAATCGTCAACGGTGCATTCCAAATCACTGAAAGTAACACATGGAGTCCCACAGAGTAGCGTCTTGGGACCTATCCTTTTTATAATCTATATTAATGACATGCCTAATCATCTGCCGAACAGCGTTTTAACCGTCAATTACGCTGATGATACATATCTTTTAATTAAAGGATTATGTGTACAAGATCTTGAAAATTCAACAAGAGATTGTCTCTACGGACTGAAGTGCTGGTGTATGACAAACGGGTTGACCATAAATGACACTAAAACTAGCTGTGTGCTATTTAAGACTGACCGTGACCGTACGTTTACTTTGGACAACATAGATTTAGCTGCTAATTCGGATATTCACCTGGTACCACACACCAAGTTCTTGGGTGTAACAATTGATAGTGGCCCTAATGTGGACGCAGCATACTAGTATGTTAATTGCGCAATTAAGCAAAAAATGTTATTTATTTCGCGAACTAAAAAGAACTACCAGTTTACAATCGTTGGTTACTGTGTACTACGGCATTTTCTATTCGGTGATGTCTTATGGATTAATATTCTGGGGACAATCACGCGGCGCCACAGATGTGTTTATACAACAAAAAAAAGTGTTGCGAATAATAGCCGGGAAAAAACCTAGAGACTCGTGTAAGGGTGTATTTAAGAAACTAAATATAATGACCCTTCCATCTGTTTATATTTATAAATGTCTTTGTTTTATTTATAATCACAAACAAAACTTTACTAATGTAAAAGACCACTCATAAAGTCTGAGAAATAACTGCTATCAGTTACCATTACATAGGCTAAGTCAATTCGAAAAAGGTTGCTATTATGCGGCCCAAAAACTATACAATACGCTTGATGTTCATATAAAAAACAGTTCAACTTATAAGCAATTCAAAATTAAGTTTCAAAACTATCTTATTAGTAGGGAATTGTATAGCGTACAAGAATATTACTTGAATGGTTGATTTTCACTTTTATATGTATTTGTATTTAGTCCCATTCGCTTTTTTGACGTTTTTCATGTATGTGTATAAGTATGTACATCTGCCTCTGAAATAAATAAATATCCATCTATCTATCTATCTATTTGAGGAGCTTGCCTGCAAAACCGGATAAACCCATATTTTGACGAAATTGAGTTATACATGTTAATCGTATAATTTTTATCTGTTCTATTCATTTTTCTAGGTCTTTGTAAGTAAAACCGGTTAAAAATGTATCTAAATTACATTTAAAGTTGAGATTTGCGAGCAAAAGCGGAGAAATCCATCTTTTGGAGCAGACCCAGATAAATCCTTGATTTAAACTTATACAATAATATCTGTTGCCGTTAATTTAAAATTCTGGTTTATGTTTTATAATATTCTGTTCGGTGGCCACAGTGATATAAAATGATTGGTTTCTGAAATTAGTTCAGTTACAGCATTATAACCTCATTTTGTCGGATTGGTGTTACACGTGTTTTATCTGTTTTCTTTGAACTTAGTTGTAGTTAGCTTAAACGAGAGGTGGTGCCCGCATTTCACACAGGAGTAAAGATAAGAAGAACAAAGTACGGGAATTTATAAAGAAACTTCACGGTAGAGAAAGCCATTATAGTAGGGCAAAATCCAAAAGGATATATCTGTCTACAAATCTGTCTGTGTCCCGATTGCATAAAATGTACAACAGACAAAATGAAACTAAAGATCAGGTTACATATTATATGTTCCGAACTGTATTTATAAATGAATTTAATATAGGATTTTCTTCACCAGCAGCGGATACATACTCAATGTGCACTCGACTAAAACAGCATAAAAAATAGAGAAAGATATCCTCAAAAGAAGACAGCTGGTATATCAATATCAACTACACACTAAACGAGCTAAAGCATTCTATGAACTTGCAAAACAAAATGTAGCAGGTTGTTCGAGTTTCTGCTTTGACTTATAACGGGTGCAACTTCTACCTGGAACCTCAATCGGCCATGCATTTTATGCGCATCAGATAAGCTTACATGCCTTTTGTTGTGTGGCAATGGATTCCAGAAAGTCAGTATTTTATGTTTGGACTAAAGATATGGCAGGAAGAGGTTCGACAGAAGTAGGATCGGTACTGTTAGACAATTTAGATGATCTAGACTTTGAAGGGATTCACCATCTTCGTCTGTTCTGCGATGGTTGTCCCGGTCAAAATAGAAACAGCCATATTGTACACACTTTAATGTACTGGTTAAAAAATAAAGCTCCTAAACATATATCCCAGGTGGAGTTAATATTTCCAGTTCGAGGACACAACTTCATGCCAGCTGAAAGAGTGTTTGGTAGAGCGGAAAAGTTTTTTCGCAAAAATTCCGAAATACTATCCAAAGAGGAATATGTTCGACTGTATTCGGAAGTAGGTGTAGTCAAAGCATTACATGAACATCAATGGAAAGTATTAGATCTCAAGGTTTTAGAAAAGGTATACCGAAAAGTAAAGAAAATATGAGAGGCTAAAAGAGTTATGTTGAAAAAGAAAATCCTTGGGAAAACTAGAAAACGATAACCTGTTCTGAATTTTACAAATTTGAATCTGTAGTGGGAACTACCCAACAACTTACAAGAAAAGGCAAATCTGATATGATAAATTTGAAAGCGTTACCACCAGGAAACCAGTTACCAGAAAAGAAGAAAAATAGTTTGGGCCATTTGATTGAAAGAAATTTTTGGAGCGGAATGGCAAGAATGGGCCGATCTGCAATGGCACCAACAGCTACTTAGTTCACATATAACCGATGGAAACGGAGAGGTAACTAACGGTAGTGACGATGGTAACTAGATGTGTGGCTGCTTAACTGAAGAAATAGATTTACGTGTCTAGATGTTTTCTTTTCCTTAAATTTTGTTTACGTTTTATCATTTTCAATGTTAGACAAAATACATGGTCCAATTCTTATTGCCTCTTATTTATTTTAACGTTTTTAATGCAAAACCGGACAAATCCTATTTTTTCCTGCAGTATTCCTAAGGATAAAAGAAATTTTACAAAATCATATGCCATCTTAAAAAATTTACCCACAATTCCTAAATTATGCTGCAATCAGTTTTTTGATACATTTAAGAGTCAAAATTTTAAAGGTTTTCCGTGTTTCCTGAAAAATTGTTGAAAATTGATATATCCGCTTTTGCACGCAAGCTCCTCATTTATATTCGAATCAAATGATATTAACTTTTTTTTTATTTCATAGGAAACATTCTAAACGAATTAAATAGAAACCTACTTCAGGAGTACAGTGTTAAGGTTTAGCACCCCTATGTTTAATAACGACAAAAATATTTAATTAAACCTAATAACACCAATTTTATTGAGAACAAGAAAGCGCCATCTGCAACCACGGCAGGAATGCATAGATTCATTTTCGCGCGACATCATAGTAAAAAGGCGTGTTTGCAAATTTTCTGTATCTACATTTATTTCTGTGTAATTCGATTCAATTCGTATTGCGTTATTTGATTAAACAAATCCAAAAGAAATAACTCAGGATTATGTGGGACCGTTTATTAACAACTAACTCTCGATTCGACAAAGCAAAAGAAAAATATTTACGTTTTTTGTAACTACTGAAGTCGCATATCCGGTGAAACTCGAACTTCTTATCAGGATATAAAAATAATACTTTGTAGACTTAAGTAGAATGCTCTTAACAAAAAGGAATGTTATTTTATAAAAAGAAGAAATTTAAAATGCCTGAGTTTTGCTATTTTTACAAGGGCTTTATTTATTCAGAATGACGTTAAATAAACTTAATACTTTATACATAATACCACGTTTAGCGGGTGCTTAACATGACGTTTCCTTGCATCAAACCCGGACTAAAGAAATTTTGGCTCTAAGTTTTACTTTTTTTATTTTCTAATGATGAAATCCGGTTTCAGCGGGTTTGTGCTTTATATGTCGTGTAGTTAACACCCAAGCAAAATTTACTTTTTTATTTGATACACCTTGTATAAGTATGTACTTAGTACTCATATTCTACTGGTATTATAAACAAACGGATTGTAAACCTTACACAGTTTGATATTCTATTTTCCGTACTTTTAAAAAGCGAAACAATAAAAAAGAACAGTAAATGCATTCCATTTCCCTGCTACTAAAGAAGAAATAATTAGTACTGTCAATAGTTTAAAAATTTGCTAATATGTTTATGGTATAGTATTACAGACGGAGGAAGTTGTGGATATGTTTGATGTCTGCCTCTATTCATGATATTCTTGAAATAAGTAGAATGCTCTTAACAAAAAAGGAATGTTTATTTTATGAAAAGAAGAAATTTAAAATGCCTCAGTTTTACTATTTTTACAAGGGCACACTGGCCGATTCGCCTTTATTTATTCAGAATGACGTTAAATGAATTTACGGCATCCATTAAGAATAATACTAAATGAGTGCAATGTATTTATACATAATACCACGTTTAGGGGGTGCTTAACATGACGTTTCCTTGCATCAGGCCCGGACGAAAGAATTTTTGGCTCTAAATTTTACTTTTTTTTTATTTTAATGATGAAATCCGGTTTCGGTGGGTTTGTGGTTAACACCCAAGCAAAATTTACTTTTTTATTCGATACACCCTGTATATTCCCAAGAGTAGATAAAATGTATCTTAACTAAATTAAAAGAAAATCTGATTTCAAATTTTATGTATTTGTTTGTCATCGAACAGAACAGTCAAAATATTTATCACCACAAAAGGTGACCAATATAATTAACGCAATACCACAATAATTATATTACCACAAACAATAAAGAATGTCGCCCATCACAACAGGGTTTTTATATTTATACTAATATAATCTACAACAGATCGTGAATAAACATCCAAGCGAATTTACTGGAGTTAGAATGTATCTACAATTCATAGTATGTTATTCCGAAAACGTGCATTTATTCCAATATACATGATGGTCGTTTGGAGGTCGCCGCAAATGGAGATTTCATTGGTCGTCAGGAATCGTAAATCTAACAATAACACTGTCGTTGCTTTGATATCCGAATAAAGACGCTTACATGTTCCCTATATAGGGAATGACGAATGGAAGAAATGAAACGGAATGTCAGGAAAAGGTATAAAAATGATTGCTACTATATAGGATTAAATGTTGCTCCTACAATGCATTTTCGATTTTTATTATATTAAAAGTTATAATAGTAGCACTCAAAAATAAATCTCAAGAAGTTAAAAAAATATCAAGAATAAATTTGTTTGCAATTGTTCCATATACCTACAGGGTGATTTTAAAATAAGAGACAAAATCTTATAGGATGTTAAAGCATGCTGAACCAAACAAGAAGGTCTTAATATTTTTTTTTAATAACTCTCATTGTTACTGAAAAATAAGTAAATCACTAACTTACAGTTACCTCGCTGTTCCGTTGTTTCAATTTGAAATATGTATGTTAATTTTATAACAAGTTTCAAAAGAAAAAAACAATATAACAACGAGATTCCAGCAAGTTTTTTTCTTAGTAATGGTGGTATTTGCAAATAAGTTAATTAAAACCATTTTGTTTACTTTGTTATACTCTAACACACTGACAAATTGGTTCTCCTACTTCAAAATCATCCTGCATATACAGGGTGTTCGGTAAACATGCGGCAAAAATTCAAGGGTTATTCCTTGGCTTATTCTAAGAATATTTTGTCCTATGATAATTTTTTAAAAACCCCTTTGTTTCGAAGATACAAGGCGAACAAAATTTGCGACAACCATATTCGATATTCGTTGAAATCATTAATGTAAATAAAAGTATGGTGCACGCCAATGAGTTTATCAAGTACAAAAAATTGTTTACAATGTGTTGTTATTTTTTCGATCTCGATCACATGAAACGGCTGTTTTATCTAGTTGTGGATTTCATTTGAATACGTCTCATCGGTCGCATTTGTTTAGATTGAGTGACGTTTGGCTGTTTGACGTATCTTTAATAGTTAGTGAAATCCTCTATCATGATGTATACGAACGCCGAGATGACTGACATGCATTTCATGTATGGACTCACTGATGAAACTCTTGAAGAAGCTAGACGATTGCACATTGAACGGTTTCCTGCCCGTAATGTCCCCGAATCTTAGAAAACATTCATCGACGTTTTCGTGAAACAGGCTCATACATGAAATGAAGTGGAGGGCCAGGAAGATCAATGACTGCAAGAACGGTACAATTGAAACAGAATGTGTTGGAGATGATAGAGGAAGATCCTAGTAGTTCTACGCGAAAAATTGCAAATACTTTGAATGTAAGTCATTGGACAGTTTGGAAAATTCTTAAAGACAATTTGTTGTATCCATACCACATTCAACGCATTCAGGCACTACTACCTGCTGATTTTCCTCCACGTATTGCATTATGTCAATGGATATTACAAACATTAGTTCGCATCCCTCTATTCCTGACACAGATTCTTTTCACCGATGAAGCCAGTTTCTCAAGAAATGCAATAAGGAATTTTCATAATAACCATGTGTGGGCAGAGGAAAATCCGCCTGAGGTATTTGAAGATAGTTTCAACATCAGTTATCGTTGAATGTTTGGGTTGGACTTGTGGGTGACTATCTAATTGGACCGGTATTTCTACCAGAAAGACTTACTAGCGTGGTGTACTGCAAGTTTTTGGAAGCAACAATGCCTGAGTTTCTGGAGGATGTACCATACGCGACAAGAATTGCAATGTGGCTTATACACGATGGTGTATGACCACCACATTTCAGTTTGGTTGCTCGTAATTTTTTAACAGCAACATACGGAGATCGCTGCATTGGTCGAGGTGGGCCACACGCATGGCCTGTCCGATCCCCAGACTTAAACCCACTAGATTATTTCTATTGGGGATCTCTGAAGTCAATAGTTTACGCTACTCCAGTGGAGAATTTGAACGATTCGCAAAATCGGATAATTGCTGGGTGTAACTCAATTAGAAACGACCCAGGTGTGTTTGAAAGAGTTCGACAGTCAATGACGAGAAGATTGAATGCTTGTATCCAGGCTGGAGGAAGCCATTTCGAACATTTATTGTAGATTGAGCAACTTTACATGTACTTTTTGATAATAAAATGTTGTTACTGTCGCAAATCTTGTTCGCCCAGTATCTTCGAAACAAAGGGTTTTTCCAAAAATCATCATAGGACAAAATATTCTTAGAATAGGCCAAGGAATAACCCCTTGAATTTTTGCCGCATGTTTAACTAACACCCTGTAGATAAGGACCAGAGACCTCAGCTTAAGTAATTTTAACTAATTCTATGATATTGCAAATAGAAAAAAAGGTATGGAATGGTATAATAAAAAAATGAAGACTTACTTACCAGTTGGAGAGTTGGTAACCTTGGAAGTAGGTGGAGGATTTTTGAGTCGCGGTGGCATGGGGTATATAGGCACTTGGAGCACCACTGGCAACGTTTCTGTACTGGCCTTCTTGCTGAGATCGACAGGTTTTTCTTGCACTGGAGGTCCTTCGGCCTGTAACAAAGGGAAGGTAATTAAACTAAGTCTGATTTCTGGACCGATTTCTAATAATTGTGATAGATAATGAGTTTACTGTTTTTTTTCCATACACGTAAGCATAGACGTTGTCAACATAATTATTATACAATATAGCACTCGAGCAATTATGGATGGGAGAAAGTAGCTATTCAAGCAGATATATTAGAATCAAGACGTTAAAGAGGGAAGCTGTTAGCTCCAGGTACACATGTTTCTATATATCGACATCGCTGGAAATTATTTTCGCATTTTTCAACCGAAGAAGAAGGTTTGCAATAATATTAACAATAGCAGCATTAGTTTTACTCCCAAAGTTTAAATATAGTTAAACAATCGTGTCTGTTAGGTTGCTTACTATTGCTTGGTACCAAATTCTTTTGTGGCTTTCTGGGATACCACAAGGTTCACATTTAACGCCCTTCTTTTTTAATGTTTATTTAAACAATCTCTTGTCATTGATGAATTGTAGAATTGCAGCTCATGCTGACGATTCTTATGACGAAGATTTATAACAGACTTCCTATCGTACGTGATTGTTTGTAAATGTAGAAAAATCTTGACATGGTAAATCATTGGTGTGTTCGAAATAAAATTAAGTTCAATGTGAATAAGTACGCTGTCCTTTCATACTAGAAGTGTAACACCACAACAACTCGTCTCTTCTCTATTTAATTCCTATTCCTATATACCTACCAAAATCGGTGACATTGGTGTGTTATTTAACTCTCAGTTATCGTTGATTGAGCATTACACAAGACGCTAGCTACGCCTCCAAAAGTTTGGGGTTTCTATTACGAACTGGTAGATACTTTATTGATGTTAATATCATTAACAGAGACCGGATTATATGCAAAGAAAAACTGGAATATATGCGCATATATATGCATCAATTTTTGAGAAAATATGCATAAACATGGGGCATATATGCAAAAAAATCGCGACAATATGCAAAATTTTACATAAAATAAATAAGAGCAGAAATTTAAATATTAACTTTATTGCACAAATTTTTTCACAACATATTTCTAAAACAATTTATAATTAAATGTTTTTCAAAATTGTGTAAAAGAAAGTTTTGTCTTCTATCAGAATATATATGTTTCGAAACAGAAAAGCTTCTTTCAACATCCACAGATGTAATTGGTGCATTTTTTAACTTTGCAACACATTCTAAACTAAAATTAAAGTTGAAATCGTTCACGGTTTCACCTTCCAAAATTTTCTTAACTTTCTTCAATTTCAAATACCCCGCATTTTTATCTATCACTTTTTTAAATTTATCGTATATAGAATTACCTATTGTACCCTTAATCTTCTTACATAGCATATCAAATTCGTCTACTATTTCGACTGATTCCGAGAACGACATCCCTTGCGTTCCTAGTTTACGAATGGAATTTGAAACAAAGCTATAATTTGACTTAACATACAAAAGGTTTTGCAGCAATTCTGTTGATGTCACTATCTTTTTACAGTTTTCTAGAGCAATGCAGTCAGCAGCGATTTCAAGAAATAAATTTGTTGTTCCTTCAAAATTATCGGCGAAAAAAATTGCAGCTTCTAACCATGTACCCCATCTCATAATAATCGGTTCAGGAGGCAACTTAACACCGGGAAGTCGCTAAAATTGGATTCGTAAAGGTGCTTTTAAAAATATTTTTTTGACATTGCTAATTAAATTATTAATTAAAGGGAATTGATTCCTTCTTCCTGTCTTCAGCTACACGATTGAACCCATGAGCTAAACAAGTGGTATGAATAATGTTATATTTTGCGCGGCTTTTATCATGTATGGTGCAGCGTCGGACAACATTAGTAAAATTTTTTCACAAGGTATACTTCCAGGTAAAAAGAAATTTGATAAACCTTCTTGAACGAATTGGGCAATTGTCACATTATTTGTTTTTTGAAGTTCTTTACAATAAATTAAATATGATTTACCTACAATATCTTCATGAAAATTCCTATTAACAAATGGGCAATATAACGGACACTTATCCGTATTTTCATCTACATGATATAATAAATTATTCCCTACCAATTGTTGAATTTCTGCTATTGTTTGCTGGTAACAAGATGTGACATAATTTTTTCATAAGGTACTTTCGTCAGGTGTATTATGTTTGCAATATTTTTGCAGAAATGATTTCAAATTAACATTGTTTAATCTTACTAATGGTATGTTAGACGAAATCAATGCGTTACACAGATCCGTATTATATTCTTCTTGAGCTGAGTTTCGTGAAGTTGATGCTACACATTGACGTATAGATTGCTGCACACATGCGGATCGCTTTAGTTTTTCACATTTTCCAATATGTGATGGAGTTTTAGCGTGTTGATCAATCAGGTATTTTCTCTCAGAAGACACCTACAACAACAATTGTCATTTTATATCAAAAGTTAAAGAATTTAAAAACAATTGTAAAGCTTTTAGTAAAATTAAACTTACCAGTTTACTGCAGGCTCGACAAAATATTTTGTCGTCATCCTTTACCAGTTCAGGATATGGCTTAATCCATAAAGAAATTTTGTTCGTTATACTCATTGTATATACGCACAGTATTTAAAAACGTAACACAATTACATGCTGTTTCGCTCAAAGATATTCAATGAATGAATAGTTTATTTGGGAATTAATAATAATAAAATGTATTTACCACATCCCTTCTGCTAGGCGAAATTAAACACGTGTAGTTCTTGGAGAAAAAAGTATTAGAGAAACCAATGTAAAAGATTTGTCGTTCTGAGAATTGTCGGTTGTCGATCTACATTAGGAATTACTAGGAATTTTTACTAATAGAAAGGATAAGAAAAAGCTTAAATATGCAGTATATGCAACTTTTGTAAAAATATGCATAGAAATGCCTAAATATGCAATATATGCAATATATGCAATCACTAGTTAGCGCTAATTAACTTCAATTAGTGTAATACGTTTACATATAGACTATAATTAAAGATATGCAAAAAATAAAATATATGCAATTTGCATATAATCTGGTCTCTAATCATTAAGGCCCTCTTTTTTGCTTTTGTTAGATCTAAACTCGAATGTGCCTCTGTTATTTGATGTCCTTCAACTCGTTTCGGAGAAAGTGCAGAAAACATATTTATCCACTTTCCCAAATCGATCTAGTTTACTCAAAATATCTAGCTATTTGCCTTTGCGAAATCTTCTCCTAAAAATATCTAATATCATAACAGTAGATTGACGAAGAATAATGCATCTCTCATAACAATTTAGCTCGCCTACAATTTAACTTTTACCGCGCCATCACGCTGTCGTAACATCTGAAGGCGCAGTTCAACGTCACACAAAGCGAAGCACTCGTATTCTAGCCTCCGGCTGGAAGATGCACTTTAGACATTAGAGAAAGACGTGACCGGGCGTGTTTGAGACCTGGCGATGGCCTGGGGAAATTCCGCGAGTATCTTCTTCGCGTTAGCGCGCCGAGGAGGAGTCGGCGGCTGAGCAATTAATTTCACCGTTAGGAGAGAAAGATGTTTAGGCGCAAGAAATAGCGAGGACGGGTCAGCTTTCTTTAGGAGCCACGGTGTTTTATATTTGTGTTTTCTGAGAAAATAAAAGATTTACTTCGGTGCACCGGGATTATTTCAATTTGCCACGTCTCATTTTTTAGCGGACAATTTTAATTTTTCTTGAATAATTGTTGTATGAATGAATGCAAATAACTAAAAACCAAAGCTTTCCACCACAATTAGTGTTAGAACTATAATCATACTCCTCTATAGTCTGTTTTTAAACGAAGAGGAGCAAATGAAAAAGTCAGATTTACATTGTAAATATCACCAGATAAATCACTTGGTGATTCTGGCGCTAAATTTTAAATATTTTTAGAGCCTGTAAATGTCATATAACGTTTTGATACGCTTGTTAAAAGAGGCAAATAAAAATGATCATTAATTCTAGTTAAATGTTCGTGAACTAACCTGTGGATTAAAAAGTTTTATTTTGATAAATATACAAACATAACTCATATGTAAATACAAATTAAGGCGAATCTGGACGGCCTTTTAATGAGATTCTCTTCCAGTAGATGGCGCGGATTTTTTTCCGCTGTTTTTAGACATACCAATCAAAACATTTTAAATTTAATAAAGAGATTGTTTTGAAAACAGTATTTAAAATTGCGCCAACATTTTATTTTTTTAAATTTTTTGTTTGGTTCTATTTGGCTTCCAAAAAGGAAAAATAAAAAAGTGGTCAAGGGCGACGGTTCAGCGGTTCTTACTAATACTAAAACATTTTTTTTCATTTTATTCTGATAGCAAATAGCGTCCGAAAGAGGAAAATGCGTTTTCTCTTTGATCTTGTCCGCCGGGACAACCATAACTAGGACGGTAGCACACTCGTCGAATTGAGTGCGCTACAGAAATGATACAGGTTCGAGTAATCAGATCTTTTCAAAACATTAGTTAGTCTGTCATATGAACTTAAATATATAGGGTAACACTATTTCATATGGTTTTTTAGAAAAATCAAAATTAAAATGCAAATTAATAAGATACTATCACTAATTTTATTTGATTTACTAGGCTACAAAGAAAGCTATTAATTCAGAAATACATAATTATAGCACTGATAATATAATCCGTACTATGAATCAATAGAATCAGTGACTTATTTTGTAAATTGAGTAACTGCTGTTTTCCGAAAACTGAATTATCTCGAGGTATGCACAAATGTGAAGAGCATTTGTAGAACACGTGATTGCAGGAATAAACCTCAAGCGATAGTCAGATCGAAAAAAAAGATACCTCTTGTCTTTTTGAATGGTATGAATTGTTTGCTTTCTATATTACATGTGCCCAAAATCAATTGCTAAGATTGTCTAGAGTATTCGCTACTGTATCTATGATTTTACATAATACAACTTCCTATAGGGTAACTTGTGATAAATGAGTCAGGGTGCCACACACTGTTACAAACATACAAACCTCACTCAACACACACACAGACATCGCACACCTGTAGTCAAGTACCTCTAAAGTTTTTTTCTCTGGAACTGACTTAGCAGTGCAGTTATTGTATGAAGAATATTTACTTTCTTACAAGTAGCAAACCGCATTATCTAAAAATGGATAAAAGATACTCGTCAAAAGGCGAAAGCATCTTCGTATAGCGCGAAAAGAAAAAAAGGCCTCTTCTAAGATTTAATGTTCTATTGTACAAAATGTAAGTACCATATCTACTTACCTAGACATTTTATTACTTTGTCATTGCGTATTTCAGTGCGCCAAAATCCAAAAATAATTCTAGGGCGGTCAATATAAATGACTATGGTACAAGGTATGTAATCTAAGCAGATATAAAAGAAATTGTAATTTATAGGTACATTTTACCCAGTCGAAAAAATGGCTGTGTACATTTTTTTTATTTGCATTTTATTGATGTTCTGTTCGTAATACCATTGGCATCAAGGAAATTATTGAAGTGGTTTAGTATTTATAATTATGACTCGTTAATAAAAAGTAGATACATTATGTGTTAACATTTACACATTTTAAGAATTTTCCACGTATTTAAAACATAGGTAGGAAGTAGGTTGGGTTGTGTAAAATACGCAAAAAGACAGTACTGAAAGCAGAATTGAATATCCTTATATTTATACCTTACGTGATTCCATAGCTGACCATCTGTACGTAGATACGTCCTCAAAACAAACATCGGTCTGTGCTTTAGGTTACGATAGAAGCCGGCGGCCTGTCGGCATTTGATGGAAAAAAGAAAAATGAATATTTCTGTTTCGGGCGTTATTATTAGTCCAAATTCAAAAATTCAAAAAGTTTTGTCATTAAGACATTGGTCTTCACATGCGCCGTTGAGCCGATTTTAGAAATTGTTTTTAATAGCAAACTTACAACATTTAAAAATTTAAATACATAGAAAATAAAAAAATTAAAACGTTGGCGCAATTTCAAACATTATTTTAAGACAAATACAGTTTAAAATTTAAAAATCGGTCGTACCGTTTTCCCAAAAAGCGCGGAATACTTTTCCGATATATTTATCTCTGTTGCACACTTGGACGTCCAGATTCGCCTTAAAATTAATAAATTGTGTTCTTTGAAGGCAGTTCTACATGCTTCAAAAATTTAATAGCAAGAACTAAATTTACAATTCTTTTCTGTGAAAGAAATACTCGATAGATAACTGGACCTAATCCCCAGTAAATTGTAAATTCATTCTCGAATAAAATTGTATGCTGTAAATTATTAAAAGCTCACATCTAGTGAGAACTTTTTTTATCTGCTTGTTACTTACATAAAGTAAACGCAATAAAGATTATCTACCCTAGATCTGAAATGTCTGGTAAACTATCACTGTTACTATCGGCACCAACAGAAATAATGAAATCAGCTTATCTAAAATCCCATCTAGTGTGTACATTTTTACTTCTTCTTGAATCACATGCTCCACAATTAACATTTTTTATATTTCCTGTAGCTTATAATAATAAAAGTTCTTTCACTTGTCTCAATTTAAAGCTATTGTTCTTGGATGCCACTTCAATTTTTATTTTTGCCCATATCAATTCTATTGGATTAAGTTCACAATGATAAGGTGGCAATCTTAAAATTATTTTATTATTACGTTTCGCCATTTCATCAATCACGTACATATTGTATTGTTCTTTATTAATTTTGATTAAATTCAGAAGTTCAGATCGAACTATATCGTCTCTGAATTCAATCTGCTTAGCTTGCAGCCATCCCCGATATCTTTTTTTTTAAATGATGTTAAAATTTTCTTCAGTTTACGACTATGGTATGATGCATTGTCCATTACTATAACAGCATTGTCCGGTAATTTGGCAACAAATTGTCAAACTATTCTTCAAAAACTCCCGCATTCATCCACTCATGATAATCTCCAGTTTTCTTGCCAGAAAAGCAACAATTTGTTGCCGTTGGATTGCGATCGTTTCATTTATGGATTTTATTTAAAGATTATTGTTAATTAAATTAAGATTAGACCCTGCAATGCCATCTAGCAACTAAGTTTTGTACTTTTTGCTCGATCCAACGCATCTTTACCGTGATAGTTAAAAGTAATGTCTCATTTTTCGTTATTCATTTTCAAATTATTAGTAATTCATTGTCAGTCAAATTAGCTTTTCATTATTCAATTATTAGTTAAAGTTTCATTCATTAGAACCTTTTCTTTTGTGTGAATTACTCTGCATTGTTAATTTGTCAGTGACTGATTTTGATGAACGTTGCATTTCCTGTTTCCGCCCTCTCGCTAAGCAAGGGTGACGCACAGAGAGGCTTTGAACATCGCACACGCGCTGTTTAAGTTGCTCCGCGAAAATTTTATTAGTTACCACGTTTGTTGTGGGATATCGATCCAATATCGAGTGCATTTACTGTTTTACCTGGGGCCGCCAGAAGAAGGGTCCGTTGCATCGATATTTTCCTGAAAGGGGTTTCACAAGCAGTAGGGTTAAGCCGGCATTCGTTTAGTTTAATGGCGTCATTCTTTAGGTCACTGGTCACTTTTCTTTCGGTCGTTAATTTTATCAGTTTTGGTAATCCGGTCCTGTCCTTATTAGTCTGTGGCTGGCATTCTTTTATTTTATAATATTGCTGAACTGCTCGGCTATCCCACAAACACAAAAAGCAGCGTTTCTCCTTGCAGTCCAAGTAATAAAGAAATAACCTTAAGATCACCACAGATTTGCCAAAGATGATTTGAATATTGAATGAGATTTAATTAGTAAGTTAATATACTGTCATACGTTTCTTTTGTGTTTGTAGAATGCCCCAATGGAATTGATGATTTCGAGTTACCATTATAGAGTAAAACGGCTTTGAGACTTATTTTGGACAAGTCGATAAATAATCGCCATTCTGCGGTTATATTCAATACTCATTTTATACAAAAATCAATTTACATGAATGCAGTTATAGAAATTCCTTTCAACTTTGTAAAAAGAACTGAATTCTTCCTAATACAGGGATTCTTGTATTGGAATATAGAAGACTGCATTGTTTTGATTGAGACCCCAAAATTTGCGATTTTTCTTTGGTTAAACCCAAACCCCGTTTTAATAACATGTGATTCGTTAGAAGGAACAAATGACATATTTAAAGCATCGTTTATACCATTCTTATCCGCAAAATTTGCAAAAAAAAATTGAATGCATTAGAGTTGGAAGCTCACAATTAGTTCCTTTCAACGGTTTGCTTGTAGATGGAATGTCTGGATATGTTGCTTTGTGTTTATTTCATTTTGAAAGCCCGTCTGTTTTTACAAGATAGAAGTAATGGTTGGTGATGTGATTTGCTGGTTCACACTAAATCATCGGCATTTCTGACAGGATTCTAGAAGAATTTTTGTTCCACTGAATTGATTTGATATAATACGAAATACAGCAAAATATTCTTCATAACATTTCTGAATTAATTCACTTTAAGGCTTCTTTTGCGATTGTGTAAGCTAGTTTTATTGGAACAATTTTCAATACGAGAATGATGATAATTTTCCTGCAAAATCTGCGGACTTGGCAATTTTAGATTATTTTATTTCCCATATCTAAAAAGTGCCATTTTTTGTAAAACCAGACATCACAGAATAGAATAGACTTTGCAGTGCTGATAACCCCACAACTCCTCGTAAATGATTTTGAGAGCATGAAGCGTAGAGTTCTATTGTGTCTTCAAAATAATGGGACATTTTCAGCATCACCTTCAGTACTTTTTTTTAAATATTTTTTGCACACATTTTGGTGACATACCAACGTGCATGCACTCTGACCAACGATTAAAAACAAAGCATGGCCTACTCTCACTAAATTAATACCGGTTTATAAAAAAGGTGATAAGTTTTGTCCAGAAATTTACAGATCTATTGCCTTAACATCATCCTTTTCAAAAATATTTGAATATTGTTTCTTAAATAGACTAGATGAGTTTTTAACTAAAAATAATGTACTATGTAACTGTCAACATGGTTTCAGGAAAGGTTACTCAACGTCCACCGCTCTCATGTGTTTTTATAACTCTGTTATTACATCTTTCGAAGCAGGGTCTTATCCTGTAGGCATGTTCCTAGGTCTAAGTAAAGCCTTTGATTGTGTGGACAAGATATTCAATTATGGAATTAGGGGTAATGCCTTTGAATGGATTAAGTCCTTTTTACAAGATAGAAAGCAATATGTGACTATCAATTTCAGAACTGAGAATACAGTAAGATGCTGTAATTCTTGCTACTTAAGGTCTAATATTGGAGTACCCCAAGGTTCGATTTTAGGCCCAGTGCTGTTTTCCTTATTTATCAATGACCTGCCCCAACAATTTTGTGATACATTGATTACATTATACGCTGATGATATTACTTTAATGACAGCAGGTGGTAATAAGAACATAGAGTTGGAGAGCGTGTTATGTTAGACACTGTTACCACATGGCTGAATAAAACCAAACTACTTGTAAATGAAAATAAGAGTACATATGTAAGATTTCACCCTCATCAATATGATACTACTTCGGAATTTTATTTAAAACTGATATTAAATAATAACGAATTTACTTCATCTGACAGCAGCAAATTACTGGGACTTTGGTTTGACGAGTTACTGAACTGGAAGATTCATTGCGGAAGGCTCTTGAATAATCTCAATTCATTGTGCTTTTTATTTCGTAACTTAAAACAAACAATATTAGACCAGATGCTATTAAATATGTATCATGCCTATGTTTACAGCAGATTAAATTATGGTGTTATATTTTGGGGAAATTCCACCTTAGCATATGATTTGTTTGTATGCCAAAAGAAGTTTATCCGTTGTATTGCTGGATTAAAACCGACGGAATCATGCCGATCGATTTTTATATCATATAAAGTGCTAACCTTACCGTGCATCTTCATTCATGCACTAGCATATTACATGCACAATAATAAAACAGAGGTTCAGGCAAATTGCGATCTGCATAATTATAATACTAGAAATAAAGATGACTTAGTCACTCCTAAATTGAGATTGACGTTATTTCAACAGTCCCCTCCAGTATTGGGCGTAAAAATTTACAATAAGTTACCAAAATCTCACAAGGAGCTCCATCCTCTGGTTTTTAAACGGCAATTGCGTCAACTTTTAGTTTCTCATGGTTTTTACTCTTTACAAGAGTATTTACACCATAACTTCAATTAATTGGGTGTCTTTAGGGTTCATACTATTAATATTATTTCCTTTAATTAATTAAAATGTTCTGCTTTTCATTAATATATAATGTTTGTTTTGTTTATTTTTCTTTTTTGTTTGACATGTTTCTATACTTTGTAGTCTGCAGAAATAAATTCTTACTTGCTTACTTACTTACTCTAATCAGGAAAGTATCTAAAAGTATGGTATTTGTGAGCGTCTTAATATTAACTCTAGCAAAACTACTATGGTTCCGTTCACATGGAGGAGGAAGCTTCCCAAACTCCAGTGTTCCACTATATTCGGCTCTAAAATACTCGTATCAACCGAGGTTAAGTATCTGGATGTTGTTTTGAACGACAAACTGCTGTAAAAATCACACCTGGAACATGTGATAAACAAAGCCATAAGGAACTTATGGCTGAGCCTGTAGAAGCATGTTCGGTAAAACGTGGGGCTTAATGCCTGCAATGGTATACTAGATGTACACGAAAGTTGCAGCACCCTCTATAACTTACGCCTCGCTAGTTCTCTAGCACTCCACACTGCAGTGCAATACAATACTTTTGGATCTACCGATATTTCTGTTGCCAGTTTATCGTTTGATTACCTTGTTTATCCGCTCGAATATGTCTATTATCTCTCTTCCTGTATAGATACAATCCTTTTAAGTACCACATGCACGCACGCACAATACGAATACAAACCGTGACTATTGCTACTGCGAAACAAAACTCATACAATACTTACATATATGTTCGTACGAGGAACAGAACAAAGCGAATAGGAACTATCGGCTTTTATTGTTACAACAAACGATTACCGCTTTAACTTACTTACAAGGAAGTATAGAAATAATACAAGTAAAGAGGGCCCCACGGTATGGTAAATTTATTCAGTTCAAGTATCGCTTTATAACGACAGATCCGGACTAAGTAAATACGATTTAATATAATTTAACCATTTAAGCGAGAAATAGCGAATCCGTTGACAGCTGGGCGAATGGATATGAGAATATTTTTACATTTGAAGCGAAGGTAGATTAGATTTAATCGGATACATGACGGGTGCAGAAATGTTAGATACGGCTAACTGGGCAATTTGTCGTAAGCGATCATTCTAAGTGACTCGTGCTAATTAATGGGTTGCAAAATTGTTTGTTAAATGAGAAAGTAGAGTTACGTTAAGGTCGCATTAAATTGAATTACAAGTTGATCGAAAAATCAATGTGGACATTTCGTGTTTAAAGTACGCTACACTCAGAAAAGTATCTGCATCGAGCTAACCATAATTTAGTTAATTTAGCAATACTGTTTGGTTGTACATGGCGGAGCAATGTTTCTTTTTTTTTTGCAGGAACGAAAAATAGTTATTTGTATCACTAGATAAGAGCAATAAACTACGGTTTTGCGAGTATGAGTATGGTTTGCATATATACAAGTACTCGGAAATACTCCGGAAATACACGGAAAAGATTTTCTGGCCGTATGATACATATCCTTTTTTGAACCGACAAACCTTTATTTTGGTTTGAAAATAGAAAAAGAAAATTGACACTACGGAGTTGGCAATATAGGTAGCCACATATGTTACATATCTTAGTATTTTGACGTTTGCCGAGAATAAGTCTTTTTGTGTAATGTTCTTTGTAACATGAGAGAAAATGCTTAAATACAATGAACCGATAGTCTAGTTATAGGAATTACTATACTGACAAGAGCAATTAAAGCAGAGAAGGTCCAAAATACTCATAACAGTTATTTAGTAACAGGTATAAATATAGAACAGCTTAGAACAGGAACACGATTTCATATACAGGGTATTCTCAATATATGCGACAAACTGTAAGAGCTGATTCCTGAGGTTATTTTGATCATAAAAGTTCATATGAGTATATGTCTAAAATGGTTTGGTTTTAAAGTTATTGAATGTTTAATAATAAATTATGAACTATGACTAACACGATATAATATCACAGTTGGTTCTTCAAAAACTATTGTGTTGAGAGGGAATTGTTTATTTGTCATTTCAATATTTGTAATTTTAATAGTTGTCAGAGTATTCATTCAGTTTATTGCCAGTTTCTGTTTTCTAAAATGAATTACACGAATGCTGAGATGTGTGATATGCATTTCGTTTACGGTCTTACCAATGGAAAATTCGCGTGCTGCTAGACGTCTTTATGAAGAACGATACCCGAACCGTATCATCCTGCATCATTCAATATTTGTCCGTCTTTACCAACGTCTTAGTGAAACGGGAAATTTTAAAAAACGGACGACTGATAACGGGCACCCATCTACAGTGAGAACTCCACAAGTTGAAGAAATGGTACTAAATGAAATTGAGGAACATCCCACTATCCTGACTATTTGGCTCAAATATTCTTCACCGACGAGGCTACTTTCTCTAGAAACGCGATTATTAATTTTCACAATAATCACATATGGGCCGAAGAAAATCCGCACGAACTAGTGAATGCCCGTCATCAACATCAATTCTCTGTCAATGTGTGGGCCGGAATTGTTGGAGATTGCTTGATACGTCCACATTTTTTATCGATGCGGTCAAATGTCGAGGTATACCGCAATTTTCTTGAAAGGAGCTACCACTACTGCTGGAAGAAGTTCCGTTGCAATTAAGATTACAAATGTATTTTATGCATGACGATGCTCCAGCGTATTTTAGTTTAGTTGCTCGCGAGTTTTTGGACAATACGTATCCAGATCGGTGGATAGGACGGAGAGGTCCACAACCGTGGCCTCCTCGGTCTCCAGATTTAAATTCTTTGGACTTTTCCCACCTTAAATCATTAGTTTATACGACTTCCATTGAAAATGTCGATGAACTGAGAAATCGTATTATCGCAGCTTTTCAAACAATTCGAAATACCCCTGATATTTTAGAACGGACTCGCCAGTCAATACGATGGAGGATAGAAGCTTGTATTGCAGTTGGGGGCGGTCATTTTCAGCAGTTAGTATAAGTTAATTTTGTTTTACTAATTATTTTGTTAATTTATAATAAAAACATTAATTATATTAACTTACTATTAAACATTGTACAACTTTAGAGCTAAGCGATTTTGGATATATGTTCTTATGAACTTTTATTATCAAAATAACCCTAGGAATCAGCGCTTAAAGTTTGTCGCATATATTGAGAATCACCCTGTATATGTGATCTACATATTCCCAACATTTCCTACTTTTTTTTGAATTTCCACAGTTTCGAATCTTCCCTTGTAAGTATGTGAAACATCGTGCGTACCAAATCTTTTGGCAGTCTCTGTACGCGAAGGTGAAATGTGTGTATACGAATAAAATTATTACCGAAGCTCATCTCCACAACGACCTATTTCACGTTGCATCATCATTGCCGATCGTACTCCGATGAACGTCCTTCGACGGTTACCGCTTTCGCAAACCTTTTACAAATGTATGTACACAAACACATGAACGTCTCTTTTCACCACCCGACCGTACCATCATCATCTGTTATACACGTAATTGCCCTGGCGATCGTGTAATACACAAAATGTACGACTTCTGAGCAACAGGTAATATACCATACTAATACACGCCTAGCGTTAGTATATGGACCTAGATAGATTCATACCTGAAGCTTTTATCTAGTCGTAAGCTAGAATGTCGAAAGAAAAAGGTAGAACAAGTGTAAGTTGGTAAAAGAGTATAAATATAGGAGGTTTATTGGTTAGATTAGATTAGATTAGGATTGAGGTGGCTTACAAACTTGTTTCACCACGACCTTTTCAGATCTATTATGATTTCCTTTTTCATAGAAGACGCTCTCTAATTTTGCCCTCTTAATTAGGCCTATCATCTTTAAAAGCGGCTTTCTTCTGTAGCTGCTAGATGTTGGATTCTCCACGCCCATTACTAGAAACATTGTCCTCGCCAAACCGTCATATTGGCACAGCACATGAACTGGTGTTTTTTCCTCCTCTTGGTAGAATCTGCAAATGGCATCATCTATGAGACATATGTTGGGCATGTGCCTATTTAGTCTACAGTGACCAATCAGCAGACCTACCATCATTTTGGCAGTCCTTCTATTTTTACTCAGTAGATCTTTAGTAAATCCAGGCCTCTGTTCCTTTAGAAACTCTTTTACCTGTCTCTGTTCCGGTGAGTTTTGCCACCACTCTTTAGACTGATTATGTATTCATTTATTGATGGATTGTTTAATTTGCGATTTGGTCATGCCAAAAGAGGGGCCAGCTCCAATGAATTACCTTGACGAATCTCCCCTGGCTATCTCGTCCGCCGCCTCATGTCCCCTCACGCCCGAGTATTATTAAGTATTAACTTTTTTGGGTGCCCAAGTCATTTAAGGCGCTTACACAGTCCCAAATCAGCTTAGAGTCCACACTTATGGAACTAATTACTTTAAGCGCGGAGAGAAGATAGCGACCCTTTTACCTAGCTCGGTCCATCTTTCGATTTCTCTGACACAATGATGAACTGCAGCAATCTTAGTGTGGAACGCCGTTGTGTCTCTGAAGCTTACCGACATAGCCTTTTTAAGCTTCTTCTTCCAAAGTGAGAGTACATCACAAGGAAGGAACAAAGGGAGGAGCAAAACAACTGGAGCAGATTGGGGAACAGGTTGGCATCCATCCCCTCTCAAATTGCGTAGCACTGTGCAACTCAAGAGCGTTGCACCTGAGAGCACGTGAAATCGAAGAGGGAGACTTACCTAACTTGGGGCCTTCTGATATCCTACACTTTCTGAAAGGAATAGGATTGGAAGGCCAACTGTAAAACAGCAAGAACAGGGGACACAATAGATCTTTTAGGTCGCAGTGTAATATCACCTTGCAACATATATACATACATACATAGGCTTCTTTGCGTGTATTCCAGTTTCGATGCCGTAGTCCATTTTAGAACCATCTGTATACGGAGTTCGAGACCATTCTTACTGGAGTGCCTGTCTCCCAGACCTTCTTATCTGATATTATAACCTGATATTTTCTATCTAGGTTGACTTTTTGAACCATGACATCATATGGCATCCCTAAAAGACGCGCCTTCTTAAGCTCATCCAATAGTATTTGATAGTCAGTGTTAAGTTTACTTATTGGTGCTTGATTGACTATGGGATTTACGTGGGATGGAATTTTATAAGAAACTATATGGACCGATTATAGATATTTTTTAAGGGATGAATATTACAATTACAAAAATCGACACCTTTGCGAACAAAATCTTTACTCGTTGATAAATTTCAATAAAAAAACAATTTTAATGTTTTGTTTATTGAAGGATAGACATCTACGATACCTCATATGGATGTGAGTACTATATATATATACAGTCGCGAGCAAATGTTATAGGCACCCTAAATTTTGGGCGAATATCACAGTAAGAAATGAGAAAATAAAAACTTGTAGGTAATACATTATAAATATGTAGTATTTTAAGGGATCTTATTCATTTGTTGCATATTAGAGTGCTTTTAGTACAGCTATAATACTTTTTAGATGGGAGGGGGAAAGTGACATCTCGAAGACTTGAAAATATATAAAAAAAAATAATACATTTACATAGGGTATCTATAAAGACTATTGTAACCATAAAGACGATTATATAAACGTTGAAATAACTGTCAAAAAAAAATGCAAGAAACATGAAACCCATTAGTTTTGTCAAAGGTGCCTATAACATTTGCTCGCGACTGTATATTATTGTGTTTCCCCGGCTATATGCTCTTTACGGCAAAAGGCAAATAAATAAATAACTTTCTTTAATAAAACAGTGCAATCATTAATAACATGTATAATTCATGAACAAGTCTATACAAGAAATATATAAAAAGTATGAGAACTCTTACTCAGGGTGAGTATAGCTATTTGGGATATTCAAACAAGTATTATCAATTATCCAGTATAACTTAGATCCTTTTATTCAAATAAGAACTTTTAAAATCTCCCGCGCTATCATAAGGTAATAGAAAACCACCAACCACGTTTGCCAATTTACAAAAGCTCAGAATTTAAATCTCATACGAAATAATAATAATTTAAACAATGTTTTGACCAGATACCTCGTTTTCCAGTTTATACAAATGCCAGAGTACCTCTGAATGTGATTTCCTTGTAGTGACAATCCAGATTCGCTCGTATATTCACCTCCTTCGTTACATTCAGGATGTATGATTGACTCTGGACAGCAAACACATGTAAAATCCCATGTAAAACATGTACCCAGATATAATAAACACCAAATTCGTGAATTTATCCCCTACGATACCAGATATACCCCCGCAATATGGTTTAATTCATTTATATCTGATGAGAAATGACACAGTTTTTTTAAGACCTTTCATCAACTATCAACACGTAACCAAGGATTTTCATACATTTTCTTTATACGAATCACATTAAGTCACTACCCCATTCAATTAAAATAGACACCTAGGTTACCAAGCTATCGGACGATAAATTATATTCAACTTCCATGACTACTAGTGTGAATTAATCCAAATTATACTGGACTTACAAACAGGTGTGTACATAAAATAGTAACTGCATTTCAATATGGTTGGTAGCTTTCGTCTTATGAAACACAGCAATATATATGCAATTAAAATTTAATTATAGCATAGGAAAGCAGAGAGTAGAAAAAGCGCCCCGCTTTAAAATAGAAACTGCTGCGAATGCTTCAGATCTTTAAATATCTAATTAAATGGCAAAACTACCATTCACGATATCGAAATCAACAAAATGTTTATGTCAATCTCAACCTCGATGAATACCATTGCAATAATAACAGCGTTCTTTTTACAAGAAATCTCAGATAATCTCAACTCACTAGAGATATTTTGCAAAAAAAATCCCGTTCTTTTTAAACGACTCACTTCCAAATTTATCTGAGATTTTTACCTCCCCCCT
Source organism: Protaetia brevitarsis (assembly GCA_004143645.1). Taxonomy (NCBI): domain Eukaryota; kingdom Metazoa; phylum Arthropoda; class Insecta; order Coleoptera; family Scarabaeidae; genus Protaetia; species Protaetia brevitarsis. The sequence goes on from RXPK01000304.1 coordinate 525,567, forward strand.
TACCGCTAGGGCACAACCTCGCGAAGGTATGAAGTAGTGAGTGTTAATATTCAGTTGGGTGGAGGAGAAACCAACAACAAGTACAACCTCGTTCTTTCTATAACCCTTTATTTGTACACGCTTTTGGTTTGTCAATTGGAATTGGAAAGGATTTAAAACGTGTTTCTATCAACTTGAGTTTACATATTACGAAGGTTGTTTGAGCTTTCTATGCCTGTTGCGTATAGTACAGGTTAATTTTGATATTAAAAGCAACTGTAAAATGAACAATTATTAAATTTTCTTTATGCATTATATCACACTTCCATAATGTACTCTTTTAATATGGACTATGGACTGGAAATTTGAGGTTAACTTTAACTACTTTAATGGTCTTTGACAACATACAATACGTGTTACCATGCCACACAGTGACTACTTTACGAGTTATAAAATATTGTAATGCGTTCTTTTAGTCAATATCATCTCAGATAGATATCAATTCTCTAGAGAGATAAATGAAGTGAGACGAGTTGTAAAAAGAACGCTACTATTGTACTTTTTTAATATGGATTGAAAATTTGAGGTTAACTTTGACTGAGAGTCTTTGACAATCTAAACATAAACATATTTTACCACGCCACACAGTGACTATTTTACGGACAATAAGATATTGAATACGATCAAATACAATATAAATATATATACGGACAAAGAATAGTTCCGCTGGTGTACTATAGATTTCCCAGCTAGGATGATTTTAGAAAAGTGTACGACCAAACAAATATTAAACGTGATCTGACGTGATTAAACGTAAGTGGAATTTTCCATTGCACAAATGCGTAAAAATATAAGATAACCGAAGAGTCGGTGCGAGACGAATGAAAGTGGTTTAACTGTGCGCGCAGCGAAGTGGTAGAGCATTCATCGAATGAATTGTCATTTGGCAAAATTATTATGAAATGAATATTAAAGGAGTCGAAACAAATAACAGTTTAGTAAATAAAACAAAAACCGAAACACATATTGGCTCAATGGATTAATATTCGTTTTATAATGAAATTAAAACATATTTTTGTGTTAAAGCCAAGCTATATACACACGGAATATTTGCTTCAAATGCCTATTAACTTTTTCATAGCACATATTATATCTTATTTACCACTGCTGATTTATTTGTGGTGATAAAATATTTTTGCTTTTAGTGGACTAGTGGACATTTAAAATAATCTTTGTTTCTTGACATATAAATTAATGTTTTTTTTTGCTAATTTTTGTCAATATATCTGCAGTTAACAGCGAAAGAATATTATCTTACTAAAAACTGTAATAAAACTTCAGAAAATATCAGAAAACATTAAGAAAGTGTATCTATAAAATCTATAAATTTTTCTTTTTTTTTTAATTTACTCTCAGAAATACCATGATGTTTGAAAAACATAAGCTCATATTTGTTTCCAAAATTATTGTTTACTGTTTTCATAGGATAGTCGATGGCGTACCGAACAAGAATTTTTTTTTATCATTTTGCTTATAATGTAACTTAAAACATTACAGTACAAGTTTCAATCGCAGCCCGGTAAACAAAATTCAAATCTTCCGCAATTATATTCAATAACTTCAAATAGTATTCAAATAACCATTAATGTAATACAAAATCGTAGGTAACTTCATGCTTTAATGTTGAAGTTACTGAAAATAACTGCGCGAAATTTGAATTTGGTTTTACTGGGAGGGGTCTTTACAAAAACAAAAAATTTGCAACATTATTATTATCTGGTTGTACTTTTAAGGTATTTTCCTTAATTTTGCTTTTTATCAAAGTGTAGAAGTACAAGTACGCTAGTATCAGACATAAGCTTTTGTCGCTCTTGAACTTTTTCTGTTTCGTTGTTTGTAGAATCGATATAGAAAATATAATTGTTGGACATTATATTATTGTACATATCTTATAATGGTTAGAACTGTCAAACTATATATTTGTAACAAAAAAATGATAAAAAATAGAAAAAAAGGAGAGAATTAGCAGAATTCAAATTTCCTGCATTTAATTTTTTTTAATTTAATTTCTAAAAGATTTTCATTTTTTTTTTCGTTCGCTGCTTTTAGGAAATCTCAGATTGCTTTTGGAAATGAGACATAATACTAGAAAATTTTATAGGTATGCAACCAAGTGCAAATGCAGACTTTTTATAATAAATCATAAAATTGGAATTTTTATAAATCATCAGTAAAAATCATCGATTATATCGTATCTCTGTTTAGTGCGTTAATTAAATAGCGATAAAGTATAATAGATGAATTCATAAAGAACAACTCTCCAAACATACATTCATTCTGTAAAATAACTTAATATATAAACTGCAAAACTAACACCTAGCATCCGATTCTCAGACCATCTACTTATTTATATGCCCGGGGATAGAATTCATATTTGTCGCGATTATTTATAATTACTGCCAATAGAAATAGATTTCTGAATTACCCACAGCTGTAATACTTAAGTGCTTCCATATCAAGTACATAGTTGGCTTGGTCCACTGCTTATTTTCGTACGTCTCTTGCCCCGCCGCTTTTTAACTGCCACCGCGAAGAAGCTACAATGGCGCCGCTCTAAAGTACGCCAGCGGAACTATACGTCTTTGACAATATGTATACTAGTATTATATTTGGTGCGATGTAACGCATTCTTTTAAATCGAGATCATCTCAGATAAATATCACTTCCCTAGAGAGATAAATGAAGTGAGACGCGTTGTAAAAAGAATGCTACTAATGTGTACATTACTGTAATACTATTCAATCTTATTAAGCGTCTCAGTTTGCTTAAAAGCTTTCTTGATCAAGTAAAATTACAATATTATATTCGACTTATGGTTAGTTGATAAAGTATTATGTCTTTCATCATCAGGAGCTATTTAATAATAGTCACATTGCTATGAAAATAATTAGAAAATACTAACCTCCGGTGCGATAGGGGATGGAGGCATTCCCGGTCTTGGAGCCCCGACCCACCTGTTGGTATCGGACCTCCATTCATCCTGAAATCAAGAAGAAACATTAACATTTCCGCCAATTTATAGAAAAAATAAAATAAACTAATACATGTATTTGCTAAGTTAGAAATGCAAATTTCCGGTTTACTATAAAGAGTAAAGGACCCTTTCACACCCACGCGGTACTCCAGAATGCAGATACCGCAACGTCGTATTAAAATAATAATTCTGGATTTAACACTTATATTTTTAAATAAAGTTCTGATATTTTGAGAATGAAGCAATGCGAGAACATTGTGCTGGGTATCCAAACCGGAGGCCTCTTACAGTAAATGTCTTTTGAAGCGTGGATCAACGTTTTCGGAAATAAAGTCATCGAAATGCTGCAAAATCAAGGTAAAGATTCACTGCACAAGGAGCAGATTTCAGACTTAAACGAAGATCCCTCAATTAATTCCAGACAATTTGCTGTTATCATGAATGAAGACACACCCTGTGCAAGCTAATACAAAAATACAAGTTTAACACACCCATTACATATCATCTGACAACCAAATTTTTAAAGGAATAAAATTAACAAATTAGATTCATATTCTAATATGCTAATAATTCGAATATCTTACCACAGAATAAAGTGAAAGTAATTCCTTATTTGGCAACCTTGAAACACTGCTAAGATGAAGAATTAATTGCAAAAAAAAAAAAAAAATAGCTGTATATGTTTTAACATCTAGGCAAATAATTGTTATAAGCAAACGTATTTCTCGGAACAATGATTTACGGTAGATTTTGATTTGTATTTTTATAATATTTGCATTGGTATAAAAAAATCGCACATAATCACACGTTCATCATGTTATTTATACGTAAATAACACATATTCTTCAAATTATGAATAATAATGGCCCTATAGGCACGACCTTGTGGTACTCTATCCGAAGAACAAACAAAATTAATCGCATATGTATAAGTATATGAAAGTATTATCAATTAAATAACTGACGACCTTTGCACATGCTGTAGTGAATAAATCAAATATATATTTTGTCGGATTATTGAATTATATTAAATTTTCCACGGTTATTAATTTTAATATTTGACTTATTCTAATTCATTTAATATGCGTGAATATAAATATTATGTATAGCTACAACATGATTTCCCTTAAAGCAATTTAGAATAAATTAGAACAAATTAGTTTGCTGCAGGGTGTAAATCAGTAAGAAAAAAAAAGTGGTTATAACTATTATGTTTTTACCTGCATAATAACGAATTCAACTGTAACAGAAGTTATTATTTAGTACTAATTTAAAAAAAATATTTTAGTAACATGTAACTTTATCATTATATATGTTTTTTTTTGAACAAGTATAATAAAGGCAAGTAGGTATAGATATAACAGTGTATTATAATTACAGCTACCACATTTAAGAACCCATTATTATTCATTATTGTTATACAAATTCACTGATCCCCACTCATTGTCGATCTATCTGTGCGATAGCACTACCTGCAATTAACTAATTTAAAATTGAAATCGACCATATAAAATTATAGTCCCTGGATGATTTATTAGACCTACGGTGTAAGGTCGTTCTCTAATAGATTTAACGTCGATATAAATCAATGGTGTGTCGGTCTTTTACTTCGCCAATTATCATCTGATTAGAATAACGAACGATTGGATTGATAGTTGTGGGAAATGGAATTGCATTTTTTTTTAACGATATTTGGAGAAAAATGTCTTGTAAATCGTGATATTTTGTTTTCGTTTAAAACGTGTGGCTTTACGTTTGAAATGTCGGCTTGCTCGTATGTTGAGCAAGAGTGTGTAAGAGCCAATAAAAATATATTGGAAAATAATGATGTTTCAGCTATGGCATTATTAACGATATGTAAAGATAGATGTTGATGCATTTTCCGATGAAATGAAAATATATTATTTAGATGATCACATGATAGATTTTCTAACAGTGTTAAACAAATGTATGGATCCATTCAAATATCTTTAATATGGCTGCTTTGATTTTAACAAGACGTTTTACATTCCACGAGTATAATTCATTATAATGGAGTTGCATAATTGATTTACAGGGACATAAATTGGGTTGCCCACGCCACAGTGACTCAAAAAAAATTACAACAAACCCTATTCTTGAAAATAACAATACAAACAACACACTTATTTTGTTACAAACAACATAAAACATACAAAAACTATTTAATTAATAATTTTATAATAAATTAAAAGAATTGAATTCAGTTCCACAGTTTCCTGTACAGTTTTTTATATTAAACTGGTTGCGATCAGGACTTAAACTATTCTAAACAAACATCTTTAAATGGGTGTTTTAAGAAAACTGTTTTTTGAGTACAATTGTATTTTTCTAGTACATTTTGAGCTTTTCTGGTATGTCAGTACGCCTTTCCCAAATCTAGTACATTTTAAAATATATTAGTGGTTGTCTAAACGTTAATTTTGCTTACATAAATGTTAATTTTTTTTCTCTCAATGTTTTAAAAAAATTCTAGGCTGTTTTGTTTTAGGAATTTTTCGAATTGAGGACCTTGAGGTTACCTTATTTTCTCAATGTGTTTGAATATTCATAAAAACTATTATTAAACATTAAAATTTCATATTAAACGACAACTATTAGTTTAAAAATCCCGTATTTGCATTCATGGTAAAAACATTATAAAATTCAACAAACCTAGGACAATTTCATGCAATCTAGTACACTGAGATCGAGAATGATTGGCCTGATCCTACACTACTTTTCGCGATGCGCAAATCGAAAATTTTCATCCAATCATTGTAATGAAATTAGTACTACAGTGTTTCCTAAAATTTTGCTGTCAAAATTGACTTATGTTCTACATAGCGGCGCGTTTCGTATTTGAATTTTGCTTGTTTGTTAATTTTCACATAGTCTTTCTCAAGACTACGCCTTCATTTTGCATTGAGAGCGTAACGTGTTTTTTTTACACCGTCATTTACACTGGACCAAAATAAATTTATTTTGGAGGCATACTTTAGAAATAGTGAGCGAGGAAGTGATGGGCAGTGGGGATATTCAGTTGTACTATGTATTGAAGAATTTATAAATCAATTTGTCGAATTGTAAACTGATAATGAAACTCTCCTTCGACACATCAATCGGGTTGTCCATCGCTTCAGAGAAACTGGAAGTGTTTTGAAGGGAAAGTCACCAGGTCGCCCATCAGTTCTAATCGAAAATGTGGTGGAAGACGTTCGTGCTCATTTGGATCACAGCCCTGGAAAGCCATTACAGCAACTTGCACAACAAACTAGTAGAAATACACATACTAAATGGTGTTATAAAAAGTAATGTAAATTTTTTTGTTGGTTTATCTGATGGATCACCTCAGAAAGCTGTAAAACGGAAGCATCCACATAAAATATCTAGCGTGCAGCAATTACTGCCACTAGATTTCGAAAAACGTATGGAATATTGCCATTGGTTTAATGCAAATCTAAGGAATGATAATGTTTTAAATCTTACTTTTTTTCTAACGAAGCCTGGTTTAATTTAACAGGTGATGTAAATTCTCAAAATATTAGGATTTGGTCCGCACAAAATCCTCATGTTATTCGGGAAACAGAATTGCATTCTGTAAAAACAGGGATATGGGTTGCAATGTCTAGGAGACGTATAATAGGACCGATATTCTTTGAGGATACAATAACAGCAGCCATATATGGACTTATATTACATGAATTTGTGGAACAATTATTTGATGATGAATTATAACTAGGTTATTTTCAAAATGACAATGTTACTGCTCATACAACCAGAGAAACAAGAGAATATTTGCAGAAATTCTTTTGATAACAGAGTTTTCGGCAACCTAGATCACCCGATCTTACACCGCTTGACTTTTTTTTTTATTTGGTCATATAAAACATAAAATTTATCAGAACCGCTTACATAACATGGATCAATTGAAAGAAGCAATAAGAAATGAAATAGACAATATTACAAATGAGCAATTAATAAATGTTTCTGAAAACATGAAGAAGAAGGTCGATGCTTGTATAAATAATGGTGGTTCTCACTTTGAACACAGCATGTAAGCAGTGCAGGTATGTTAAAGAAGCATGTTCTCAATCTTTTAATTTACTTATATTCTTGTTGTAGAGAGTATGGCTATGAAAAGCATCCATCCATTATTGTCCATTCAGTACCTCGTATAAATTATGAAGAATGTCTGATATAAGTTAAGATATGATATAAATGTATATTTTTACAATATACAGTGAGGTCGTAAATGGTCCCCCCCCCCCCTGATAACTTTTGAATGGTATGAGATAGAGCAATGAAACAAAAACCAAGTGAAATTAGAGATAATTTGTGATTTTTTGCCTATAGAGATACGCACATGGCTTCTGATGTGAAATAGAGGGCGTAGCTATCTTTAAAATTTTAAATGGGAAGTAATTTCATTTAGAAGCTCATTTGGAAGATATTTCTATTACTTTTATGGCAATGCAAACAGTTTTACGATTTTCGAAATTTTTACCAACTTATCCAAGATTAATAATTGAGTACTTACGTTACTTTTCTATAGCCCTCGTATAAATATTGTGGTTTTATGTGACTTAGGAAGCGATTGCTGTAAAATATGACATATTACAATATGGACGTTTTATGCAAAATTTAGCAAGTGTCTTATCTGTCAGTGTATGTGTCATGCGAGTGGGTGTCTATGTTACAGATTACTGTTATACAGGTTTCTGTACACTATATTCCAAAAGCGAATTACGAGGGCTATCGAAAAAGTAACGTAAGTACTCCAATTATTAATCTTGGATAAGTTGGTAAAAATTTCGAAAATCGTAAAACTGTTTGCATTACCATAAAAGTAATAGAAATATCTTCCAAATGAGCTTCTAAATAAAATTACTTCCTATTTAAAATTTTAAAGATAGCTACGCCCTCTATTTTACATCAGAAGCCATGTGTGGATCTCTATAGGCAAAAATCACAAATTATCTCTAATTTCACTTGGTTTTTGTTTCATTGCTCTATCTCATACCATTCAAAAGTTATCAGGGGGGGGGGGGGGGGGGACCATTACGACCTCACTGTATATTGTTTAAACCTTCTATACTTTTAATTAAACCTAGTTGCATTTGTTATCCGAAATATGCTGTTTTGAAAAATATTTATTACGTTATTTTTGCGCGGGAGTTAGTTAAATGACTCATACCAATTTTGGTGAACTACACTTGTTGTCCGAGTTGGCATTAGAGTCAATTAAGTTGCAACCGGTGTGAACTTGGCAAGCAACTTTATTAAAAAAAAATAAACGTAGTACGGTTTGATTGTACTTCGTTTGTACCCGTTTGTACCACCTTCAGTTTCGTTTGTACCTCAAAGGTTAAAAAAATAGAAAGGGTTAAAAAAAAATTCAGCAAGCAAGTACAAGATATTCAAAAACGGACAACGTCATTCGAAAGAGCATTGTTTGTACCCGTTTGTACCTCCATTTAAATCGTTTGTACTTCCACCAAACCGGAAGTAGAAACATTTGAAAATAAGTAAGTTGGCGAGAGAAATTTCGCTCATTTTTGAGATATCGGAAAACGGCCAACGCTATTCAAAAGAGCATCGTTTGTACCCGTTTCTACCTCTTTTTACATCGTTTTTACTTCAACCAAACCGGAAGTAGTGACTAGTCAAAATATGTCAAAGAGAGAAATTTGGGTATTTTTTAAGATATGAAAAAACGGCCAAGGCTATTCAAATTCATATTCTATAGAATAGCGTTAGCCACTTTGCGATATCTCAAAAATTAGCAACATTTCTCTGTCCGACATATTTTCATATGTCTCTACTCCGGTTCCCTTTGAGGTACGAACGATTTAAAAGGAGGTACAAACGAGTACAAACGATACTTTTTCGAAAAGCCTTTGCCGTTTTTTGATAACACAAAAAATAGCCAAATTTCTCTCTTTGACATACTTTGAATTGTCATTACTTCCGGTTTGGTTGAAGTACAAACGATGGTAAAAGAGGTACAAACGGATACAAACGATGCTCTTTCCAATAGCCTTGGCCGTTTTTTGATATCTTAAAAAAATACCCAAATTTCTCTCTTTGACATATTTGGAATTGTCACTACTTCCGGTTTGGTTGAAGTACAAACGATGTAAAAAGAGGTACAAACGGGTACAAACGATGCTCTTTCGAATAGCCTTGGCCGTTTCTTGATATCTTAAAAAATACCCAAATTTCTCTCTTTGACATATTTTGAATTGTCACTACTTCCGTTGGTTGAGTACAAACGATGTAAAAGAGGTACAAACGCGGTACAAACGATGCTCTTTTGAATAGCGTTGGCCGTTTTTCCGATATCTCAAAAATGAGCGAAATTTCTCTCGCCAACTTACTTATTTTCAAATGTTCTAGTTCGGTTTGGTGGAAGTACAAACGATTTAAATGGAGGTAAAAACGGGTACAAACAATGCTCTTTCGAATGACGTTGTCCGTTTTTGAATATTTTGTACTTGCTTGCTAAATTTTTTTTAACCTTTTCTATTTTTTTAACCTTTGAGGTACAAACGAAACCGAAGGTGTACAAACGGTACAAACGATGCTCTTTCGAATGACATTGTCCGTTTTTGAATATCTTGTACTTGCTTGCTGATTTTTTTTTAACCCTTTCTATTTTTTTAACCTTGGAGGTACAAACGAAACTGAAGGTGGTACAAACGGGTACAAACGAAGTACAATCGAACCGTACTACGTTTATTTTTTTTTAATAAAGTTGCTTGCCAAGTTCACACCGGTACAACACTGGTTGGCAGTTAGTTCATATTTTTGTTAATGAGGCGCAATGAAAATATTAATCAATACTGTTATAGCAGGGGTGAATTGTAGCAAATATTTAAATGTAAAAATTAATATTTGTTTCTCATTAAAATAGCAATGAGGTTCGTTAACGAAAATAAGCATTTCTAACCTCAAATCGGTGGTGAAAATTCAGTAATCCGTTTTTTTCAGTGTTCTTGAAATTCAGCGGGAATTGAATTGAATTCTTTATGTAAACAGCAAATCTTATGTAAAAATATTGGGAAAACAACAAATTTTATGTAAAATATTGGTCATCATTGAAAGCTCCCTCACTCTCGCAAAATTCTATTCTATGGTCAGAATCCCCGGCCAATAATTCTTGCACTAATTGCGGTTTATATGGGTGATCTTTCGCACTTCAATATCCAATCTTTATAGTTTTGAGAGCGATTTTGGTGGGCGGATTGCTGTTGAAAGAAAAACCGGAAAACCAGTATCCAGATGTTGCAACACGGTCTCAAATTTTCAGATAATCATCGAGCATAAAGAACAGGTGTTCCCCCTAAATAAAATTAGACTAAAGGAGTCCAATTTCTCACCGCTTTCAAAGGAGTTAACACATCTCCGATCAGCGTTGTACCGCAGCGACCCGATCCGTCGACATCATTTCCCTTAAACGGAGGCGGCATACCGCAAACCGTAGCCCATAATATACTCGCTTTTCTTCGCGTTATGGTACACTTCTATATAGCCTTCTACGTGGCCAACCCCAGACCATAAATCGGCCCGACAAAACGTTCCGTATGCAACTGAGAGGCGCGTGGGTAGCGGCGCGGCGGTCGGCACTTTGAATTTCAACGAGTCGAATTAGTATCCGGGAATGAATTACAAGAGGGAAGGATTTAGTAAGTTATGGGTGCATATGTAACGCGTACGTATGTATATACGAAGTCAGATATGCTCAGATACTACGCAAGATAAGTTGTGTGTGGATATACATAGAAGAGAGGTTTAAGTACATGTTTTATTGGTTTTTGTTGAGTACGGTATTCGTAATTGCATGTATACTGTTCATATTATATACTTGCGGATTGAGGTTGGACGTGTTATGTTTGGATGAAGACATAAAGCACAGTGAGAATATAGTTTTATTTTATGTAGGGTTTCTCACGTAAGTAACTAGTTAGAAGTTTTTCAGCTTGAATTTTCAAATTTTAGAAATTTGGAGTTTGTAACGTTAATCGTCAGAGATACGGATTAAAAACATGTTATATATATTTTCTTTCACTTTTTGCTAAAGCTTCTTTCTCTTCAATTAAAGGTAGATTGTGCACTGTGAGATATACTAATAACTAACACTCAAAATATAAATAAACTTCTATCTCACAAAGGTTTTTAATCTACAAACTATGTACTTTTCATTAGCTACACTGACATCTTCAGGTGTACAAGTATATTGCCAAAATACCAAATATGTGTACATACATATTGCTGTGTACTGATGGTACCAGCATAAATGCAAAATGAAATTAAAAAAAAATTAAATCAACTAGCTCAGCGGATAAAAATTTAAAAGGGCGCAAAAGCACTAATAATCTCAAGGTTATTTTCACAATTGAACTAATCATGAAAAATAAAATGTGGGTGAAAGTAATCAAAAATAAAAGAACTGAAATTTTGAATGACGTTAACAATCATTAATTTTTATTACTTAAAAAAAAAAAAAAAAAATTTAATTACAATTAACACAGGAAAAATCAAACCTTGGACTGAGAGTCCTGGCCAAAATCAAAACCTGCTTGAATCTAATTTACTAAAGGACGATGCAAGTCCTTTAAACAAACAAAGAGGTAGATTTGTTCTAGAAGAAAATCCTATTTCACAAAAAATCCACGTGGTTTCAAAATTTAAACCAAACAAAATAAATTTAAACGTGGACAAAACAAGTATATTAAAATTGAATTTTAATCACAAGCACAAAGCTTCTTTTCACCTACACCGAGGTGATTAATTATTAAAATCAGATCAGAAAACTAGAAAACGGAAAATTAAACTCTTTAAACTAAAAAAACAATATCTTCTAAAACAAATATAATAACTGATCTTACATGCGACTTGTGTACACAATAAAATACAACAGCAATTATTAATTAAAGAGTTCCCTGAAGGATGAGAAAATTTCAAATTAACCGAACAACATATTAAATAAAATGAAATTACCAAAAATGGCAGCAATAAAAATAAATTTAAATGTACTTACTGCGCAATCTTTCAAGGAATTGAGTGCCTCTGGGTAACACGGTCGCATATATATAAAATTTACAATTGCGTGCCAAAGCAGCGCATGAATCGCAAAGAAAATTTCTTGAATATAAACTACAAATACAAGACTGATGAACGCAATATGTACAATTGAATGAAATTAATATACACAATCTGAACAATTACATTAAATTTAACAAACAATTCTATTAACAAAATCTTTTCAAAATAAAATACTAAAATTGTGGAAACTCTATCATTACATTGATAAAGATGAATTGGTATGAATAAAAATGCAAATTTGAATTTCCGAAAACCGGGGGGCCAGACCACAGCAATATGTATATAATAAGTATATCCAAGGTTACAAAAGATAAAATCAAGCTTCATATAAATTCTAAATATTTATAATTAAGGGGTGTTAAATCTATAAGCTTTATATGTTTTTCCATATAAATAGCTTCCCATATATTAAGACTTTTACAATTTGAAGGCTTAATTACATCTACATCATTAATTGAAAATGTGTGTCCGTTCGTCTTTTCCAGTTTCATTTAGAGATTCATTTTCTTGTTCCCCATTTTCAATTTTATTTTCATTCTCTTTCATTTGATACTGCCTCCTCCACACTAGTGTCAATATATCGTGGTAGTCCATTCGAAACTTTATTTCTCGTTTTTTCAAAAATAGCATCCTTGTGTACTGTAATCTTTTCTTTTTCTTCATCCCATAGTCGGTATCCGTTCGGAGCATAGCCAATAAAAATATTTTCCTTGCTCCTCTCACTTAACTTTTTCAGATGGCCTAAAACTTTTTCCATATGCTTCCCATCTATAAATCTGTAGTCTCGAAAAATCAGGCTTTTTGTCTGGCCCACATCTCACTTGATGTGAATTGTGTCTGATGGAGCTCGATTTGACGGATACGTCACGACTCTAATGGCTTCACTTCAAAAAATGTTTTTTTCTAGGCCTGACTCAAATACCAAAGATTTGGCTTTCTCCGTTAGCATGCGATTGAATCGCTCGGCTTTTCCATTCAACTGCGGGCTGTGTGGTATTGTGAGAACCATGACAATTTCCTTTCTTTTGCACCATGTCCTCATTCCTGTATTCAAAAACTCGCCTCCATTATCAGTTCTTATCTGTGATACCCTTAAATTTTTGAATGCCTCTACTTCTTCTATAGTTCGGCTTTATGCCGGCAAAATGTACAACGATGCTTTGTATTTAGTTTTGAATTACATTTATAACGCAACTGATGAAGAGAGTTTAGTGGGACGGGTTTTCTTTGATTTGAGCCGAGCGTTCGACGTTATTCATCACCCAGCCCTGCTTGATAAACTGGAGGCGTACGGCATACGAGGTGTTACCAAAAAATTATTTCATTCTTTCTTGACTGGCCGCAGGAATTATGTTTGTGTGAGTGGAGAGCAGCATGACATTCGCAGATCCTTTTTCTCGTCATGTTCGCGCTTGGAGTGTGGCGTTCCACAAGGCTCCGTTCTTGCTCCGACTCTGTTCCTGCTTTATGTTAATGATTTAAACCATTCAATCAGACCCCACATGCTTTCGCAATTTGCTGATGACACCAGTGTTATTGTTCGCGGTTTAAATGTGGAGGAGGTATCACGAGGATTGTCGGATGTAGCGTTGAAGATGAAGCGCTGGTGTGATGAATGGGGTCTTACATTCATCTAACTCTCGAAAGACCCACTTATTGCAATTTGGATCCACAGATCCCCGATATAACACTCTGGTTATACACAAGATTAATTAGACCGATGATAACGTACGGAACTATAGTGTGATGGCCGAAAAAGGTGCGGCAGGTGGGGGCGGCCAAAACGTTGGGTGGCGTGCAGAGACTGGCGTGTCTGTGCGCCATGGTGGCGATGTGATCGGCGCCTACCACCGTAATCAAAGTAATTCTAAACTTTCCATCGCTACATATTTATATACAAGGAGCTGTAAGGTCTATAGCACATAGACTTTTGCATAGTCAAGTACTGATAAATAAATAGCACGGTAGTGACTATCAAAAACTATTAGATGAATGCAAGGAGGCACCCCTTTCAGGAATGCCATGTGATGCCATCGTTCAAAAATTAAACCTAGATAGGAAATATCAGGTTATAATACCAGATAAGAAGAACTGGGAGACAGGTACTTCAGTAAGAGCGGACTCAAACCGGTATACAAACGGCTCTAAAACGGACTACGGCAGAATATACGCTAAGAAGGCTCTTCCGGTGTTCCAAGCTGAGATTGCTGCAATCCACCATTGTGTCCGAGAAATAGAAAGATGTACCGAGCCAGGTAAAAGCGTCGCTATTTTCTCTGACAGTCGTCCACAGTTAAACCGATTAGTTCCATAAACGTGGACTTTAAGCTGATTTCGGACTGTGTAAGCGCCATAAATGACTTGGGCACCCAAAGGGTATTAACACTGACCTGGGTTCCTAGCAACTCTGTAGTGGGGCTCCGTAGAATCGTTATGCTAAGTCCCCGCACCCCACCATCACCAAACCATAACGAATTCGAAAGTTTGGTACTGCGGTGAGCAGATAAAATTCGCTATGCCGAGATATCACTCGCTATTGTAGCGTGTACAAATTTGTTGTCGTTACGACCTTCGGATAACTTCGTACGCCCCGAAGAGAACGATCGGACAAGTACAGTCATAAAATTCAAAAATTAATTTAGTTTATTGTTCGTTATGGCATAAAATAATCTATATTTTATATAATAATATGTGCTGTAACCGTTATTGGCTGTGGGCTGTTCAATATACGACAAACTTAAAACGGAAGTAGCAAGTGGTAAAAATACAGTCCTTTTTAATGTTTTTCAAGAATTTTAAAATTAAGAAACAAAAAAAGCCGAAAACAATGATGTTTATTACATTTTAATTTATCATCTGTGCTATTCCTAAGAATGACTTTATAAGTGATACTATACCTACAGTATATACTGTATATTTGCACATTACATATAAGAACCACAATAACTTGTTAATTTATTTATTTTCAGCCGTCCAAAATTGTTGTTTTTTGTAGAAAAGATTTACTAAAACTTCATTTATTAGAGATTTGACTATTAAAGGATTCTATACTGTACTAGGTAAAATGCTTTATAAAGGTTTTGTAAAGTATCAGTGTTAAATACCAGATCTTGGGAATTTTTTTTCATTATTAAAAAAAAAAATATTTTAAAAACAAGTAGAGTAGAATATGTTGCAAAAATGAAGCTTATGATTTTCACTCTGCTAAACTACTTTATAAAATAAAGATAATAAGACCGGAAGAAATAAGCACGAGAGCATAGATCAGGTTCCTAGAAGCAAAACACGACAAGTTGCAATATCAGTTACAAAGCAAAATTGTCTACTTATTAACTATGCATTCAAGTGTCCTATCCACTGTTCTTCTAAAATCAGTAATCACTTATTATATAACAAATACATACTTCATATGTTTGATCGAGTATTATATGAGTTTTTTTTATTGTATCTTTAATCTTTCTTCCTGTGGGCTTGTCGAATTTTGCATTTTAGGTCCCTGAAATATGAAATGCTTTTACTATTCTAGGTTATGTAAAATATCTCTTTCATATCGAAGATCTCTGCCAAAAAAAAAAAAATAAGTGTAATATCCAAGGGTATTTCCCACGGTTTATTTCCATTAAGTATTGCCATCTGCACAGCCTGTTTGATTTATATATAGTTGTGGTAACATCCCAAATGGAAGTTTATGCCATATTTATGCTAATAACTAATAACAGCTGTAGAAATACATTTGTCAGCATTCATTTTGCAATGTCTCAAACTACATAAATATAAAATTACTAAAATTTAACGATATAATGAAGCGAATTCCGATCTTTGCCGAACAAGATAACGAACGCTAACCGGAGTACTAATATCCTATAACGAACAATATCTTCGCTTCGCTATCATAGCGATCGCTATAACTTAGCGATTCTACGGAGTCCCAGCACTGGCCTGAGGGGAAATGAGGCGACGGACGAGATTCGTCAAGGTCAATTAAAAAGAGAGTGGTGGCAAAAATCACCAGAACAGAGACAGGCAAAAGAGTTCCTAAAGGAACAGAGGCCTGAATTTATTAGAAATCTACTGGATAAACACAGGAAGACTGTCAAAATGATGAGACTAAATAGGCATATGTACAACAAAGGCCTGGGAGATGACGCAACCTGCAGATCCTTCCAAGAGGAGGAAGGAACACCAGTTCATGTGCTGTGCCAATGTGAAGGCCTGGCGAGGACAAGGAGAGCTCCACATCTAGCAGCTACACAAAGAAGCCGCTCTCAAAGATGATAAGCCTAATTAAAGAGAGCCTTGTAGGAAGAAGGAGATCACAATAGATCTGAAAAGGTCACGATGAAACAGATTCATAGGTCACCCCAATCCTAATTTAATCTAATCTAATTTCCGCCTGGAAGATACTAAGGTAGTTCCTCAAGCTTTCGCAGTACTTGACTCTAGACTCATATATTCCTATTCCAATTCCCTCTGCCGTTTTAGAGCCATCAGTGTACCAGGGTCTGTGTTTACTCTATCACTGTTCGCGCTCCCATCGAATAATTTACTGCTTTGTGACGGCGTTTCGCCGCTAACAGCGCCATTAGAAGCAGAAAAGCCCATTCGACCACCACGGGAGTCTAATCTATTCCTTACCTCGAATCGTACCATTTTTTTTTCTCTCCACGACACGCACTAGGCCCGGTTTTTCTACTCTCCGGTGCCCTTTTTCGCGGCGAACCGCTCGCAGATTTACGGTTCCATTACGATCTTGGCGGTAATTGCGCCGTAAACGATTGACCGTCCATATTTGGCACGGAGCAGCCGAAGCCCGCCATCTCTGGAGATTTGGAAAGCGAAGAGCTCTCGAAAACGGATCAAACGCAACGCTCAAAAGCGTGTAAATGCGGTAAAACGCGCTGTGCTCTACTATAGCTCCACTATATAGATAGAAAGGGATTATAATATAAACACGATAACGTAGAACAGCATGCAGCAGCAACGGCTGGTAATGTATGTGTATAAATTAGAATAAGTTAAGCGGAGCGAGGAATTTTGCGCAAGAATCGAGTCGCTGTGCGGACCGCCGATGAACGGTGACGAAGACGGTGTTGGTCGTTGGGTTAGGCGGACCGTTCCGCGGTTCGTTCTGCACTTTTTTCGTGGATACGCGGTGCGGCGTTGCGTTAGAGGCGCGCACTAGGCGAGAGCGTTCGATTTAGCCGAAGAGATTGGGCGTGGGAAACTATCCGATCCGTTGGCGAAATGTATTAATTATAGGGCGAAAGTTAGACCGGCGCGTATGCAAAATAGAAGGTGGCTGGCGCACGGTCACGCTAGTTCAGAGTGACGATCCAGGCTGGTTTAAATCGCTCGATCAACGTGATTATTCGTTAAAAAGAACTTTGTTATACGGAGTGAGCCAGTAGAATGTTGTTTAAAGTCGATGTTGACTTCAACATCTCTCATGAAAGATTTTTCAACGTGGCATCATACATGAAGGAAAAAAGTACACGTTCTAAAAATATTTTCACGTTCACGAGGTGTATCGGTTTTCCAGGATCGCATTCAACTTATTTTTTTTTTAAATGAAACCATACTCATTTTTTTTTAGATATGTTGATTTATTGTAGTGAATATTATAAATACATATGTTCGTTTCAAATTTCGAATGCAACCCAATAGTAACAAAAAGTTACTTCTTAAGCGCTATTTCACGTCATATGCTAATGTTATTTTAACGTTTAATTTTTAATAGAAAATATCGTTAAATAGAAACGTTTAGCACAAGGTGTATTTTAACGTTTAATAAACCTCTGTAAAACGTAAAAAGTACGTTTATAGTGCTACGTGACATTATCGTTAAAAACAAACGTTTATTGCTAAGTGGGGTTCAACGTTAATAAAATTTCTATATCAAACCTTTATAAGATTTGATAAAGTGATATATATATATCTAGATGTGATATATATGTGACTTTATACTTACAGTGTCGTTTTATGTGTTGATAACGAAAAAATGGCTATAAATTAAAAGTCATAATGTCCATTACTAAATTTAATTTTATTTTATTTTAATTAAATCATTCAATGATCATATCATAGTATTGAACTCAGGATAAGCTCTTCAATGAAACATAATGCTTCTTCAGAAAAATTACATAAATGTAGTTACCTATAAATATAACAGAATGCATTAATAATAATAATAATAAAAAGATCATAGAACGCTTTACCAAAACTAAGAAAGTAACGAGGTTATTTCATTTATAGATATATACATTTCCCTTTTCTGCACAATGGTCTTCTACCAAAACAGTCCATTGGGGCTTTGGCATATTTCAATCAGTCCTTCACTGCACTTTCTGCTGTATGTATTGTTAATTGTAACTTTAAATGGAAGACTCAAACAAGGGTATCATAAATAACACCAAGACTACAGGCTGTAAATTTGGGATGTATATATAAGTTAATGTTTACTTTGATTGATTCCTAGATTTTGTATTAAAAAGAATGAAAGTATTTAATACTCACTGTATATTTTACCATAGTTCCGTATTATCTCTGGTTCCCGTTTGTGAAAACTAAGTATTCCTCCCTTCAAGTTATACTTCACCACAACGACGTCATGTAACAGTAATTAGAATCTCTTATACAAGAATCTAGATTAAACCATCAGCATTCGCTTACCTATATATTTGAAAATAAAGTAAGAAGGTGTGTAAATTAAGAAACCAGGTTATTCAAAAACAAATTTAGAATATAGTTAAATTTTCTGACATTAGTTCCTTATTTTAAGATGGCTACTGCTGTTTTGCCAATTGTGTATGTGCATATATATATTATACGTGCAATGAGCATCGTATATGCAAATAAATAATGACTTAATTGATGGGGTACTTACCTACTCACGGTTTAGTTAAATACACTGATTGCTACGTATCATATATTAATATAAAACTTTGTTATAAAGATAAAGAAAAGTTCTAACACTCGACTAGTGTAGTAAACATGTGACTGCAAGTGCACCGTGCACGTTGCAGATGCGCAACAGGGGTGGAAGAGTTTATATGAAATGGGAGAGGAATGATACATTCACCAGTAGTGCAGTTTTAATACAATAATTCTGTTATCTATTGTTAAATACATTTTGCATTCATTTATCCAAAAGCACATCTTATGTTAAAACAAACAAATTTAGCACCATTTTTTGACTTCATCACAAATCCAATTACATATAGGATTGCAGTTAGTTTTTCATATTTCAACGTTGCTTTTTAACGTAAAGTAGACGGTGAAAGAACAACGTTTTATTTTAGTCATATTTAAACTATGCGTTACATTTCAGCTACAAATTTTTCATTTTTCAACGGTGTAACTAAAACTTTTTATTTTAGTTATATTTAAACTATGCGTTACATTCCAGTTAATATTTATCATATTTCAACGTTGTTTTTTAACGTAAAGCAGACGGTGAAAGAACAACATTTTATTTTAGTCTATATTAAACTATGCGTTACATTTCAGTTAATAATTTTCATATTTCCACGTTGTTTTAACGTAAAATAAGCATGAAACTATAACGTTTATTTTAGTTATATTTAAACTATGCGATTACATTTCAGTTAATAATTTCTCACATTGCAAAGTTGTTTATAATCTAAAATAACGATGCAACTAACAAGTGTTATTTCAGTTAAATTTAAACTATTCGTTACATTTTTTAGTGAATATAACACACAAACAAAAAATTGTTTACAATGCGTTGTTACTTTTTCGATCTCGATCACATGAAACGGCTGTTTTATCTAGTAGTGGATCTCATTTAAATACGTCTCATTGGTCGCATTTGTTTAGATTGAGTGACGTTTGGCTGTTTGACGTGTCTTTAATAGTTAGTGAAATCCTCTGTCATGATGTATACGAACGCCGAGGTGACTGGCATGCATTTCATGTATGGACTTGCTGATGGCAACTCATTAGAAGCTAGACGATTATACATTGAACGATTTCCTACCCGTAATCTCCCCGATCGAAAAATTTTTGGAAACATTCATCAACGTCTTCGTGAAACAGGCTCAATAAAACGAAGCAAAGCGCCAGGAAGATCAATGACTGCAAGAACGGTACAATTGGAACAGAATGTGCTGGAGATGATAGAGGGAGATTCTGGTAGTTCTACGCGAAAAATTGCAAATACTTTGAATGTAAGTCATTGGACAGTTTGGAAAATTCTTAAGGACAATTTGTTGTATTGATACCATATTCAACGCGTTCAGGCACTACTACCTGCTGATTTTCTTCCACGTATTGCATTATGTCAATGGATATTGCACACATTAGTTCGCATCTCTCTATTCCTGACACAGATTCTTTTTACCGATGAAGCCAGTTTCTTAAGAAATGCAATAAGGAATTTTCATAATAACCATGTGTGGGCAGATGAAAATCCGCATGAGGTATTTGAAGATCGTTTTCAACATCAGTTCTCGTTGAATGTTTGAGTTGGAATTGTAGGTGACTATCTAATTGGACCGCTATTTCTACCAGGAAGACTTACTGTCGTGGTGTACCGCCACTTTTTGGAAGCAACGCTGCCTGAGTTTCTGCAGGATGTACCATACGCGACAGGAATTGCAATGTGGTTTATGCACGATGGTGCACCACCACATTTCAGTTTGGTTGCTCGTAATTTTTTATCAGCAACATACGGAGATCGCTGGATTGGTCGAGGTGGGCCACACGCATAGCATGTTCGATCCCTAGACTTAAACCCTCTAGATTATTTCTTCTAGGGATCTCTGAAGTCAATAGTTTACGCTACTCCAGTGGAGAATTTGGACGATTTGCGAAATCGGATAATTGCTGGGCGTAACTCAATTAATTAGTTTTAGATATACTGTACTCCTAACAAAAATGAAAGATCATAAAAAAGTGCATATAATGAAATAAAAAAATATAGGATTTATTTAATTTAGAATAACAAAGTAAAAGCCGTTTAAATATCACACAAATTGAGCCCTCCCTGTATAATTTTACCAAATAAAAATGTTAGAGTTTAATTGTTAGTAATAATGCCGGAAAGAAATGTTACCTAAACACATGCATTTTGAACATTTTTTAGAACGTGCACTTCTTTCCGTCATGTCTGATGCCACATTGAAAAACCTTTTATGACAGATGTTAAAGTCAATATCGACCGATATCAGACTATTAACTCACCCTGTATATAGTAAATCTAAGTGTATACAGTCCGATATAATAAAAAGTCAAGGTCACACTCTTAA
Organism: Protaetia brevitarsis; assembly: GCA_004143645.1. Taxonomy (NCBI): domain Eukaryota; kingdom Metazoa; phylum Arthropoda; class Insecta; order Coleoptera; family Scarabaeidae; genus Protaetia; species Protaetia brevitarsis. The sequence goes on from RXPK01000304.1 coordinate 546,950, forward strand.
ATCAAATTCAAAAAAAGACTCCCCAAAATGGGAAAATACTGATAACTTTGAACTGAGTGAACGGAATCAGTCCCTGATTTTTTTCTTTTTACAGAATGCTCATAATCAGTACCTACATACTTCTTTTGAATATGATAGCTTGAGTAGTTCCTAAGAAAAAAAAATTTCCATCTTTATGCTAATATCTCGAATGGGGTGGCATCGACTGAACTAATTTTTCTTATTTACAACATGTGTGACAAGAGTACTCATTCGCTTTAATTTCAGCACTAGACAGATGAGATTTAAAATGACGAGATGATTAAACAAATACCTAAAACTTCATTTCCCTGTCACGGAATATGATATAAACAAGCTCGAGGCGATTGGTACCAACTCTTCTTTCCGGATTGGCAGGGACTAATGGGCGTAGTTACCTCCATTCCCGGGATCCACCGGAAAAAAATTGTAACATAAATCTTCATCTTCAACATCTAAATAAACTTATGAAGAAAACATCTAATATTGCAGAATATAATGTGTTTAAAATATTTATCTCTTTTAGCCCAAGGTCGCCTAGTAGTGTGTAAATTATGTAAAGTACACCAGATTAGTATGTTACGATCGTAGTTTCCCGCCTATTTTGTGTGGAAAATATTATCTTTAACTGGAATGAAATAGGAGATGCGCCATCTATGCGACAATTTCTCTACTACATATAAGTATATCTGCTCATCTGCTGTACTATATGAGGAGAAAACTGCTATACGAAAATAAAATGCGATATTTATTTTTACTTCCATGTAAATATTTAATTAAATTAATAAATACTGCGTTTGCATCAAATATATCTAGTAACCAAATTATTTGTTTGGTTAAATACAGGAATATTTTTAATATTCCTAAATCAAGTAATAATTTAGTAACTGTAACCAAATGCACGAAAAATGGTTGAAAACAACAAAATCATTTTCTCGTGTATAACAGTTTTAAAACCTTCAAACACTATACACTACTGTAAAGTTCTTTGGCTAATAAGTAAATCAGCATTAACTGAAAAGATTCCAGTTATCTCTGAAATTTCTTTAACCTCGCCCGAAAATTATTCACTTTTGTTCATTATTATTTGTGTATCTGAGATATACGCACGTGGGAACATGAATAAAACTAAAATACTTCCGCGTAAAAAAGCACTCAGCTTGAATACGGGTGCTTGCATTTTCCGTTAAAAGGCAAAAGTTTTAAATCAATGTATACATGCGTGTTCACGCAAATAAACTCAAACGTTCGGCTTTTTTATTTAAAATACTGTTTATAATTCACTAATATGATAACGTACTTAAAAGAAACTAAAATATGTTGTTAAATATGTACATAATAACAATATAATATGTAATGTGTATTATCTTACTTAAATAGAAGTTATAAAGACATTATAAAATATTAATCAAAACTAAGGTGCATTCCATTTAATTACGGTTACTTTTCGTCGAAAAAGCATGTACTTAAGAAGAAAATAGTTTTCCGGCAAAACAGCACGCTACTTTCAATTAAAATAAATAGTTTTCTGGGAAAAGGTATTCTTTTCGTTGAAGATGATAAAAACCAAAAGTTATAAAACTTTTCATTTAATGCAATCTCTTTTCTCAGTGTATGTACATGCAGCGAACAATCTGTATATAGATTACACGAATAACTACCATTTCTGTGATATTTATTTCCGTTTTAGTCCAAATACTCCGAGAATTCTATATTGAAACGTAATTTACAATTATCGGGGCGAAGCTAAATAACCCAAGTACCTAAGTAGTAAAGTTTTTCGAAAGCATAAAACATATACCAAGCACCAGTTGCGTGAAAATTATGCAAAATATACAGTATTATACCAAAATCAATAAAAACCGCCATTCCAACTCGAAAACATACTTCTGTCAGTCTTAACGATTTTTGCAGTGGGTGTTCCGTGATTTCGGTGCTACTTTATTGAATAAAAAAGGCGCTTGTGTACCCCAGCAGCAAATATATTATAATAAAATGAATAATAAACGCGGCGATAACCAAGGATTTGTTCGCGCCGAACGTCTGCTGACCTTCCCATCTGCACGTGAAAGATTCGACTCACTGTCCAGACAGGCTATGGATATTTTCTCCGAATCACGTTTACGTAAATACTTTTTTAATAATTAAGCGGTAATTATTGGAATCTTTTGAGGATTTGCCGAGATTTTATACGATATTGTAACGCGCGAGTTTTACTCTCGATGTTATTGGCGATATTTTAGGCAATTTACGATATCATCTCGGAAAGGTACGGAGTTGATATGGGCGTATAAGCAATTTTTCTTCGGTAAAAGCGTGAATGGTAGCCGATTAAAGCGAAGGCGAGATCTGGGGATCGTTAAATTATTCGGTTATATAAATCAGTAATAGCAGGGAGTCAATTGCTGAAAGTATTTCACAATCCGGTGCGTAAATTATCGGTTTTGTAATCGGATTGCTATTTGTTTGGCTCCCCAATATGTGATAATCTAATGATTCGAATTAATTACGCTTGATTAAACGTTCGAAAATTGAAAAGTAACACATTCCGGAGTAGAACGCGTATTGAATTATTAAAAAGGAGAATTGGTTAACCAATTTATTATTATGTTACAGATACATGCACGGATAAAATAATCTAATGATCGATTAGGGGGAAATAGCAGACGACATGAAAACGGATAAAAAGAATTCTAACTTAAAATTATTAATATAGGGATATACTATAAATTGATAAATATGTGCGAATTTCGATGCTATAAACTTTATTGTCCATGTAGGATATGTCTTTGGAGGTAGTCACAATTTTTGTCGAAACAGAAGTGTCGTCAGCATATCAAACAGAGTTCTGCATTTTGGATGTTACCAGGTAAGCGTTGATGTATATGATAAAGAGCAGGGACTCTAGTATAGAACCCTGTGGAACTCTATACTTGACCTGTTTTGGTGTTGACTGGATGTTTTGCCATTCTGTTATCTGCATTCTGTTTGACAAGTAAGAACTTAACAGCTGCAACGTGTTCCCCCTGATGTCATAGTGTTCCAGTTTAGATTAGATTAGATCTTCATTCAGTAAAATACAAAATTGTGTTGAATATGTCATTGAATATTTTTACAAACACTTAAACACTACATACTATGTAATCATACAAAAGTAATAGTACACTGTAAAAAATTACAGTAATTTTGCCATGGTAAATCAGGAATATTACATGTAATAACGTTGTGAATTTACCACAATAAATCATGTAAATTTTGTTTTACATGTTTTTACTAGGATATTTAACATGGAAAAGGAAATTTCGGTAAAATTTATAGCTTTTTCATGTAAGTTTAAGATGTAACAAAAATTCAAAAGGAAAAAGGAAAATTTACTCTCAAAATTTACTTAAAAGTGTAAAACTGACATATTTTTGGAGTATTTAGTGCACTTTAAAAGTAATTATACTAGTGAACTATTAATTTTGCTGTAAAAATATGAGGATCTTTTATATTTATTTGTTTTTACTTGAATTTTCGGGTAAAACTATAAATATCATGGAAAATACGAAATTCATACGCCGCAATGTGATTGGTTATTGGATTATTTATCTGTGCGCGTAAATAATTCTATTCATTTGTCGAACTTATTATTGGCTCAATGATATCATGTACGTCACAAACAATCATAGGTTTCGCGTAAGCGTGTTCATTCTTGATCCCTGGTTGAGCGATTCAGTATGACCTATTAGGTGCTATAAAAAAAATTAGGTAAGTTGCTTGCTCTCTTTATAAAAATACATATGAAAATTACTTCAGTGTTCGGTAAATATAGAGTTCATATAAATATTACATACGAATTTTACAGTACAAACTTTGAAAAACACATCAGCATGTGAAATTTACTAGATGGTAGAAATTTTACCTTATGAAGCAAAATTTACCGGTAAAATTGTAGGCAACTTTGTTACCAACGATTTTACATGTAATTTTACCGCAACATTTTTTACAGTGTACAATACTAACCTACATATATGAAATAAACCCTAGTGACTATGCGATAAAAGAATTAAATATCATATTCAAATTGAGTAATCGTTAAATTTAATATTATCAAATTAATATATTGTCAATGACGGATAGAAATGGTAATAACGGTTAAAACTGATAATTGAAAAATTCCTACATATTATAGAAGACATTAGTGGTAAGTATATTTTTTAGTTCTCTTTTTAGTTTTGTTACTGGTAAATCTTTTACATTTGAAGGTAAGTGATTAAAATTTTTTATTATTTGAGCAATTGCACTTTTATTTACAATACTTTTTGTAGTTTACAACGGAATAAGAATTTTTTATTCCGCGGGTTTCATATGAGTGTTGGAGTTGCCTCTCTTCAAAGAATGAGCAATTTTCTTTCAAAAATACTACACATTCTATCACGTACACCGATGTAAGCGTGAGTAAACCTTTATTTTTGACCACTTCCCTGTTTAGTCCAAAAATGCTGCGCACACAAGACTTCTGAAGCAAGAAGATCCTAGTCGCATCCGCCGAGGCACCCCAAAAAATTACACCATAACGTAATCGAAATTCGATATAAGCATAGTATGCTTGTTCATTGACTGTATTTGCTAATATGCGCAATGCATTATTGAACGAAAATGCTTCAGAAGCCAAATACTCGATGTGTCGCTTCCAGTTCAGCTGTCCATCCATCCATAGTCCAAGAAATTTTGCGCTGTCCTCGCTGACTAAATTGTGACTGCCGTAGCTAACTCTAATTGGATCCTCCTTATAATAGTTGAAGTGAAGAAGATGAGTTTTCTCGATATTTAATATTAAATTATTTTGCACAATATATATGCACTCTGTGATATTGAAGTTAATTATCGTTTTAGTTGTTTTTATAATTACTGATGTATCATCAGCAAACAAAATTGTCTTTGATGGTATAAGCTTCGGTAAGTCGTTCACATATGTCAAGAATGAAAGAGGACCCAACACTGACCCTTGCGGAACTCCTTTTTCCAAAGTCATCCAATCGAATTGGTTTTTGTTATGATTATCCATAACGGTCTGCCTTCTGTTGGTTAGGTACGATACAATTAATTGCAAGGCGTGTCCTCTAACACCCATTATCTCTAGTTTCTTAAAAAGGATGTCGTACTTGACGCAATCGAACGCCCTTTTGAGTTCCATAAACAACGCAACGGCTGTTTGTTTCATATTTATGCCTTCAACTATATCTTCCAAGGCTTGATACACAGCTCTTGTAGTAGTCCTTCCGGATATATACCCATTTTGGTTCTCATCAAAAATATTGCACTCATTTAAGAATTCAAAAACTCGCACGAATATAATTTTTTCAAAAATTTTCGACAAATGCGTTAAAATAGCTATCGGTCTATAATTGCCTATATCGCTTTTATCTCCCTTTTTGTAAATAAGTTTTATTATTGATCTTTTTAACGTTAGAAAATGGGTAGCACATACGGAACGAATCCTACAAGTAGAAATAACAATGGACGAAGAGATATGGACAGTAATATCGGCTTATGGACCTAACGAGGATGAAAAAGCTGAGATTAAAGATCAGTTTTGGGAAAAACTAAACGAGGTGACAGAGAATAGCAAGGGTAAAATAATAATAGCGGGTGATATGAATGGAAGAGTTGGAAGAGTGGATAACTATACAGGTGTAGTTGGTAAATATGGCGAAGAAGCGAGGAACAATAATGGAACTAGGTTAATGGAATACTGCATGATGAATGGCCTAATTGTGGCAAATACGTTTTACCAGCACAGACATATACACAAATATACAAGAAGGGAACCAAATAATGAATTGTCAGTTATAGATTATATCCTTGTTGAAAAAGAAAATAAAAAAGAAATAAAAGATATAAGAGTAATGAGAGGGCCAGAAATAAATACCGATCATTATATGCTGCTTGGGAAGATCAAGAGGAAGGTAAAAAACATAGACAGAAAGCAGAAAGAAAAGAAAGTGGAATTCAAAACAATAAGAAGTTATAAATTAAGGGATCCAAAAATAGCTGAAAAATACAGGGATAGTGTAGAGGATAAAATAATGAAATTAAGGAAAGTAGAAAATAGAAATCTAGAGGAACTTTGGAAAAGTTTTAAACAAATAATATTGAAAACAGCAAAAGAAATGTGTGGAGAAAGGAAAGCAATAATAAATCAAAACAGACAGCTTGGTGGAATCAAGATCTCAAAAAAGAAATCAAAATAAAGAAGGATAAATGGAAAGAATATCTAGGAAGCAACATTAAGGTTAAATATGAGGCCTACAAGGAACAAAGGAACAAAGTTAAAAAATTGTGAAAGAGGCGAAACAGAGAAGTTGGGAGAAGTTTGGCGAAAAAATGGAACTTAATAGAAAAGATAATCAAAAGCTATTTTATAAAGTATTAAAAAATGCTAGGAATGAGCCAGGGACGAGACAAGGAAATATACTAGACAAACAAGGGAAACTTATTGTAGACGACGGAGAGATAATGAACAGGTGGCGGCAGTATTTCAAAGAGTTATTGGATAGCACGAATGATGATGACACACCTATTGAAAACGTTGGAACTACTCAAATAAATGAAGTTGATCACATGGAACCTATAACAAAAAAGGAAGTAATCGACGCTATAAGGATTTTAAAAAATGGAAAAGCTCCAGGATATGACATGATAACCTCAGAAATGTTAAAAGCGCTAGGAGAAAATGGAATAGAACTGATGTTGAAAATATTCAAGAAGTCATGAGAAGGTGAAAAAGTACCAAAAGATTGGAATATAAGATTAATAGTACCAATACACAAAAACGGAAATACACGTGATTGCAATAACTACAGAGGACTAACACTATTGATTGCAGTAACAAAAACATATGAAAGGATTTTGGAAAACAGATTAAGAAAATATACAGAAGCTACAATGGAGGAATCACAAAGCGCATTTAGAAAAGGCAGAAGTGTTAACGATCATATATTCACAATAAAGCAGATAATAGAAAAGGTTATACTGAGTCGGACAAAAGCATGTTTTGGCTTCCTAGACCTAGAAAAGGCGTTCGAGAGAATCCCTAGAGGAACAGTTTGGAAATATTTACAACAAAGAAAGGTGGATGATAAATTGATTAGGAATATCAAAAATATGTACAATGACAACACTTACTATGTCATAAGTAAAAATAGGAAGTCAGAAATGTTTAACACTAAAGGAGGACTAAGACAAGGAGGTGTATTAAGCCCACTGCTATTTAACGTATTTATTGACGGAGTATTGAAAGAATGTAAGTCGAAATTAACAAAGTTGAATATAGGATATAGACACTTGGCACCAGTAGACATTACAGAATCATATTGCTGACGATTTGGTATCATGGCTAGTAGCGAAGAAAAACTTCAGAAAAATATAAATGAATGGAATGCAGTTTTGAAAAATACAACATGAAAATTAACACGAAAAAGACGAAGGTAATGATGATAACAGCAGGAAATGAAGAGCAGATAAGAATATATATTGATGGGAAAAAGATACAACAAGTTTCTGAATATAAATATCTGGGAGTTACAATTGAAAGAAATGAAACCAAGGTATAGATATTACCGAACGAATTAATAAAACTGTCAAATTATACCATTCAATTAAGAAAACGTTTATATTTAAAAAAGAAATAAGCCACAAAACTAAGATGACGGTATATAGGACAATATATAGACCTATACTCACCTATGGAAGTGAAACATGGGTTCTCACAGATAGACTCAAAAGCAAAATACAAAGCATGGAAATGAAATATTTGAGAGGCATTATGGGAATAACACGTAGGGACAGAATCAGGAACACGGACATAAGGGAAGAACTAAATGTAGAGCCCATCTTACAATATATAGAGGAGAAACAACTAAATTGGATGGGCATGTACAGAGAATGGAGGCAGACAGACAAGCAAGAAAAGTAATGGAGGCGAGGATCATAATCAAAAGGGGACCAGGAAGACCAAGGATAACGGGGGATAAAGTGGTAGCAGGGGCAATACTGAGAAGAGGACAAACGGTGGTAAACACAAGAAAACTAGCGGGAAATAGAAAAGAATGGAAGGACTTTGTACATGTCACTTAAAAAGAAACACACATGTAGCAAAAGAATGTAATTTAATTTTATTATTATTACCTCTACACCGAAAGGTAAAAGAGGCATGTGATGTGATTATATTATTGATCTTTTTAATGCAGTGGGAAATACTCCTAGTTGCAAGAAATCGTTAAATATTTATTCTAGCAAAACTGCAAACTCCAAAATTTATTTGCTAGCACCACTGGATTGACCGAGTCGAATGCTTTACTTAAATCAAGCATAGTCAAGCAAATATGAGAGAATCGGAGAAAAACAGAAAATCATCGACACTTCAAAAAAGAAACATGTCAACTAAATTCATTCGAAGATGAAGGAAAAAAAGGTTTATTATCAAAAGTTCCGAAACACTAGTTAAGCTCAATCACGTCTATTTGAAGCAGAAACAACGAATAAGGGATATAGAATCTCCAATTCACAGTACATACACACCATCTGGCAAAGTATCTAAAGCTATTTGACTAAAGTCTAAATAACCAACGTTGTGCGGTGCAAATTTACATAATTTTTTTTTGTATAAGTTCGATGTATTTTCATTTGCGCTAAATATCACACCCACGTCATATGCTTACTTCTATACCATTCAATCTATCTCGTTATTGGTAGATCACCAAGTTACGTTTACTACAAACCGTAAGCTTCAATTAATTACAATGATGTAAGCAGTAATAAATAAAAACGAATATCTCGCCCGGTACAGACATAAATCTTAATCGACGCTCGACCATTTCTTTTTCGCAATACGACATCGTTTAATCACCAACAGCCCAAGCGTAAAAAAGCGCATATGTGTAACGTGAGCCGACAAAACTCGTACACACACATCATTCAGCTATTAAAAACTATGCAAGCGCCAGCCGAAGATGAACTTTCGCTGCCGAAGACTCGACGATGTTGTCCCGTCACTTCTTTCTATTAAAGAAAACCGAGTCACGAGCGTGAGAATTTTTCTGGTTGAACCTCCGAGAGATACAGAACCACTTTCGTCCAAGACTAAAATCGACGTCTGCACCTACATATTATTACGTCTCACGTGAGTAAGTATGTGAACATTTGCCGATTAGCGTCTTATCTCCTTAAGCGTCCGCTGGTTCATTAGAAGCAACCGCACAAAACGTGTTCTTTCCGTTTTTTTTTTTTGTTGTTGTAAGTCGCTTCGGGCTGTTTTATTTAAGATTCGCTCGGTTTTGTCGGGCGATAACGTAGTCGTTATTGGATTAGTGCTAAATAGAAGAAGTGTTGTTCTTATGTAACAGTTATATCGATAGAAAAAATAATGTTTGCGTAGGAGATAGGAAATGGTTCATTTGGATAACCTCAAAATGGATCAATAGCAATTAAAGTATGGTGTGTTTACTTGGGTGATATTACATTACTATACTTGCTTTTTTACAGTTGGCTTTTCAATTATATTCCTTTTAGAAAGTGCAGAATGTGAAAAGGTCCCCAAGTTAGGTAAGTCTACCTCTACGATTTGACATGCTTCCATGTGCTATGCCCTAAGTTGCACGGTACTATACCTGTGTGAACTTGGCAAGCAACTTGATTAAAAAAAAATAAACGTAGTACGGTTCGATTGTACTTCGTTTGTACCCGTTTGTACCACTTTCAGTTTCGTTTGTACCTCAAAGGTTAAAAAAATAGAAAGGGTTAAAAAAAAATTTAGCAAGCAAGTACAAGGATACTCAAAAACGGACAACGCCATTCGAAAGAGCATTGTTTGTACCCGTTGTACCACCTTCGTTTTCGTTTGTACCTCAAAGGTTAAAAAAATAGAAAGGGTTAAAAAAAATTTAGCAAGCAAGTGCAAGATATTCAAAAACGGACAACGCCATTCAAAAGAGCATTGTTTGTACCCGTTTGTACCTCCATTTAAATCGTTTGTACTTCCACCAAACCGGAAGTAGAAACATTTGAAAATAAGTAAGTTGGCGAGAGAAATTTCGCTCATTTTTGAGATATCGGAAAACGGCCAACGCTATTCAAAAGAGCATCGTTTGTACCCGTTTGTACCTCTTTTTACATCGTTTGTACTTCAACCAAACCGGAAACAGTGACAATTCAAAATATGTCAAAGAGAGAAATTTGGCTATTTTTTGAGTTATCAAAAAACAGCCAAGGCTTTTCGAAAGAGCATCGTTTGTACCCGTTTGTACTTCTTTTTACATCGTTTGTACTTCAACCAAACCGGAAACAGTGACAATTCAAAATATGTCAAAGAGAGAAATTTGGGTATTTTTTAAGATATCAAGAAACGGCGAAGGTTATTCGAAAGAGCATCGTTTGTATCCGTTTGTACCTCTTTTTACATCGTTTGTACTTCAACCAAACCGGAAGTAGTGACAATTCAAAATTTGTCAAAGAGAAAAATTTGGCTATTTTTTGAGTTATCAAAAAACAGCCAAGGCTTTTCGAAAAGCATCGTTTGTACTCGTTCGTACCTCCTTTTAAATCGTTCGTACCTCAAAGGGAACCGGAGTAGAGACATACGAAAATATGTCGGACAGAGAAATGTTGCTAATTTTTGAGATATCGCATGGTGGCTAACGCTATTCTATAGAATATCGTTTGCAACTGTTTGCACCTTTTTTTAAAATCGTTTGTACTTCAGCGAAACCGTAAGTAGTTCTTTTCAATGTTTATATTACATTTTTGTCTTAATCGACCAAGGTTCCCATCCCCTATTTTAGAAAACATATAAATACAGATATTCTGCATTTTGCCAAATTAGGTCAGACAACCTAGTAATATGACCACTATTTATTTATTAACTATGTATTTAATTTTTAGTTTGTGAGACCTTTAAGTATATTCTTAAATATATATGTTGTTTTTAAACCATCTCTTATTATATATTTCTATATCTTTGGTTGCAGATACCGGTTGTAAATGTATGCATTTAACACCAATTATACTTTTCTTATTATCTAATTATTATAGACCTCTGCTAGGGAGATTATAAAGAAAGATATTCAATTGAGTCGTGTAGCGGCATATTCAACGTATTGAATCGAATGACATTGCCCGTTGTGCGATATCTCAAAGATTAGCGAAATTTCCCTCTCATATCTTCAAATGGTTCCGGTTTGGTTGAAGTACAAACGATGGTAAAAGAGGTACAAAACGGGTACAAACGATGCTCTTTCGAATAGCCTTGGCCGTTTTTTGATATCTTAAAAAATACCCAAATTCTCTCTTTGACATATTTTGAATTGTCACTACTTCCGGTTTGGTTGAAGTACAAACGATGTAAAAAGAGGTACAAACGGGTACAAACGATGCTCTTTCGAATAGCCTTGGTCGTTTTTTGATATCTTAAAAAATAGCCAAATTTCTCTCTTTGACATATTTTGAATTGTCACTACTTCCGATTTGGTTGAAGTACAAACGATGGTAAAAGAGGTACAAACGGGTACAAACAATGCTCTTTCGAATGGCGTTGTCCGTTTTTGAATATCTTGCACTTGCTTGCTAATTTTTCTTTTAACCCTTTCTATTTTTTTAACCTTTGAGGTACAAACGAAAACGAAGGTGGTACAAACGGGTACAAACAATGCTCCTTCGAATGGCGTTGTCCGTTTTTGAATATCTTGTACTTGCTTGCTAATTTTTTTTTAACCCTTTCTACTTTTTTAACCTTTGAGGTACAAACGAAAAGGAAGGTGGTACAAACGGGTACAAACAATGCTCTTTCGAATGGCGTTGTCCGTTTTTGAATATCTTGTACTTGCTTGCTAATTTTTCTTTTAACCCTTTCTATTGTTTTAACCTTTGAGGTACAAACGAAACTGAAGGTGGTACAAACGGGTACAAACGAAGTACAATCGAACCGTACTACGTTTATTTTTTTTTAATAAAGTTGCTTGCCAAGTTCACACCGGTCAGTACTATGGTATTTTAAAGGAGATGAATGGGTGTTTCATCCTATTTCCTACAAAATCTACATGCAGTTTCCTTTGCTAATCCAAGCTTAGAAGGAGGTAGAAATAGAAGATCCTACAGCTGAAGAATGCAGTGAGTTAATAGGTAATTTAAATAAAGTATGGCAAAGCTTCAGCAGCAGACGAAATTAGCAATGAATTGTTAAAAAGTGGTAGGCCAGAGCTGATAAAAAGAATACATAATTTGCTAATACAAATACGGCAGGCAGAACTTATCCCAGAAGATTGGGAGCAAAACCACAGAATAACGTTCATGTTCATCAGTTTCCACAAGTGATTTTGTGCCATAAGTTTAGTTGTGGAAAATCAAACATGGCTTGAAAATTTAGAGAAAGGTTCACTAATAAATTGACTTTTTTCTAGGAGATAGGATAAATGTTATTAAGAAAAATCGTTCAGATTAACAAGTTAGGTAACTACACAAAATTTAAACAAAATCAGAATATTTTGGAAATTTACAAAAACAGTTATTTTTCCCACTAATAAATTGTCTTGTTTTTGTAAGAGATACGATAAATGTTATTAAGAAAAATCGTTCAGATTAACAAATTAGATAACTACACAAAATTTAAAGAAAATCATAATATTTTGGAAATTTACAAAAACAGTTATTTTTCCCAATAATAAATTGCCTCTTTTTGTTAGAGATACGATGAATGTTAGTAAAAAAAGTTGTTCAGATTCATAAATTATGAAAGTGTGCAAAATTGTACCAAGACCAGTTTATGTAATCGCTTATTAAATATAAATATAAAAGATAAGTAAACTCAAATAATTAACTTCATTCAAATTAAAATAAAAATTCACATAATCTGAAATACGTAATCCATTTAATACATCTGCCACCTTTATTATTATTTTGTTATTATCTCCTCAAGCGAAAATGAATTTACAGCATCTCTAAAGGTGCGTATTCATTTGGGCAATTTTGCGCGCAAATCTGTGCGCAAACAATTTACGCGTACATATATTCGTTCGGGAAAACTTTTTTAACTTATACCTATCCCCGCAAATATCTGCTCACACACCACTTCGCCACGTATACACTTGAGCATTTTTGCGCGCAAATCGCAAATTCACCCAATTGAATACGCACCTTAACACGATTCTTTAACACTATACATCATTTGGAATACTGTTTGAATATAATACTTATTCTATCCGATCCCAAAAGAAAAAAATCCCTGATTGTTAGATCAGGAGATCTGGGTGATCACACAATGTAACCAACCCATCTATTCTTCTTGAAAATATTCACTCAGCCATTTACAAAATCTTAAAGTCGAGTGGGCAGGCAAATCGTCGTTTTGAAAATATGAAGAAAATCTTGTTTCATATGGCAGTTCGTCCATAAACTAATTCAAAATATTTAAATATGTGTGCAGATTAAGTTTTCTCTCAATAAAATATGGCCCAATAACACCACAACGATAAGATATTACACAGCAGGTGTTAACTTTTTTTTTTTTTAATATTGACGTTTAGAATTTATTACATAATTATAGCATTATTGCATGCATGTATGACCAAATATGGATTGGGGCTGCCCAAAGGCTTTCAAATTCTTCCTTGGAGGATTATTACACCATTAATACAATAAGAGGTAAAAATCGGATTAATAAACTGACGTTGTGAGGAATGATCGGATAGACTCCTCATAGCACCAGTTTATTAATTTGGGGTAATTATTTGAGGAATTTTTGGATTCCCATTTTGAACGGAGAACCGAATAAGTAACACAAATTTCTGTTTTGTAAACATGCTCCGTTAAGAAGTAATATTTTCCTTCTCTTCCCTTAAAAAAGTAATACTTAAAAGTGTTATTTTGCGTCCTAGTAGCCAGTACCAGTACAACCTACTAACGTTTCAAGAACTAATATTACAGATATTAGGAGTGGCGCGTATTCCAGATTAATTAAATGAAGATTTGTTTTGTTTCTATCATTATTATAGTTATCACACTTATACTTATAAACAATGGTTTTAGATGTTTGCGAAGATAATCCGATTTCTGTTTTGATTAAAGAGTATAGCTGAGAAACACGAGCGATCTGTCAGTTCAATTGGCAATCCACGATAATCCCCAGATTGGTTTCATTATGTTGTTAAATTTATTACAATTGACCTGACCATATTAAATGACTTTCCAAGATTCAAAATATACCTATTTGTTTCATTTATTTTAATATTGCTTTAATTTTTAATACATACTGCTGTGTATTAATTGAAGTAAATAAGAATACTAATAAACTTTTAAAAATGAAAAAAAAAAATTAACTAGCTCAACTTTTAAAATAAAATAAAAGAACAGAATTTTTAACCCAGTGATGCTATCAAACAATCAATTTATTTTTACACAACGGGTTAAATTACAAAGGTGCAGAAAAAAAAACCCTGAACTGAAGGTTCTGGCCTAAAATAAAAACTGCACTTGACTCTAATTTAAAATAGGACAATGCTATTTCCTACGCAAAGCAAGAAAGGTTCTATTTGTTCAGGAAGATTATCCAATATACACAACCTTTAAATTTCTATCCACGTGATTTCACAAATTAAAATAAACTAAGCGTGGACAAATGCAAGAAATTTACAAAAAATTAAAAAAACTAAATGAAAGAACAATGCTTCTACTCACCCAAACGATGTGATAGAAAAATAAAAAATTATACAGCAAAATAGAGTAACAGAAAAATTAACTCCTTAAATATAATGAGAGAAAAACTAAAATAAATCTTCCTAAACAAAAAAATAATAATTGATCCTATATATACAAAGTGCACACTTTAATATATTAACAATTATTACAATAAAAATTCCTTGATTGACTTTAATTAAAGAAATGTAAATTTTTCAAAATAAAAATGAATAACAAAATGGCGACAATGATTTAAAAATACGTCTACTGACGTCAATAGTCAAACAAGGAAGTCCTTAACCAAACCCTACAATTGTTTTTCTCACAAAAATCCCTCTCTCAAAATTCGTACAACGCAGACGTAGAACATAACAACGACAATATTAAATAGAATACGCATTAAATCAGCACAAGCGAACAATAGACATTTGAATGACTGCATTGATCAAAAAAAAACTTAACACTACATAATTAAAATCATTCAATAAACTCTTAAACTAAACTTATTCAAGACAAAACAAAATTGTGAAAATCAGCTGTACACACAAAAAAATCAAAACAACCATAATATGCAACTTAAACTACACTCAGTGATAAATGGGTTGTATAAACCACAGCAATACGTAAGAAAAATTATTCTTTGAATTTTAAATTAAAATTGAGGCGTCAAAGAAGAATTTCGTGGACGATATTTTTGAATGTCATTACACTTTTTGTAGAAAAAAAAAGTTAAAAACATTTAACTCTTGAAATTATCTGTGATATGTCTCTAACACTTCCAACGAACACAGCAAAAGCGCCATACGCGACCTTTTGCACATTACACACCGCATTCGTAATGAAAACTGACTCTGATGGTAGGTTATTGGAAATTCAAATTCGCAAAGACTTTGTCGGTATACCTATTTAGATACTTTAACGCATACGATGCATGCCTAATACGTTTCTACATATTGAGATGCCTATGATAATTTCCCGACGAGTGTGAGTACTACTTGTCCTTTACTTCCCAGCCCATTGGCTTTTTCTAAATATCCAACACATATTGCAATGTCTCAGCGCATTACCCCGCGCTTGAAGACGTAAGTTCCCATCGGAATGATATTTAAGCGTAGGTGAAGCCCATCTACATAATATGGAATCGATCCTACGTTTAGTCACACTGGCAGAAAGGAAAATTTTAAGCCTCATACCTAAGTATAAGGAATGAGTGAGTTGTGTAAGTTTCTTAGTGAACCAGTCGGTGGCTTGGGGCTTCAATTAAAATAATTATAATAAAGATGATGATGATCTTAATGGTGTTGGAAGATAATTCGATACATAATTGGTGTTAAAAGATAAAAGTGAAGGAATTAGTGTCTTGAATGAAGTAATTACGTTATTAATAAAAATAATTACGTAAGTAGGCTATATAATATTTAAAAAAATGCTCGTATCGAATCTGTTACACCAATTACACAAAGCGTACCGACAAATAATGATTTATTAAGAAAATGTTACAAAAATTAATGATAAGACCATTAAAACTTTAGATGTTCGGAAGTAGCTCTCATAATAAAATCGAAATTCTTTTTTCCTATCTAAAGTTTCGCAAAATTTATTAACTTCATCAAAGATCTCTACAGAAACATAGGCAGTGCATAAGATTACTAACTTTAAAAACGTATTAATAATAACTTACAATGTTGAAGTTTACAAAAGTACAGACATCAGGATATATGTTATATGAAACAAATTAAAGGTAGAGTCATCTAAAATTAACAAAATAGTAAATTGGGATAACATTTAAATAACGAACAGACTGCCAAATGTAGATTAATTGAGGTTATGGTACACATTTTAATCGAATAACAGTTATTTGCACCAGTTTTCCCTAATAACAAGCTTAGTTAAGTAGAGGCTCAGCCTAAGGTGAATATGTTTTGTGCCGTCGAAACTAGGAATAAAGCTTAGCTAAGTATTGAAAACGGATGGCAACAGTGTCAGACAGTGTGAAAGTGACTTGTAACTTGTAAGTTTTTGACAGAAACACACAGAAAGAAGGAGAATGTTGACTTTTAATTCTTGATACGAGTTTTCGAGTTTTCATTATTGTTGTCAGGTCAGTCTCAGCAATATTAACAGCTGATTCATAAAAGCAACACTATTACTGCTGAAAATTTGTTGTTTATTAGATAAAACATTAACAAAACTGTATGCATGTTGTGGTCATACAGATGGTTATTTTCGTCTTAAGGTAACAGGTAAACTAAAATTATTTTTAATAACCTACTCACACCTCAAGGTTATTCAATTTCAGCTTCAATCAGGTTTAGTGTAAATAATGTTGTACATTTGATTACCCTAAATCGTAGTAAATATTTAAGTTCGTCAAACGTATAAAAATATTCTGCCCTTTCATTTACTTGTCTAGGTATATCACAAAAATTAAATATTTAATTCACGCATTCATCATCATCTTCAATACATTATGTTATTATTAAGATATTACTGGACATTTTGTTTCAAAAAATGTACAAATAAAATATCCCCAACAATAAATAAAACACCTCGAAAACACGTAATACAACACACAAAAGTCTTCTTTCACTTGCCGCCATAACTTGTCATTTGAAACCAAAAGTGAGGTTTACTGGACCTTAAGTCGGGCAATTCGGCTTATTTTGAATAAACACTCTTAACTGTCCTTAAACAGGGTGCAAAACGAAATAATAAGTTTAAGGATATCCTANCATTGTTCGCAGAAATGTCGTTGGAGAAAAGATTACCCAAAAGTTATGTAGTTGGATAATATTTATGTATAGAACTTGTTTATAAACAATAACAAGTTATTTTTGTTAGGTTGTACTTAGAATAAAATTGGATTTTATCAAAATATGGCCGTTACCAGTTCGTTACGAAACAAATGAGACACGGTCTGCCTCGAGAAAGTGGCTGTTGAAAGGTTTCGAATTGAAAACTTTTAACGCTGAAAGGCGATTGCTTCGACAAGGAGTACAACTGTCGCAGAATGTCCGTTGTAATTAAGCCGAAAATGAGGGGAATATACTTTGCTTAATACATGAGTAATGCGCATGTGACCGAATGGACTGTCGAATATTCAGAACTAATAAGAACTAAATAATTATTGCAAAATTCGCTGTATACTTACAATAAAATATGAATAAAGGTAGGTGTTTTCTGGGATCATGTAAGAAAAATACATCAGTTTGAAATTTTTAAAACACTTATTACTAGTAATAAAATTACAATCTTAAAATTTCATTTACTGCACCTAAAAGGTAGGCAACCCATTTATCACATAGAATGTGTGACGGAACTCCAAATTTGCCAGAGATTTCCCAGAATTTCTTTGAACAGCTCAATGCAATTGGAGATGGCAATAGCATATAAAAAACATTATTAGACTAAAGTTTCAAATATAGAAAGATACACTGTAAAAAGAATTGTTTCATTTGAATTGAACTTGGATCAACTTGATCCTGTCAATGATCTATTGAAACATATACTAATTCAAATTCTAAATTCATTTTCGATTGTAGTATATCACGCTGATCAACTCTACTGCCTGAAGGGATATATTGCTGAAGTAAATGCTTTGAAGTGACTTGCAAATGCAGAGATCTCCTACATCACCTGGACATCATCTGGCTGTCTGCTGCTACATTTTATATCCTTTTTCTTATAATATCTAATTAGTTTTAAAATATATATAAGTAAAATAGTAACTTTACATTTGAATAGTCTCGAGTATACATTCCATTACAATACATATACATACAACGTTTGAAGAACTAATATTACAGATATTAAAGGAGTGACACGTATTCCAGATCAATTAACTGAAGATTTTTTTGTTTCTATCATTATTTAAATTATCACACTTATACTATAAACAATGTTTTCGAAGGTAATCAGATTCCTGTTTTGGTTAAAGAGTATAGCTGAGAAACACGAGCGTTCAAACTAGCGATCTCTCAGTTCAATTGGCAATCCACGATAATCCCCAGTTCGGTTTCATTATGTTGTTAAATTTATTACAATTGACCTAACCATATTAAACTATAAATGACTTTCCAAGAGTCAAAATATATTTGTTGTATTTATTTTAATATTACTTTAATTTTTAATACATACATAAGAAAAACTATTCTTTGAATTTTAAATTAAAAATGAGGCGTTAAAGAAAATTCTGTTCCCGATATTTTTATAATATCATTACAACGTTTGTGAAAAAAAAATGTTAAAACATTTAACTCTTGAAATACGTTGATATGTCTCAACACTCCAACGGACACAGCAAAAAGCCCATACGCGAACTTTTACACATTACAACCGATTCGTAATGAAACGACTCTGATGGAATGGTTATTGAAATCAAATTCGCAAAGACTTTGTCGGTACATTTAGATACTTTAACGCATACGATGCATGCTAATACGTTTCTACAATATGAGATGCCTATGATAATTTCCCAACGAGTGTGAGTACTACTATGTCCTTTACTTCCCAGCCCATGGTTTTTCTAAACAATCCCAACACATATTGCAATGTCTCAGCGCTCCACCCGCGCTGAAAGACGGAAATTGCCCATCGAAATGATATTAAGCGTAGGTGAAGCCATCTACATAATATGAATCGACCTACGTTTAGTCACACTGGCAGAAAGGAAAATTTTAAGCTCATACCTAAGTATGAGGAATGAGTGAGTTGTGTAAGTTTCTTGGCGAACCGTCGGTGGTTGGGGCATTCATAAATAATCTATAATAAACAGGATGTGATCTAATGGCGTTGGAAATAATCCGATACGTAATGGGTGTTAAAAGATAAAGTGAGGAATTAGTGTCTTGAAGAAGTAATTTACGTTAATAATAATACTACGTAAGCATATTATAAAGATTAAAAAAATGCTCGTATCCAACTGTTACACCAATGACACAAAGCGTACCGACAAATAATGATTTATTAAGAAAATGCTACAAAGGTTAATGATAAGACCATTAAAACTTTAGATGTTCGGAAGTAGGGCTCATAATAAAATCGAAATTATTTTTTCATATCTAAGGTTTCGCTAAATTTATTAACTTCTTCAAAGATCTCGATAGAAACATAGGCAGTGCATAAGATTACTAACTTTAAAAATGTATTAATAATAACTTACAATGTTTTGAAGTTTACAAAATTGCAGACATCAGGAAATATGTTATATGAAACAAATAAGGGTAGAGTCATCTAAATAACGATATAAATTGGGTAACAATAAATACGAAGGACTGCCAAATGTAGATTAATTGAGGTTATGCTACACATTTTAATCGAATAAATTGACTAATCTTATAAAGAAGTTTCAAATTTAAATGGTAAACTGATTGAAATATTCCTTTCTTATACAATAATATTTTTTAACAATATAGCGACATTATAGGTCTAGTTTAATACAAATAAGCAAACAGGTCGAAGAAACTGCGAATCAACCACAAATGGTTACTTCTGTTCCTGAAACATTGCAAATCACTTGCAACAGCTACAACTGATCCAAATGGATAACATAAATCCAAATAATCTTCAACTTCTCTTCGGACACCATTCAATGTTTATATATTTCTGTCAGTAGTAATTAGGTTGCCGTGATGGTCTGCACGAAGTGCTTCTTCTATAATGAATTTATTTAATATAGGACTTGTATTTTATTATATATTGAATTTACAGTTCAATTTTAACCGTTTAATGTTTTATCTGCTTGTATATTAATAGTAACATGCAGAATTTATTGTGTAATAACAGATGACAACATTAAATAGCATAAGGACTCTTACCCAAGGTGAGTACAATTATTTACAAGATTTAAATCAACAGACAAATACTATCTATGTAATATGTTTTAGAGTATTGTTTCAATTTAATTAATGACAAGATCCAAATTTTTCGTTATTCCATGAGTTAAATCACGTCTCACAAGATAATTCCGACCTATAATACTTATTAAAATCTCAATTTAATCAGAATGTCTAACCTCGAAATTTTAAGTATAATACAAAACACTCATTACACAGAAATTTAAACATTAATTACATATATGAAATACAAGTCTTCAATTCTTGTTTAATATACATCCAAAGATTTCTTAAAGAAAATCTCCTCGCAGTGACAACGAAATGGTGAAGATAAGAAAATGACGGAACAATTACATCAAAGTTAGAAAAAAAGAATCGGATTTAATTGGTCTTATAATAGGTAAACTGCCTCCCAAACCTTCTTAATCGTAAGCTTCAGCCATTATTCTTTTATCAGGTATATTCGAAAATAATTCATTAATTTTAGATTGTCTACTCTGATTTGTGAAGTACTTACCTGTGTTTGTTTAAATTGTCATTTTTATAATTTTTGGAGGAAGTTGTTATTGTACAAACTTCAGTTATCATTTATTGGATATAGTTTTATTGAAATTTACATATTCATTGTTACTCTTTATATTTAAAAGTAAGTCTTTGATCAGCTTGCTTTTATTGTACATATACATAACCTCATGCTTACAGATATTAATCCTAAAATTCTCTGTTTGCTTTGTACATGTTTATTAGAAGAGAATTGAAAATGTTATGTACAGTTGCGTTTGCTTTGTCACTTTGTCACACAGAAACCCGGCAATCAAATTCAAGATTTTGAACAAACAATCCTGCTATATATAGAAAGGAATATCTTCAGCAGTTTCGTCATATTATTTGAATACTCCACCCGGCGGCATGTTTCTGAACCTAAGCAGGAAAGAATTATATACCTAACCAAATTCCTCTCATTTACGTTTCTCAACTAGCTCTATAGTCATTTTTATATACAAGTTTGAATCGAACAAACAACAGTTAATCAAATACACCAATAAAAACAATTAAACCACACAACTAGTACCACCAACAGTGATCATACCAAAATCGCCATATCGCTTACTCTCTTTTACGGCAAAAATCCACTCCCTATCCAGATGCAAGATTTTCGACCCTGCTTTACAACTTGCGGCAAATTGTAAATCGAACAGAAATGCTTACAACTGCATTTCGCTGCGTGACGCCAGTGCCAAAACGAACAAACCTATTATTTGTCAACGGGGACCCAATTTACACATGTATATCAGGTAGCTAAAAATTGTGGGAGACAATCTCGCGATTGTTAGTAGTTGCACTTTATCTCGGGAGGCAATTTACATATACCCGTTCCTTGGTATCCATACAGCAAACAGCAATAATCCACCGATGGAAAAAAGGTAAGTTAATCTAGAGGATTTCTTGCAATAATGAATAATCTTAACATTTCTTCTATATATTTCTAGCCTAGCGCGAAATACATAATTTACATTAAAATTTCCTTTACTTTCCAAAAGGATACGTATAATTTAATTTTATGAATTGGCAAAAATGTAAAACAATTTATCAAGAAGAAATATATCAATAACCACCTCCTCTCCATGGACCCCTAGTCATTTATTTTAATACGAGCTACATTAAGTCAGCACCCCTGCATAAGTATCGATATCAAGGAAACTAAAATAATACTAACTAACTAATACAATTTTAAGAAATATTATCATTTCCTTATTTCTCAGATTTCAATACAATATTAATACGATATTGATAGTCTTAAGACCCTTTTAGTGACCTCTCTGTTATCTATTGTGAGCACTAATAAACTTTATCTGCTGACAATGAGTGGCTCGAGACACTTGTACCTGCACCAAATCAGCTGTCAAAACACCCTCCCAGATGCCTGCTAACGAATCAATAGACTAAATATGGCGCCCTTATAAAGCCCCTTCTCTGATCTTGATATATGATGTTGGTTATGTTATAATAATTTGTATATTTACAGTCGTGCAATAAAAAAAAAGTTTAAAGGAACAAAGTAAACTTATGTATTACTGATTTTTTTTTAACCGATGCCTGGAGGTATGGGTACCTCTTCCGAAAGAACCGACTCCATTATCTTCTTCTGATCTTAAACTTATCAGCCTGTTACCAATTTCCTTTAAAATACTGTCATGATATACAAGGTGGCGCAAAAGTAATGTCATAATTTGAATTGGCTGCCATTTTTGCAGATGGCGCCAAATGTCACTGTGCTTTGACATTTATGATGTAGATATATAGAAAATTATTTGTCAACAAGCCAACTTGGAATTATTGTTACTGCTTATACCTTTGGAGGAATGAAACCGGCGGGCATCCAGGTGACAGGTCGGAACGGAACATCTAAATGGGGGCCTTTATACTTCTGATCACGGATAGGATGGCTCGATCAGGACAGGAACATTACTCGGGAAAATCGTCGTTGGAGAAAATTACCCCAAAGATAATAGGTAATTTGGATAATACTAATGCGATAAACTTTGTTTAACAATTAACAATCATTTTTAGGTTAGACTTTAGAATAAAATTTGGATTTTATCAAAATAGCCGTTAAATTTTACGAAATAAATTAAGACACGTCTGCCTCTGATGAACGTTGGCTTGTGAATCCTTTCGAATTGAAAAACTTTAACCGACTTAAATGCAATTGTCTTCGACAAGGGGGACAACTGTCTTAGGAAACTGTTAAATTTACCGAAATGAGGGGAATATAATTTGTTTAATACATGAGAATGCCCATGTGACCGAATGGGCTGTCGAATGTTTAAACGAAATTAAAATAAATAATAATTGCAAAATTCTGGAATCACCTTACAATTAAAATATAATAAAGGTAGGTGTCTCTGGATCATGAGAAAAATACGTTTAAAACTTTTCAACACTTATTACTATGTAAATTAATAATCTTAAAATAATTCTGTACAAAAAGTAGGCAACTATTTATACACATAAAATTGTGACGAAACCGAATTTCCAGCAATTTTCCATATCTTTCGGTTGACATATCAATGCAATGCAATTGAAATGCCAATGCATATAAAAACATTATTAGATTAAGTTTAAATAAAATAAGTACACTGAAAAAATTTAAAATGTTCAGGTGAACTTTGATCTGTCAATATCTATTGTAAAAATATACTATTCAAATTCTAGTATTCAATTTCGATGTGTAGGTATATCACTGCTGATCATCTTTACTTCCTGAAGGGAATATTCTGAAGGAAAATGTCTTAAAGGACTTGCCAAATGCAGAGATTTCCTACATCACCTGGACATTGTCTGACTGTCTGCTGCTACATTTTATATCCTTTTCTTGTTATATTAAATTATTTTTAAAATATATATAAGTAAAATTAGTAACTTTACACTTAAATAATATCAAGTACACATTCCATGACAATATATACGATTTTCTTAAAAAGTAATTTGAGGCACTATTTGCTATCGAAAAATATGCAAAACTTGAAACAATCAAATTCAAAATGAATATTAAAAGTTATATGGATTAATAGGTACTGTCGGTATAGGCATCACGTATACAGTTCAAAATGCATGTATTCCAGTGAAAATTCGCACAATCTGCGCCTTACGGAAAACCGTATAATAGATCAACGTTCGGTGAAGTCAACCGTGACGAACACAAATAAGGCCGAGCTGTGTATTTGTACACAGAAACGGAGTGCACACGTGAAAGAAGACGGACGCCTCACAAGTAGGCGTAATTGGCGATGGATAATTGCGTAAAATCGTTAACCTGTTCGCCTAAAGAGGAACGCAATTGAATTATAATTTGCTTGTTCGTCGTGTTCGCGACTGGCAAAGCATTAGCAAGTTGTGCCGTTCGGCCAAAGAGCTATGGCACCTCGCACTCGCAATGTTAATTACTAGAGAGAGAGAAATTAACAAACAAGAAGTTAGATATAAAGGTTCATATGATGTGTGCGATGATTAAAATACATTTATCGGAAAATGCTTCAAATATAAGTTATTAAGATCAAGTGCTATAACTAGAGACCGGATTATATGCAAAGTGCATATATTTTATTTTTTGCATATCTTTAATTACGGTCTATATGTAGACATATTACACTAAATGAAATTAGTTAGCCCTAATAAGTGATTGCATATATTGTATATTTAGGCATTTCTATGCATATTTTTACAAAAGTTGCATATATTGCATATTTAAGCTTTTTCTTATCCTTTCTATTAGTAAAAATTCCTAGTAATTCCAAATGTAGATCGACAACCGACAATTCTCAGAACGATAAATCTTTTACATTGGTTTCTCTAATACTTTTTCCAAGAACTGCACGTGTTTAATTTCGCCTAGCAAAAGGGATGTGGTAAATACGTTTTATTATTATTAATTCCCAAATAAACTATTCATCCACTGAATATCTTTGAGCGAAACAGCAAAAATTGTGTTACGTTTTTAAATACTGTGCGTACATACAATGAGTATAGCGAGCAAAATTTCTTTATGGATTAAGCCGTATCCTGAAGTGGTAAAGGATGGCGACAAAATATTTTGTCGAGCCTGCAGTAAACTGGTAAGTTTAATTTTACTAAAAGCTTTACAATTGTTGTTGTAGGCGTCTTCTGAGAGACAATACCTGATTGATCAACACGCTAAAACTCCATCACATATTGGAAAATGTAAAAAACTAAAGCGATCCGCATGTGTGCAGCAATCTATACGTCAATGTGTAGCATCAACTTCACGAAACTAAGAACAAGAAGAATATAATACGGATCTGTGTAACGCATTAATTTCGTCTAACATACAATTAGCAAGATTAAACAATGTTAATTTGAAATCATTTCTGCAAAAATATTGCTAACATAATATACCTGACGAAAGTACCTACGAAAAAAATTATGTCACATCTTGTTCAGCAAACAATAGCAGAAATTCAACAAATTGGTAGGAATAATTTTATTTATATCATGATAGATGAAAGTAGGGATAAGTGTGGCCGTTATATTGCCCATTTGTTAATAGGAATTCTTCATGAAGATATTGTAGGTAAATCATATTTAATTTATTGTAAAGAACTTCAAAAAACAAATAATGTGACAATTGCCCAATTCGTTCAAGAAAGTTTATCAAATTTCTTTTTATCTGGAAGTATACCTTGTGAAAAAATTTTGCTAATGTTGTCCGAAGCTGCACCATACATGATAAAAGCCGCGCAAAATTAATTTTTTTTTATAGTAACATTATTCATACCACTTGTTTAACTCATGGGTTCAATCGTGTAGCCGAAGACATTAGGAATCAATTCCCTTTGATTAATGATTTAATTAGCAATGTCAAGAAAGTACTTTTAAAAGCACCTTTACGAATCCAATTTTAAATAGAGCGACTTCCCGGTGTTAAGTTGCCTCCTGAACCGATTATTACGAGATGGGGTACATGGTTAGAGGCTGCAATTTTTTTCGCCGATAATTTTGAAGGAATAAAAAATTTAATTCTTGAAATCACTGCTGTCTGCATTGCTCTAGAAAACTGTAAAAAGGTAGTAACATCAACAGAATTGCTACAGAACCTTTTGTATATTAAGTCAAATTATAGCTTTGTTTCAAGTTCCATTCGTAAACTAGAAACGCAAGGGATGTCGCTCTCGGAATCAGTCGAAATAGTAGACGAATTTGATATGCTATGTAAGAAGGTTAAGAGTACAATAGGTAATTCTATATACGATAAATTGAAAAAAGTGATAAATAAAATGCGGCGTATTTGAATTGAAGAAAGTTAAGAAAATTTTGGAAGGTGAAACAGTAAACGATTTCGACTTTAATTTTAGTTTAGAATGTATTGCAAAAATAAAAAATGCACCAATTACGTCTGTGAATGTTGAAAGAAGCTTTTCTATTTCAAAACATATGTATTCTGATAGAAGACAAAACTTTCTTTTACAATTTTGAAAAACATTTAATTATAAATTGTTTTAGAAATATGTTATGAAAAAATTTTGTGCAATAAAGTTAATATTTAAATTTCTGCTCTTATTTATTTTATGTAAAAATATTGTCGCAATTTTTTTGCATATATGCCCCAGGTTTATGCATATTTTCTCAAAAATCGATGCATATATATGCGCATATATTCGAGTTTTTCTTTGCATATAATCCGGTCTCTAGCTATAACTAAAAATTATTTTAACATATACAGGACGTTCGGTCTATTTTTTAAATTGAACGTACTTTTTTTTTTTTTTTTTTTAATCTCTTATTCACTACTATTCTCTGAAAGACTTGGAATATCTGAAAAGTTTTATCGTAATCTGTGCTGGAATAATTATGACTTGTGTTGAAGCAAGGATTTCAAAAATTTTATACGGCATGTTCAATTTGAAAATGGAGTGGCATAACATAAAAACAAAAATAATTTTTAGTATAGATCGCTAGATTTTAAGTAACTTTTATCTAAAACAGTTTTAATTAAGAAATGAATTAAGTTTGTACCATCGATGCTAGATAAATGGCACACCCAGTATAAATACTTTTAAGTGCATTTATGGCCAAAAAGATACTTTTCCAATATTTCACCGAAGAAGGTGTTTACGACCAAAATAGTACACATCTACATCTAATAGTCAATCTCATAAGGTTATTTATTGTTTCTCCATTGAACAGCCAAGCCAACTCTGCAGTAGGTTGTACAAACAAGCCGACAATTCTTTTATTCATCATCACTAACTCAGACATCGGTCGACAGATAAAGTCCTACCTAACGAAACGGGAAAAAATGCAGTTGTGACCATTCATGAAGATATGATACATAGAAAACACACGACTCGTTAGTATATCTACAAAACTATACCGTAAAAAGTACTGGGTGTGTATGTAGTTGTGTATGCGGTAGCATATACATATTTACTGTCTATGGATGCTAGCAGATAATGTGGTAGTACGATTGGAAAGGAATGTAAATAAATAAATAGACCTAATGGATAATGCATAATTAAGCATCTGATTGAATAGAAAAAGTTGTTTATGATAATATAATTTGAATCATGTCGTTTACAGCATTAATAAAGGTGAAATCACACGAAAACGATTTTTAAATTCACAGCTGAGTTGTTGATATAATTTTATAGTTAGGGCTTTATTTTCACAGCAGTTCTGCTAATTTACTATTATGAGAATTGGAAAAGTATTTGAAAAAAAAAAAAAAACTGAAATAGACATATTTTGGATTAAGCAGTTTTTTTTCTAGAGTAGCATAGGTATTTGCAGGAGCGACTCCTATTAAAGAGCCACGGGACCATGGCCCCATCATCAAATTAATCATTAAAAAGCTAAAACATTTAAGAATAGAAGGAACGTTGCGATTCCCACTATTTGATGCCACAAAACGCGTTTTGTAGTTATTTATGCAGACAAGCTGTGAACTGAGCCCATGTCCAAATTGGCCCCGATTTTAGACGTTTGTAGGCCTTCGCTAGCGGAAGAGGGGATGGTGGCAGTATACGCAAAAATTACATTGAAGTGGTGCCAACCGTATCTTTGCCCGCTGCCAGCTGGTTGATCGAGTCACGCGTCAATGCTAAGGCACTGTCCGGGAAGGGTCTACCACTACTCAACGGTAGGACAGAAGTAGTAGAGTCAGACGGCCGTCGAAGATCGACTACTGGAAGTAGAAACATATGTAGAGGGCCGCCGAATACGGACTTCGGTTTAGACACTTCCCCGCAATAAAAATTGGGTTCAAGAATATTTAATATTTATTAATTATATCAATAAAATGTAGGTAGTATTATTCTAGGATGACATCGCAAATTAATAAATAGAGTATTTTTAAAACAAAATGCACTACCATTCAAATCTTTCTAAGTGTAAAAATTATGAAAATGAAATATTAAATATAACAAGGGAGTTATTTCTGAAAAATACATCATAATAGTGTTTTAAGTAAAAAAACAAGCCATTTAGCTAAGTAAACAAAAAAGAAATAACAAAAAGTGTTTTCCATTCTTTGTAAGAAAATACGTGCGGTTATGCAATAAAATATCCATTATATTTTACTCGACGATCTTCACTTAAATAACTCATGTGCACTGTGTTGCGTTGTTTTCGTCGATATAAAATCACAAAAACACTTGAATAATTTTGCGTTAGTAAGGTGGGGGAATGTAAACAAGTGACTCATGTATGTACGTGAAGTTTAAAGACTAAATATATCAAGTTCGAAGGAAATATGTTAGTATTTATATTTAAGTAGATAAGTATTCCCGATAAAAACTTAATGCATTTTTCATTTTTAAATGTCTTTTAAATTTATTTACATTAAATTTGTGTGTGGGTATTATTTTGGTTAGCAATAAACGAGGTACCTAGTAAATCACTGCCAGCTGAACTAAACTGATTCAAAACTTTGTAAATTAATACAGAAAACCGGGGTAAAGAGACCACTCAATATTGTCACGGACCCCACTGATTATTACAATCGCGGTTTAAACCGTAGATCAATAAATAATCTTGGGGTTTTAAACTTCACTTTAGACTTACAATCGATATAAATAAAAAAAATAAACTCGGCCTTGCATGTTTAATCCTAAAATCGCGATTGTAATAATGACCCTTAGCTAAATAAATGACTTAATAAATTACTGCAAACTGATTTAAAACTTTGTAAAATTAATAAAATAGAGAGGGGTAAAGAGGGGGTGGTGGCAGATGCTCCGTGATTGGCCCCATCACTCAAAATGTGACGAGGCGACACTGCTAAAACTTTTTTCAAACTTTTGTAAACCAATCCCAACACCGTGAACCCATAATCGAGCACACCTAATGATTGCAGCGTCCAGTGAAGGGCTTTGGGTGCATCCTATTTGGCAGGTAATACGACAAAATCGAAACATTAGTTCTGTACACTTCTGCAACACGTCCATTTTGAAAATGACATAAACATAAAAAAACAATACGCATCTATCTTTCGGTAGAATTCTTTGACAAATACCACGAAAGATATCCTTATAAAACCAACTCGATTCATTTTATTGCAATAAGTAAATACACACAAACGTTACACCAAGTACATTTATCAGATTATTGGCATTAGTTGTTCCCTTATTAGGTTAGGGCAGAAAGTTATACTTTATTTAATGTTGTGCGTCATTCTGCACTATTTATTGCTACCATGTGATTAGTAGCCTCCCGAAATTCCTTGGTTATTCTGAATGTTACCACCAGAGGCAGCACTTTACGACTAAATTTTAATTTTTCTTGTATTTTCAGTAGTATGGGTTTATTTACATACATCATATTTTAATTTTTATATTGTATAACAGAAATGCTTACAAAATTACTGCCAATTTTACTTAAGAATCATTTTCTTTATTGGGGAGAATGTATTGAAAAAAAAAACAAATAAAATTCGCAAAGGTGTTTTTACCGATAAAATATAATTCATTTCGTAGGGCTCTGTTTAAAAAAATAGTAATTTTTTTACGTTATTTAAAAAATTAGATTTGCTAAAAATAGGCGACGGAAGATACACTATCGACCACTTTTAATCGGTTGGTATCTAACACTTTTAAATTTTAGAAAATAATCTTTTGTTTAAAAAAATCATATGTTGAGTTTCAAACCCAAAGTTATTTGTCACTTACTCCGCTTATGTCATTCTATTAAACACTGAACA
Organism: Protaetia brevitarsis; assembly: GCA_004143645.1. Lineage (NCBI taxonomy): Eukaryota > Metazoa > Arthropoda > Insecta > Coleoptera > Scarabaeidae > Protaetia > Protaetia brevitarsis. Next base: position 577,226 of record RXPK01000304.1, read on the forward strand.
TTCCGACAGTTTCAGGTTTCGACAGCGCCTTCGGCGCTCATCTTCACGAACGTCACGATCCCACGCACACACGCCTCAGATGTCGTGCGGCCTTTTAAATATAAATTTAGGCGAGGATGCGAGGTGTGCGCTTCAGTAAGTACGTCCGTGTAGCCGGGCCACACCCAGAAAAAGTAAAAATCCACAGCGCGGATGACACCGGTTCGCCTTGAGAGTTGTGAAGCGTCGACTCACGCGGATACAACAAACAGCGCAGCCAGCGGTCTCTGCTCTACGACAAATGCAACTATACACATACAGATACGGTCGTAATACATACACTCTATGGCGCACGCAGCGTAGTACGAAGCTACGCCCTGATCGCACACTCCGGCAAGGTCCGTAATGTACACCGCAATTACTGTATACAGTGCCATCAATAATTTAGATTAACACATTTAGGAAAGACTAAAGATTTGTAACATAAATTCTGTCCCTTTTTTAAGTTAGTAATAGTATATGAAACCAAGTTGTGAAAACCTGTAAGTACTGGTGAACACTCACGAATTTTTATTTTTTTTTGTTTGACATCGTGCAAGAAACACTTTTTTTTTGTTATTATGAGAGCCGTCTAGCATGAACTCTCCGGAAACACTAAGGACCTTTTGGCTCTTTATCCTCCTCTCTCTCGTTTACGTATTAACTTATACCAGCCATTCCAGGATCCTAGTACAGCAAGCGAAAAAGTTTCCCCGTATCTTCGTAGTAAAGAAAAATATGAAGTGAACACAATTTTTACGGGATATATTGTAAATATCGGTCCTTATCGAATAAAATAAATAAAAAAAAATTAAGTATATTTTTTTTTTTCGGCTGGCGGTAGTGGTTACAGCCGGATGTTAGTTTTTTACTACCAAGTTACGCGGAAACTTTTTTCCCTTGCTGTACCACAATATAAACACTAAACTGACAAACACTTGACTTAAGGGATTATTGTTTGGGGCCAGGCGGGTACAATGAGTTGTGTGTTTATGATGCAAAAGTGAATCTTACGACTGCTGTTTGATTTACCTTTTAATAGTTCGTGCAGAGCAACTTTTAGAACACATGGGATTTTGACCGTAATTTCTATCTATATCTATAAACTTTTGATTCACTTGCACATCAATATTGGAAAGTTATCAACTTTAGCACTGCACCCGACATATTGTTTTAAACAGATATTGCCACTCTTTCTATAGAAAATCGCCAATGTTTGCAGGTTCATATCTATACAACAAATTAAAACCTGATATCAGAAACTTGACCTTAAATGAATTTAAACGAAAATTAAAATTTATATTAATTGAGAGATGTTTTTTATGATCTGAATGAATTTGAAACCTATTTGAATAACATTTACTAGATATTGAGAGGTATTTGTGGGAATTCGCTTCGCTTGCACCTTTTGCGTCGCCATATTATTTTTTCTTTACTGTTTGTTAAATTTGTTATATTGTACGTTGTTTTTTATTATTGTATGTGTTTATATTTACTTTTTTTACTTTTTTATTAACATTATGATTAAGTATACATTAAATATTTGACGACGCCTATGTCACATGGTGGTGATTTTTCGGCGAATAAAGCATCTATCTATCTATAAAGATAACGGATAAGTCATCGCGGTTTCCATTTATAAGCCTAACTTCGCTTCAAGCAACATCTTTCCATTATGGCAATTTGTTATTGTTTACAATGGTACATACATACACTAGTTTACTCAATTGTGTAACCTATAAGATTTACTTATATTATTTATTTATTCTACGTATTTTATTAGTTTTAAATTACTCGTTTCAATTTTAAAAACAATAAATTTTTATAAAGTGCATTATTCGTAAAACTGTAAGGTTAGTGGCCATGCCATTTACATACTTTGTTATATACAGACTGATTCAAATTAAGTGCACACCATTGCTATCTCTGTTATTATTGATTCTCGACAGTAGATTAAATTAGCAAAGTATTTGGGTTTTTAACGCTGATTAATATGCAATATACGAAAAAACAATTGTAGAATTTTGTGAATGCGTTGGTGCTGGATTTGTCACTTCTACGTTGATGTGTTTAAATAACAAAACACACAAAACCCTTTTTCTTTTGTAATGTCATATATTTACATAGTAAGATATTTACAAATGTATTGTCGCTTGAAATGTCGGAACAGAACTGCTTATTACAATATGGTTGTTAACACTGTTACACTGACCATTTTTCCTTGGTGGGGTTACAAAAGTAATTGCGTGTGGTGTACAAAGGAACTCTAGTGGTCGTAAATTACAAATGAAGAGGGTGTCTGACAGAATAAAGAAAGAATTGAAAAAGGGAAAGATGTCTTCACTATTAACTTCTTAGAATTGAAGGAACTTAAATCTAAATATGGGGACGTAACAAAACTAAACTACGGAGTCGGGTTAGGACAAAACAAATGTATATAATTCTGTTCTAAACAACAATTGAATGACACATTTCCAAGAAATTTTGACATTTATATTTTTTTTTTAAATTGAACACCTGTATATTGTTCAAAAAAAAAATGAAAGATATTTTAATTTATGATGCAAAAGTATCAATACAATATTGTCTTAAAACGAATAATAAAGAAGTTACTATGGTTTTTATTTTGTAAAATGTAGAGCAGCATAAAGAATCAATTTTTAACAAAACAGATACCAATAAAAGAAAATATTTTAATTAATAATAAATATCTATAATTTACATAATTTATATTATTTTTCACAATTTTTATATAAAAACCTAACCTCATAACTCGCTAAATTTTTGTGTGATCATGTGCATTTGAATTTGGTAATTAATGAGAAGAAATGTAAGTCCGACCTTAAATTAGAGAAGCTCCTAATCAATTAGTTCTTCTACACCTTAATTTAGTTTTTGTTCGTTATAATCTTTTCTTCAACTTTTCTTTTTTTAAACCAACATTCCCAAATTGTGTGATTAGATTAGATTAGATTACGATTGGGGTGGCTTATAGACCTGTTTCATCGCGATCCATTGTGATATCCCTAATTTCGCCCTCTCATTAAGGGCCGTTTGCACCAACGCGTTAAGCATGGTTTAACTTTAACTGGTGCTTAGAATGTAATTGTAATGTAACATTCCTAAACTATTAAAAATGAAATATCACTTCAAAGTGCCCCTTAAAATTAAACCACGCTTAACATGTTGGTGCAAACGGGCCTAAACCTAGCATCTTTGATAGTGGCTTCTTTGTGTAGCTACTAGCTGTGGGGTTCTCCTCCCCCAGTACTAAAAACATTGTCCTCGCCAGGCCTTCACATTGGCACAGCACATGAACTGGTGTTTCTTCCTCCTCTTGGCAGTATCTGCAGGTTGAGTCATCTGCCAGGCCTAGGTTGTATATATGCCTATTCAGTCTACAGTGACCAGTCAGCAGATCTACGATCATTTTGACAGTCTTCCTGTCTTTATTCAGTAGATTTCTCGTGAATTCAGACCTCTGCTCCTTTAGGAACTCTTTTGCCTGTCTTTGTCCCGATGATTTTTGCCACCACTGTGTGGACTGATTATATATCCATTCATTGATGGATTTTTTTAATTCTTAATTAACTTTTTTTTATATTGCCATACGTACCAGAACATATACGGTGAATGTTTATTATATTATATACAGCTTCTCATTTATTATACATCATCTTAACAATTTCATGTTTTTAATTTTGAAAAAACATTTCAAAGATTTTAAACAAATTCCATTTTGAATATTGAACATTTCTGATGTGTTGTAGTATATTATGTTTGTAATAAATTTGAACATTAATTTTGTTTATGAAATAATATAAATTATGTATCTTTAATTTACATATTTATTATTAATAATTAACTGAAACCTTTATTAATATTCCATTTAAGTAATATAGTCGGATATTTTGAAAAATGTAATAAACAATGATAAAATATTAAATAATTTTTCAATACAATAAACCAATAGTGATGCACAACAATAATAAAATATTACTTTACAAAATATCTCAATACAAAAGGCTTTTGAAAAAAAATTGAAGAAAAAGCGTTTCGGTGCATCTCTAATTTTTTTACTAAACAACAGAATAATCAGCAATAATTAGCCACGGCTCTGTATATCGAGCAGTTTAACTTACTGGTTACGTAAATATCTTTCCTACATCGAGCAGTGAACAATAACAAACGGATGAGCGTATAATTTACAGGCTATAGTTCGCTAGACTTTAGAGCGTGTGGCTTGTTTTTTTTTATTATTACTTTTTTTTTAATTACTAAATGTATAAAACGTGTTTTGGCGTACAGGATGAATCGATCTGGGTGAAATCACATCCTGGACGAGTAATAACAACACAGAGAAAATTATATATCACGACATGGACAACGCCCTTGTATCCACATAATGCATGCTACATATGTATGAAAGGCTATACGGAGTTTAATTTCAGTTGTATGACTCATTAAACTCGATTATTGTGTTCGCTGATGTGTTTTGTTTTTTTTTGTGCATTTATTAATAAAAAAAAAAAACATTTTAATTGATATTTTAGGAAGCCAATTCAGTAAACCTTGAAACACAATTGTGAACACATCTAAAGTATCCTGAAATCTAAATATCACAACATAAACTACAGATTGGGCCAATTTCGATGGGATTTGAGAATGTAGGGTACTTCTACTACTGCCCTATGTTCGATTTTGGAGATAAATTAAAATATGAAAACCGTTTTTTTGATATGTTAAGTAGTTTTCAAGTTACGATGGTATTTTCAAAAGTTTGCATATTTGAAAAATCGTAATCACTCTTTTATTATTACCCACCAAAAAATGTATTCTTTGTTGAAGACGAGTTTCTGTAGATAGGTTTTTTTTAAAGCGAATTCACCAGTAAAAATTAAAATCTCAAATTGTTTTTAATTTTTGAAATATAACACAAACTTGATATTTAAGCAAGGTTTTAATTATTGGTTTCTAAGATATTTAACGATTTTTGTAATTAGAATAGATAGCTCTAACGGAGGCGTATTATTAACACAAAAAGATGTCATATTTTAAATCAAGTAAACTATGACTTCAAAATTGCCTTTAAAACATGGGAGGTATATGAATTTCTTCACACACTATTCTGTTAACTCTGAGATAAATTTAATTTTATCAATCAAACAATACAGTATTAAAACTCCCAAACAAATTATTCCACAAAAAAAAATCTACTACGGTTATACAACATCTTTATTAACAATGGTTATCCATCTAAATTGGTGAAGACTGAATTCCTCAGTGATCGGCATTAACAACAGTGAACACCATGCAGAGAGTAGTTTCGACAAGTCAACCACAGGGTCTATCATTGAACCACTTAATCAATTAATCAAAAAAATTTGTCGTTTCCCGTATATCAATAATCCTAATATAGCTAGACCATTCAAGGAGTATCCTATAAAGATAGCTTATTCTAGTTCGTAACTATTTAGGGCATTTTCTAGTCTTAAGGTTTTTGTTTTTCTTATGTTGGCATTACAACCATCCTATCTCGCGTGCTCACAGTCTTGCCATTCTTAGGTTAACAAGAATGACAAGACTGAGCACCGCATGTCATCGCACGTGGTTCATAGACTTTTGTTTTGGGGTTTAAATCAATTTATACTGCTAATATCTCTTTTACTTCTTTTTATTATTAAATTTTAAGTATTATAATGTTTATTTAAGGTATATCTTCATAGTTGAAGTATTTTGTAGAATCTGGTTCTCTGATGAAACTGAAAATATACAGCGAAAGCTTAGAATTCATGTAAAAGGAATCGTTTAATTCATCAATCCTTCCATTTGTCACCTTGCAATCAATTTTGTCGAGAAGTCGAGTCATATTTTCCTAATAGTTTCCTTCATATGGACTGCGTGGCCAACCGGGATGGATGGATAAACGTTTCCCGTGTGAAAAAGGACAGCTTTCAAACTCAATTTCTAAGCATCGATAAAAAGACACCATTCTTCTGAGTTCTGTTGATGACCTACTGTCAGTATCAAATCATCAACATTTGTGCAGAATGAAAGACCTTCTTCGGTCGAACAATACTATGACAGTTCTTTCTGGCGATTACGATACTCTAAAATATGTGTGCCTAGATGGCAAATATTCATCATAGCCGGTCGATTACTCGGAAAATTCTTCCTCTGCATGTGTTATGGCGTATTCTTCAATCGAAGCACCTACAAGTCTTGGTACTGCAAGGCTTCTGAATGAGGTATTGGTCGAGTAATAGAAGACACACTGGCATAACTAACCTGTTGTTCTTATTTTTGTTGGAGAACCCGAAAGTTTTTGTACAGCAAAAGTAGCAATCAGACAAATGGTTGGTGTAGATTTTTGTGAATGCGTTGGTGTTGGATTTGTCACTTCTACGTTGATGTATTTAAATAACAAAACACACAAAACCCTTTTTTTGTAATTTCATATATTAGTAAGATATTTACAAATGTATTGTCGCTTGAAATATCGGAACAGAACTGCTTATTACAATATGGTTTTGAACTAGCAGTCCCTTGTTACACTGACCATTTTCCCTTGGTGGGGTTACAAAAGTGATTGTAAGAGGAAATTGCAAAGGAACTCTAGTGGTCGTAAATTACAAAATGAAGAGGGTGTCTGACAGAATAAAGAAAGAATCGAAAAAGGGAAAGATGTCTTCACTATTAACTTCTTAGAACTGAAGGAACCTAAATCTAAATATGGGGACGTAACAAAACTAAACTACAGAGTCGGGTTAGGACAAAACAAATGTATATAATTCTGTTCTAAACAAACCAGTTTTTCTTATTTTTGTTGGAGAACCCGAAAGTTTTTGTGCAGCAAAAGTAGCAATCAGACAAATGGTTGCTTTGTTCACGCTTCACCAGAGCGCTGTTCTTGCCGTTTGAACAGCCCTCAGAGTAACAGCACACCGTGCGCAGAAGACGTGGGAGCCCATTTCTCGTCCTGATATTTAATTTTTAAACCAAAATAGTGGAAATATAAATTTTCTATTAAAGTCGTAATATTCTGTGTATGTCAAGTAGTGAAATCTGCACATACATAACAGAAGCTGTTGGGATTATTTATACACGCACAGGACATTATGAAATAAAAAGACGTTCAGCTACCATAAATAGACTTAAATTGAATTTAAGGAGCCGTACGTAGCTCCTTATATACCCACACAGCCAGAAATCTACAAATTCCTAATTTCATTAGCTGCAGACCACAAATGGAGGTGCTGTGATGTAGCAAACAGGCAAGGATATGTTCAGACATGTCCACTCAATGCTCGATAGTATCTTCTAATATCTTTCTTATATAAAACTCACTTTGAAATTCTATAAAATTTAATGTTCATCTTTTTGCAAAAGCTATTTAAAATAAATTCTCAAAATCCTGATGAGATGCAGCAAATTTAAAATTAGTTTCAGAATCAGCACGAAAAGCGACATAAACTACACGTAATGGCGTATGAGGAAAAAAAAAAATCTGTTGGACATTGAAGGCATGGCTAACTTGATTTAAAATATGACATATTTTTTTTGTTAGTGATACACCTCCATCACAGCCATCTATGGTAATTTTAAAAATCATCAAATATCCTAAAAACAATGAAAATGAACATTTGCTTACAAATACATAGACTTGGATCTATCCGTATATACACTGAATTACTTTATGCTAAAGCCCTTTATAATATCCATTTATTTAATACATGTACAAGTTCGAAAATACCCAGCGAATAAATTAAGTAAATCCCGCTGCGGGGCTAGTGTAGGCTTGTCCGAAAATTATTGCACTACACCGACGTTTATAGGGAGCCTGATTCGCTCGTGCTTATTGTATTAACAAGGAACAACTAACTGTGTGTTCGCCTTAACAGTGCTTGACACTTACAAGATAATAAAACTGGCGATATTATTCAATCTGATTATAAAACGATATTGGACCGTGTTAACCGGTCTTGAACTACTGGAGATACCCACTAGATGGTGGGCATTATTACGGAGATCATGTTCTATGATACATATTTAATGCACCTATCCACTAGTGCTGTAGAGTGGAGTGATGGATGGGATCATGACGATGCCTTGTGTACGTAGTAAAGCTTATTACTTCAGATAATTGTTTCTTAAATGATGTGAACATTTTAGAAAAATATGCTGTTCCTTTTTTGACCTTGTAAGATCTGACAATATTTTGACTTTTGAAGCTACCATATACCTAAAATTAATTTCTTTTATTAATAAATAGAGAAGAAGGAAAAAGAAGGAAATTTACTTATAATATCTTTTTCAAAATAATTTAGGAAGAGGTTTGCTAAAAAAGGAGAGAGTGGGTTACCCATTGCAGTTCCAAATGTTTGTTTATAAAACTTATTATTAAAGCTAAAGATATTTTGTTCCATACACAGTTTCGTTAATTTAATATATTCAAGAATTTTATCCAAAGCAACGTTGTTAGTTAAAAATTAAGAAAGATTCAAGATTTTGCAAAGTTGTACCAATAGGAACATTTGGAAACAGAGATGTTACATCAAAAGATATTAATTTATCTCCAGAAGAAACTTGAAAATTGTAGAGTTTATCTATAAGTTCTTTTGTGTTTTTTATGGAAAAATCTATTTCAAATTTAAGTCGGTTAAAGTCTTGTACTAACCATTTAGAAATTGCATAAGTGGGAGAGTCAATATTAAAAACAATTAGAAACAACTTTTATGATCAAAATAACCCCAGGAATCAGCTCTTAAAGTTTGTCGCAATTTTTGGTCTATATGAATTGCCTGATTTATGAACTTTAGGCAAACAGTACATATGTGGTATTTTATGATTATTAATTTTCATTTTAAAACTTAACCCCTTATCTATAAGATTACTACATTCTTTCAATATTTTAGTAACTTCTCTAACATATCTACCTAAAGGATCTTTGGCTATTCTTTCATAAGGAGCACTTTCTAACATGTCATCAACGTTTTCTATATAAGTGTTCTTATCGAGGATCACTATTGCATTACCCTTATCCGCTTTGATATACAGAGAAGTAATTCTCAATATATGCGACAAACTTTAAGAGCTGATTCCTTGGGTTATTTTGATCATAAAAGTTCATAAGAACATATGTCCAAAATCGCTTAATTCTAAAGTTGTACATATTTAATAGTAAGTTACCATAATTAATTTTTTATTATAAATAACAAAATAATTAGTAAAACAAAATTACTTATACTAACTGTTGGAAATGACCGCCCCCAACTGCAATACAAGCTTCTACCCTTCGTCGTATTGACTGGCGAGTCCGTTCTAAAATACCAGGGGTATTTCGAATTGTTTGAAAAGCTGCGATAATACGATTTCTCAGTTAATCGACATTTTCAATGGGAGTCGTATAAACTAATGATTTAAGGTGACCCCAAAGAAAAAAGTCCAAAGAATTTAAGTTTGGAGACCGAAGAGGCCACGGTTGTGGACCTCCCCGTCCTATCCGCTGATCTGGATACGTATTGTCCAAAAACTCGTGAGCAACTAAACTAAAATGCGCTGGAGCACCGTCATGCATAAAATACATTTGTAATCTTAATTACAACGGAACTTCTTCCAGCAAGCTCATCTTCAAGAAAATTGCGGTATATCTCGCTATTTAACCGCATCGGTAAAAAATGTGGACCTATCAAGCGATCTCCAACAATTCCGGCCCACACATTGACAGAGAATTGATGTTGATGACGGGCATTCATTAGTTCGTGCGGATTTTCTTCGGCCCATATGTGATTATTGTGAAAATTAATAATCGCGTTTCTAGAGAAAGTAGCCTCGTCGGTGAAGAATATTTGAGCCAAATAGTCAGGATTTTGTGCGATTTTGTGTTGCATCCATTGACGAAAAGCCACTCTTTGCGGAAAATCTGGCAGCAAAAGTACCTGCACCCGTTGAATGTGATATGGATACAACAGTTGATCTTTCAATATTCTCTAAACTGTGGCCTGACTAATGTTTAAAGCAAACGCAATTTTTCTGGTGCTTGTTAGTAGGATGTTCCTCAATTTCATTTAGTACCATTTCTTCAACTTGTGGTGTTCTCACTGTAGATGGGTGCCCGTTATTAGTCGTCCGTTTTTTAAAATTTCCCGTTTCACTAAGACGTTGGTGAAGATGGGCAAATATTGAATGATGCGGTATGATACGGTTCGGGTATCGTTCTTCATAAAGACGTCTAGCAGCACGCGAATTTCCATTGGCAAGGCCGTAAACGAAATGCATATTACACATCTCAGCATTCGTGTAATTCATTTTAGAAAACAGAAACTGGCAATAAACTGAATGAATACTCTGACAAATATTGACAAAAATTGAAATAACAAATAAACAATTCCCTCTCAACACAATAGTTTTTGAAGAACCAACTGTGATATTATATCGTGTTAGTCATAGTTCATAATTTATTATTAAACATTCAATAACTTTAAAACCAAACCGTTTTGGACATATACCCATATGAACTTTTATGATCAAAATAATATCAGGAATCAGCTCTTAAAGTTTGTCGCATATATTGAGAATCACCCCTGTATAGGAGGAATAAATGAACGAAAAAGTTGTATGAAATTTAATAAGGAATCGATTTACGCAAACAAATATAGGACATAAATTAGCCTAAGGAAGAGCCAACACTGCATTTATGAAAACATTTAAGAAAAGTAGTTCACCTCAACTAATTTGCACATAGAAGATTCGAATCAATTTCGAATGTCGGTTTTCTGTATATCAAATTTATATACATATGCATTCTCCACCTTGGGACAACACGTAGTACATTCAATTAAAATATAACATATATATTAGCACAAAACGGATGTAAGTAATTTCAACATTTTTACATCATGAAAAAAAGAAATACGTTTAACGTTCTCTCGAATCCCTAATAACCACAATTACTTAAGCAAGCATCAGTTGGACTTCTAAGTTTATTACACCTACATACACACTTTCATGCATATACAGTCCCTGGCCATAATATTAGACGCACTTGATTTTTTACAGTTATTTCGACTGTTGACTTTACAACTTTATTATTTTGTTATAAAAATGTTTTATGTTTTAATTTGCAATCTTGGTAGCTGAACAAACAGAATAAAACTAATTTAAACTTAATAATAAAAAAATTTATTTGTGTAAATTTTAGAAGAAAATCAATATTTGGTGGAGCTACCTTTAGCGGTGATTAACGCTTGAATTCGCCGTGGCATGCTATTAATGCAGTTCTGAACGGTCTTCTGCATACATGGGTGACGATTCTAGATATGTATATTTTTTTTCTATTAACTGAGTTTTGGTGGTAATGGCTTCCTTTGCTACCTTTCGCTTTACCAGCTCCCAAACATTTTCGATTGGTTCATGTCTGGGGAATTACCTGACCAGCTAAGAAGAGGGATGTTACTCTGCAGCAAAAATGTTTTAATGGACCGAGCAGTGTGGCAGGGGGCGCCATTTTATATAAAAAGGAACGGCTTTCCATTTGGAAACCAGTCCTTCAACTGATGGATCAAAGTGGTTTTGGAGGACTTTCTTTACTGGTCCTGTTTCATGATACCCTTGATGACGTAGAGACTTCCTGTACCTTTGCCGCTTATAACAGACCAAATCACAGACCAACTTTTGTGGGACGTTTCACCGTTCGTCTGACACAGTCCGCATTGAATTTTTCCCCTACACGGCTACGCACAAATTGTGTTTTGTTTTCCATGACTTCAAATGTGCTTTCATCGCTATAGGTATGTTGGTCTTTTATGTCTCACGATCTTTACATATGACATTGTCGAGTGCAGCATCCTCAGGTTAGTCATATTTAGTGTTCCGGTGTCCCTCAACATCCCGGAAACTCCCCTCCTGCCCCGCATTTCTGTGGATAAAGGCGTGCAGTATTTTGCACACGCTGTATCCTCAATTCATCTTGTTTTGTTAAACAGCTAGCATAAACTGTGTCCGCATAATTGAAATGAGCCAACACGAGCGACTGACACAATATGTACCTGGTGGGGGTACTAAACAAATGTCTGTGAATAAATATTGACTTCAGAGCTAGAATTGCCTTTTTGATAAGATGAGAGGTGTTCTGTCTAAAACGTAGAGACGTGTCCAACAACAGGCCAAGATCCTTCACGCATTGAGCGGGTGCAATTTGATTTGATCCAATGTGGATATCCATTTAAACTTAATAAAAAAAAAAACTTTATTCGTGTAAATTTTAGAAGAAAATCAATATTTGATGGAGCTACCTTTAGCGGTGATTAACGCTTGAATTCGCCGTGGCATGCTGTTAATGCAGTTCTGAACGGTCTTCTGCATACGTGGGTGACGATTCTAGATATGTATATTTTTTTCTATTAACTGGGTTTTGGTGGTAATGGCTTCCTTTGCTATCTTTCGCTTTACCAGCTCCCAAACATTTTCGATTGGTTCATGTCTGGGGAATTACCTGGCCAGCTAAGAAGAGGGATGTTACTCTGCTGCAAAAATGTTTTAATGGACCGAGCAGTGTGGCAGGGGGCGCCATTTTATATAAAAAGGAACGGCTTTCCATTTGGAAACCAGTCCTTCAACTGATGGATCAAAGTGGTTTTGGAGGACTTTCTTTACTGGTCCTGTTTCATGATACCCTTGATGACGTAGAGACTTCCTGTACCTTTGCCGCTTATAACAGACCAAATCACAGACCAACTTTTGTGGGACGTTTCACCGTTCGTCTGACACAGTCCGCATTGAATTTTCCCCTTCACAGCGACGCACAAATTGTGTTTTGTTTTCCCTGACTTCAAATGTGCTTTCATCGCTATAGGTATGTTGGTCTTTTATCTCTCACGATATTTACATATGACATTGTCGAGTGCAGCATCCTCAGGTTAGTCATATTTAGTGTTCCAGTGTCCCTCAACATCTCGGAAACTCCCCTCCTGTCCCGCATTCTGTGGATAAAACGCGTGCAGCTATTTTGCACACGCTGTATCCTCAATTCATCTTGTTTTGTTAAACAGCTAGCATAAACTGTGTCCGCATAATTGAATTGAGCCAACACGAGCGACTGACACAATATGTATCTGGTGGGTGTACTAAACAAATGTGTTGAATAAATATTGACTTCAGAGCTAGAATTGCCTTTTTGATAAGATGAGAGGTGTTCTGTCTAAAACGTAGAGACGTGTCCAACAACAGGCCAAGATCCTTCACGCATTGAGCGGGTGCAATTTGATTTGATCCAATGTGGATATCCAATGAACATTGCACCGATTGACGAGATGTTTTGGGTACGAATACTATCATTTGTGTTTTCAAAGGATTGATCTGAAGTTGATGATCCCAACCCGATGGAGCTCAATAGCCGCAGTAAAATGTCGTGACTAACCCTATCGAAAGCCCTACTGAAATCAAGAAGCACGAGAACAGTAATTTGGCCGCTATCAGTCGCCCTCAATACATCATCGACAATGTGAGTTAGCGCTGTAGAACAACTATGACCAGGTCTAAAGCGTGACTGGCACACGGGCAACACCTCTGACTCATTAACATAAAACTGTAATTGTTGTTCAAGACATCTCTCAAATATTTTTGAAAAAGCCGGTAATATACTTATTGGGCGAAGGTCCTTGAATCCCTCAACATTGGGGGTTTTGGGAATTGATCTAATAAGCGCAGACTTCCACAATGTGGGGTAAGTTGATGTTTCAATGCATATGTTGCATATATGTACCACGTAATCCATAAGTAAGGGAACACGAATCTTTAACATTTTCATATCGAGATTATCAAGCCCACGTACGTTTGACTTCAAACGACGTAATGAAGCAGTTATATCCAACGCGGTGAGGAGCCTAAATGTGAATTTGCATTCATCATCCACAGCCCGAGTAGAAAAACAAACAGCAGGGGCTGCAGGAAGATTCGCTAAAGACGCAAAATGCTTATTTAAAGCATCTGCATCACCAATAAAGTCTGGAATACAGTCACCAGGGGCTCTGCCGAGATTGAGCCGATTCAATTCTTTCCACAGTTCCTTAGCGTTTTGTAAAAATCGAAGTGGGACGGGTTCTTAGTTCTACGATAACGTCGAAGAGCGGCATTTCTTGAATTTATCATTAACTTAATGTTGTATGTAAGCCATGGAGCGGGTAACCTATTTGATGATACTTGTTTTATTGGGGCATGTTTATTGAAGGTATGGCTCACGTTGGCATTAAAAAATGACACTTTCAAGTCCACAGTAGGCAGATCGTAAATCAAGTACCAGGGCACTTATAAATCTCTACAAAAGTCGTCGTAATTGAAATGTTTAAAAGATCTTGTCTGAAAAGATCTCTTTACTGGTTTTTTAAGTTTCAAGGATCTGGTACATGAAACACACTTGTGATCAGAAAAGGCAACCTGAAATATTAGTGTTTTTATTATCGGCACATGACTATTCAAAGCAATCAAATCCAACAGACTAGAAGAGGTGGGTAGTAACACGCGTTGGCTCATCAACAATTTTAGTAATATCAAGTTCATTAAACAGGTCATTCAATCTAACGGCGCCCGAATCAGCCAAGCTTAATAAATTTACATTGAAATCGCCCATGCAGATAGTTATATCGGACAAAGTACTGTATTCAGCTAAGCTATCCTCAAATTCATTAAAAAAACTCCTGTAAATTGCTTTTGGGAAGTCTGTAGTAAACACCAATGTACGCCAATCGATTAAATCCTTGCAGACGAACCCAAAGATATTCAATACAATCCACTGAAGAGGTTCTCTCAACAGTAACTTTAATGTGAGTTCTGCAATAGATCCCCACACCACCACCCCTGAGTACTCTATCGTTCATAAATAAGTTATATCCCGTAATATGAAACAAATGACTAGATAAATCCGGCGAAAGCCAGGTTTCAGATAGTGCCACAACATCAAAATTTTCGGTTTCTAACATAACCTTAAGATCTTCAAAATGCGCCGACAATGAACGTATATTGATATGAGCTAACCTTAGTGACATCTCCGTACAGTTTTAACTTTATCTCGTAGCTAATTCATAGGCTTAGATATAGGTATAAGACGGAGCGATTTCAATAGCAACTCCTACCTATTAATTTTCTTCTAAAATTTACAGGAATAGTTTTTTTTTATTAAGTTTAAATTAGTTTTATTCTGGTTGCTTAGCTACTAAGATTGCAAGTTAAAAAATAAAACATTTTTATAACAAAATAATGATTGTTATAAAATCAACAGTCGAAATAACTGAAAAAATTCAGGTGCGTCTAATATTATAGCCAGGGACTGTATATGTTCCCAACGTATTTGCAGCAGATATACAATATTATGTATTAAGAGCAAAAGCGTGAACCGACCATTCGCTAGAGATTACACCGATTGATGTGCCTTATATTTATAGTTCTTCTCCTCTCCGTAGGCATCCTCGTGCTTAATAACGAGTAATTG
Organism: Protaetia brevitarsis; assembly: GCA_004143645.1. Taxonomy (NCBI): domain Eukaryota; kingdom Metazoa; phylum Arthropoda; class Insecta; order Coleoptera; family Scarabaeidae; genus Protaetia; species Protaetia brevitarsis. The sequence goes on from RXPK01000304.1 coordinate 592,728, forward strand.
AATGCCATTAAGAGTACGGCTCATCTGCGTTAGCGCGGACGCCTCTCGCCTGAATCTAACCCGAAAACGGTAATTACCTTAATAGCCTGGAGATGTGTCTGCTAACGTGCGATACGCTGTGTGTGTATACGTTCATTACTGATCGACTAGCGTGCTGGTGTAAACTGCGATGAGTCCGGGTTGACGTTAAGGTCAAACTAGAGACTTTCTAGTGGATGTGTTTTGTGTGAAATATACAGGGACGACCAAAGATATTAATAATAATAATAATAATAATATTGCTTGTCGATAAGAGAATATCAAAACGTTAGTTAATTTCTAAGTGGCTAGATACGGTGTATCCATTCTTCAGTAGTTTTGAATATAAATATTTCCTGTATCAGATACATGAATAGCCGATCACTCCGCACTACATGGAATTTAATTAATTCAAGACAATTGTTTCGGGAATACGTGGGTTTCCAATATCAACCGAAAATCGAATGAATTAAGTAAGAAATACAAACATATTTTTCTATGCCTACTTGATTAAAATTTCTTTGTAATAATGAAAATGTTTTGTTGTTCATGAGCCATAAACTTGGACAAGTTTCAGTAAATTTCCTGCCTATTCAAGCGATGTTCTTATCAAGCTGGGCGTAATAATGAATAAATTCATAATAGCTGCATTTGTATACAATACTTCTTTAATATTTAACAATTAAAAGTCACAAAAATAGAATAAATTAATAAAACTCAGGGTTGCACCTGATGGAAAAATTCTAGAGTTTGTTTCGTTAACGTTAAAATGGCTTATAAGTAGAGACCGGATTATATGCAAAGTGCATATATTTTATTTTTTGCATATCTTTAATTATAGTCTATATGTAGACGTATTACACTAATTGAAGTTAATTAGGGTAATTAGTGATTGCATATATTGCATATTTAGGCATTTCTATGCATATTTTACAAAAGTTGCATATACTGCATATTTAAGCTTTTTCTTATCCTTTCTATTAGTAAAAATTCCTAATGTAGATCGACAACCGACAATTCTCAGAACGATAAATCTTTTACATTGGTTTCTCTAATACTTTTTTCCAAGAACTGCACGTGTTTAATTTCGCCTAGCAGAAGGGATGTGGTAAATTTTTTATTATTATTAATTCCCAAATAAACTATTCATTCATTGAATATCTTGAGCGAAACAGCATGTAATTGTGTTACGTTTTTAAATACTGTGCGTACATACAATGAGTATAGCGAACAAAATTACTTTATGGATTAAACCATATCCTGAACTGGTAAAGGATGGCGACAAAATATTTTGTCGTTAGCTTGCAGTAAACTGGTAAGTTTTATTTTACTAAAACCTTTACAATTGTTTTTAAATTCTTTCACTTTTGATATAAAATGACAATTGTTGTTGTAGGTGTCTTCTGGGAGAAAATACCTGATTAATCAACACGCTAAAACTCCATCACATATTGGAAAATGTGAAAAACTAAAGCGATCCGCGTATGTGCAGCAATCTATACGTCAATGTGTAGCATCAACTTCACGAAACTCAGAACAAGAAGAATATAATACGGATCTGTGTAACGCATTAATTTCGTCTAACATACCATTAGCAAGATTAAACAATGTTAATTTGAAATCATTTCTGCAAAAATATTGCAAACATAATATACCTGACGAAAGTACCTTACGAAAAAATTATGTCACATCTTGTTACCAGCAAACAATAGCAGAAATTCAACAATTGGTAGGGAATAATTTTATTTATATCATGGTAGATGAACGTACGGATAAATGTGGCCGTTATATTGCCCATTTGTTAATAGGAATTCTTTATGAAGATATTGTAGGTAAATTATATTTAATGTATTGTAAGGAACTTCAAAAAACAAATGATGTGACAATTGCCCAATTTGTTCAAGAAGGTTTATCAAATTTCTTTTTACCTGGAAGTATATCTTGTTAAAAAAAAATACTAATGTTGTTCGACGCTGCACCATACATGATAAAAGCCGCGCAAAATTTAAAAAAAAATTATAGTAACATTATTCGTACCACTTGTTTAGCTCATGGGTTCAATCGTGTAGCCGAAGACATTAGGAATCAATTCCCTTTGATTAATGATTTAGTTAGCAATGTCAAAAAAGTATTTTTAAAAGCACCTTTACGAATCAAATTTTATAAGGAGCGACTTCTCGGTGTTAAGTTGCTTCCTGAACCGATTATTACGAGATGGGGTACATGGTTAGAGGCTGCAATTTTTTTCGCCGATAATTTTGAAGGAATAAAAAATCTAATTCTTGAAATCTCTGCTGACTGCACTGCTCTAGAAAACTGTAACAAGATAGTAACATCAACAGAATTGCTACAAACCTTTTGTATATTAAGTCAAATTATAGCTTTGTTCCAAGTTCCATTCGTAAACTAGAAACGCAAGGGATGTCGCTCTCGGAATCAGTCGAAATAGTAGACGAATTTGATGTGCTATGTAAGACGGTTAAGGGTAGAATAGGTAATTCTATACACGATAAATTTAAAAAAGTGATAAATAAAAATGCGGGGTATTTGAAATTGAAGAAAGTTAAGAAAATTTTGGAAGGTGAACCAGTAAACGATTTCGACTTTAATTTTAATTTAGAATGTATTGCAAAGTTAAAAAAATGCACCAATTACATCTGTGGATGTTGAAAGAAGCTTTTCTATTTCGAAACATATTTATTCTGATAGAAGACAAAACTTTCTTTTACACAATTTTGAAAAACATTTAATTATAAATTGTTTTAGAAATATGTTGTGAGAAAATTTTGTGCAATAAAGTTAATGTTTAAATTTCTGCTCTTATTTATTTTATGTAAAAATTTTGCATATTGTCGCGATTTTTTTGCATATATGCCCCAGGTTTATGCATATTTTCTCAAAAATCGATGCATATATATGCGCATATATTCCAGCTCTTCTTTGTATATAATCTCTACTTATAAGTATTAGCACACATCTGTTTGAAATGTCAACTATTCTTAAAAAATTTTAAAGTGCATTGAAATAATAAAAACAAATTGGGTAAATTTCTAACATTTCCGGTTAAGTTAAACCTTCTTAAAGTTTTTTATCAACGACTGATCGTATTATTCGATGCCAATTTTGATGCAAATTATTAAATAAATCCCATACTTCTTCAAGCGTTCTAAGGCGTCACTAAATCCAGTCATTATTAGAATTTCAATAGATCTTTTTTTTCAGTTAATTGGACCATTACTAATATTTGGACATTTACAAAATTAATTCTGACAGCTTAAGTCAATTACTGAATTTTAATTCCATGGATATATAACTAAAGATTAAACTTGAACTTAAAATAAAATTAAATATCTCTGTCGTTATTAAGCATAGGAATGCTAAGACTTATACTATATTCCTAAATTCGTAAAATTTCGTACAAGGTGTTTCATTTTAATACAGAAAATATTATCATTTCCGGTTAAATCGGAAGCCTGATTCGGATATAAATATACGCGTCGAGTCCCTGATTTGTATTTAATTAAATGTGTAAAATAGCCATATTAAAAATATTTCAAATGGATCCATACATTTGCCTAACCCGTATATCAAATTTGGTGGTGCTGTTGACATAAACAACTTTACTTCGGCCACTGTAATTAACAATATAATTAATAATAAATTTATACCAGCATTAATACCTCTCTTATGTACTGCAACGAAAGAATAAAACCTAAGGGTCCTAGATAATCGCCTTGCAGTACCTTATAATCTATCTCTGTATCGAAGAAATTAAAATGGAACTATTACAACTATATGTTGTATTCGGTGTAATTGGCAAACAGATGAAGCTACATAGTTTTAGTTTAGTGAAAGAACAAAATATATAGATTTCAGATCATCGCCTTTTGTGGAACTTTAATTTGAAATGGACAAAAATTCCAAAATAAGTTTCTTTCTTAAAGAATGAAAGATTGCAAAAACTACACAGTACATATTTGGAGGAACATGCATACATGATTATCATTATCGAAAAAAAAGTTAAATATGGGTACAAAAGAAAGCAATAACTGAAGTGAAGTGTAAAACATATGCGAAGTGTCGAGTTGGATCAGTAATAAAGCCATCAAGAGCTGCTGTTACCTTTCACTTTAATGGAATCGATCTATTATTGTTATTAAATATATTTAAGGAGGATTGCACGCAAAACGGTTCGCTTAGTTTAATAATAATTAATAAAAAAAATGATTCTCAGAACTGGTATTCTCCAAGGCACTACCTTAAATGCTTCTATATTTAGTCGATTATACTATTTGATCTGTAAATATTATATAAGAATAATGCATTAATAGACCTCATTTTAAATTATTCTATGCTTCAGAAACAAGCCAAAAAAAATAACAAAATACAATCAGTGACATTCTATAATTACCACTAATTACGTGATACGTCCTTGTTTCAATTATGTTTCGGTTCTACCTCTAATTATGTCGTTGAATAGTTTAGACCTTGAAAAGAAGATGTGTCATTAATGAGTGTAATCATTCGACGCTAAAATCTGGTTTTATTTATTGATATGCTGTGACTTTGAAAAAGATTAGTAGCTCCAAATTATTTAATACCTAAGATGAGTTTGGTCGATTCAAGGTAACCTATGCTGCTTTTAAACGGCATTATCGATCTAAGTGGTCTTGAAAAATCGGAATATCCGAAGATTTCGTGTATTATAGAATTGATTAGTAAGTGGTAAGGACAAAGTATAACAGCTGACCTAAAAAAAAGTTTGCAGTGTAACAGTGATGAATATTTTACTACTTTCTAATCAAAGAATTTAGCTATGTCCATCGATTTATTTAGAACTAAATTGGGTATGGCTGCTAGCGCATTTGAATTCGTGTTATTGGGCGATTTCAAACAAGGGGACGCGACATCAAAGTCAGACTTCCCGGGTCATCGGGATCAGAGAAGTTCCTAACGGCGCTGACATCTAAACTATTTATAACAGTCATTGCAGTACTGATATATTGTATGTACGGACGTGATACAAGGTTAAATCGAGGAATAAAGTCTTCCTTTTCAATTTTATACTTGAGTATAATTTTTGGTGTAAATATAATTCTATCTCAACCACCGATTTATTTTTTTTGTTTTAAAAGCTGATATCGACATATTTTGATAAACTAAACGTTGTTTTTTACTCAAAAAATATACACTCAGAGATATATCCTTTTCATTTAAAAGGAATTGCATTAAACCAAATTTTTTTGCGGTAGATATTGATAATTGATTCAAGTCCTCTTTTTTTTGAACTTGAAAACTATGCAGATTGGCAGAAAACCGTAACCATTTTGATTCAAGAGGTTTTTCCTTTTTTTATAACATTTATTCATTTTAGACTTAAACGTAAACACAACAAAATGCCGTGATCATTTTTAATCGAAATGAAAATGAATTACCTTCAAAAACCCGTGCATTCACTAAGGAGGGATTTGCCGTTAGAATGTTGTAAATCCTAGTGGTATTGGGGGAGTTGGTCGCAGTGACCATCCTGGCACTCTATTGTGCCGTTAAAAAGAAATCGTCCTTTCAATGGCGAAGACTCCTATCAAATTGTTGTTCTGGTAAATATACCAGATTATGTTACGATCGTAGTTGGCAACCTATTTTGCGCGAAATATTATCTGTTACTGGAATGAAATAGGAGATGCGCCATCTATGCGACAATTTCTTTACTACACATAAGTATATCTGGTCATCTGCAGTACTATATGGGGAGAAAACTGCTATACGAAAATGAAATGCGATATTTATTTTTAGAACATATTTAGCATAACGAGGGTGGATAAGTATGTTTATAACATAAATAATTGTCACGGTCAACCCCCAATATGCGGACCAAAAACTTATCATATTTACAATACTGACCGCATTCTCCCTAAAATAAGTACGTTGTGAAAATAAGATAAAAAATTATAGTTCGTTCAAATAAATATTTATTTAAATGGAATATTCGAAATTTGATAAATTGAAGCACAATATACAGGGTGATTCTCAATATCTGCGACAAACTTTAAGCGCTGATTCCTGGAGTTATTTTGATTATAAATGATTCATAAGAACATATGTCCAAAATCGCTTAGTTCTAAAGTTGTACAATGTTTAATAGTAAGTTAACATAATTCATGTTTTTATTATAAATTAACAAAATAATTAGTAAAACAAAATTAACTTATACTAACTGTTGAAAATGACCGCCCCCAACTGCAATATAAGCTTCTATCCTCCGTCGTATTGACTGGCGAGTCCGTTCTAAAATACCAGGGGTATTTCGAATTGTTTGAAAAGCTGCGATAATTATGATTTCTCAGTTCATCGACATTTTTAACGAGAGTTCGTATAAACTATTGATTTATAAGCGACCCCAGAGAAAAAGTCCAAAGAATTAAGTCTGGAGACCGAGGAGGCCACGGTTGTGGACCTCCCCGTCCTATCCACCGATCTGGATACGTATTGTCCAAAAACTCGCGAGCAACTAAAACTAAATGCGCTGGAACACCGTCATGCATAAAATACATTTTGTAATCATAATTGCAACGGAACTTCTTCCAGCAGTAGTGGTAGCTCCTCTTCAAGATAATTGCGGTATACCTCGCCATTTAACCGCATCGGTAAAAATGTGGACCTATCAAGTAATCTCCAACAATTCCGACCCACACATTGACAGAGAATTGATGTGATGGCGGGCATCATTAGTTCGCTGCGATTTTCTTCGGCCATATGTGATATATTATGAAAATTAATAATCGCGTTTCTAGAGAAAGTAGCTTCGTCGGTGAAGAATATTTGAGCCAAATAGTCAGGTTTTGTGCGATTTGTGTTCGCATCCATGACAAAACACCACTCTTTGCGAAAAATCTGCCGGCAAAAGTGCCTGCACCCGTTGAATGTGATATGGATACAACAGTTGATCTTTCAATATTCTCCAAACTGTGGCCTGACTAATGTTTAAAGCAAACGCATTTTTTCTCGTGCTTGTAGTAGGATGTTCCTCAATTTCATTTCGTACCATTTCTTCAAATTTGTGAGTTCTCACTGTAGATGGTTGCCGTTATCAGTCGTCCGTTTTTTAAAATTTCCCGTTTCACTAAGACGTTGGTGAAGACGGGCAAATAATGAATGATTCGGGATGATGATCGGTTCGGGTATCGTTCTCATAAAGACGTCTAGCAGCACGCGAATTTCCATAGCAAGACCGAGTGAACGAAATGCATACCACACATCTCAGCATTCGTGTAATTCATTTTTGAAACACGAAACTGGCAAATAAACTGAATTAATACTCTGGACAACAATTGACAAATATTGACATGACAAATAAACAATTCCCTCTCAACACAATAGTTTTTGAAGAACTAACTGTGATATTATATCGTGTTAGTCCTACTTCATAATTTATTATTAAACATTCAATAACTTTAAAACCAAACCGTTTTGACATACTACCATATGAACTTTTATGGATCAAATAACCTCAGGAATCAGCTTCTTAAAGTTGTCGCATAATATTGAGAATACCCTGTATATTTGAACAAAGAGAAATTTGACTTAAATTTATTTTATGTTACTAAACTAAATACTTCAGCAGATTATTTTTCACGTAACAACGTTTTAAAGGGTTTATTGAACTCTTGCTAGAATTACTATAACAACATAAATTTGTTGTAGTAACAACAAATACCTAACAATCTTTTTTAATTCCTACAACAAAAAAAAATGGTTCGCCACATATAATCAAACAGCATTGTTAAATTACTTAAATTAACTAAATTTTGGCTAACTCAATGTAGATACTTTGCTGAGTGTGCTCGGCTATCTCACAGGCACAAAAAGCAACAATATTTGGTAAACCCTCCCTGCAGTCCATGTGATAAGGAAATATCCTTAAACTCACCACAGATTTGCCAAACCGCATTTTTAGTTGAATGGAAAAAAAAACACGTGTTAACGTTCTAGTAATATTAAACGAACCATTTTCGATGTTAATTGGAATAAGTTAAAACTTTAATTTAACTAAACAGATTCAAGCTAAATTCCTTCTTTATTGAATCCCAGAATTTGCTTTGGTTTAACCTAAATTTTGGTCATAATAACCAAAAACAAATATCATCAAAGAGTATTTTGTTACTGCTTCACAGGAACTTTTCTGAGTGTGCGTAAAGATGACATTATAGTTTTTTCTATTTTTTGATCAAATACCAATTTTTCCTGCAATTTCAAACACTTGCAAAATCGTCAAGTCAGATAGAATCGTAATTACATGGATGGAAGCCGCGCTGCACGTTGTGAGGCCAAACAAAAACGAAATCGAACGACAATCGAAGCCGTGAAGAGCGGTATAATTAAAGTTTAATCGACGACTGATTTATAGATGCCATTTGTAACGCTCTAACGGTTTCGGATGAGCGGTAAAACCGTCAGTTGTCGATAGATGATTTTATTGACCTGGTAGTCAGTAAGCGATTGCTGTCGGTTGTTCTATCAACGAGAGATTTTCCGAAAGCGAAATGGTGGGGTAATTAATGAATACTGAGCATAAACAGCTTGCTAATGTAATAAAGCTTGGTATACACTGTAGGACGCAAGATGTAACGCAACGTGTATTGCTACATGTAATGCAACGCAGACGGTTTTAATCTTATGATGCGCATTTTATTTCTATCACAGTTATTCTACTGTGTTCGTGAAGTATGGATGCACGAATGAATGAATTCTAACATAATTAATCGGATTAATAATTATAGAAGTCAATTTTACAACAACAAGCAAACATATACAGGGTGTGCCATTTATCTAGCATCGGTCGAACATGCTTTACTTAATTCTATTTTTTTCAATTGAACGTACTGTATATTATTACATTCCTTGATTCAAAACAAACCACGATTATCTAATATACCCTACGATAAAATTTAATACTTTTTGAGATGTTCGAACTTTTAACTTAAAGAAAAAAGTAAGTTGTTCGCACGATATTCTTAATTAATTAATTTTTGCCAATAACCTAACGCACGTTTAGATAAAACAATAGATACAAAACATTTCCATTATAGTATACAGGGTGTTCTTAAAGTACTTCCGAAACAAAAACTTTCAATTCACAAAACTATTTTTTTTTTCAAATGGAACACTATATTTTTATGTCGTCGAATACAATTGAAAAAAATGCTTGTTTTCGTAATTTTGTTACAGGAGCTTTATAAGGAATTGAAATATTAAGAAAAAAATGTTTGGTAGGCTTTGCTATGACAGCAAACAAAAAATACGAAAATAACTGCTCAAAATCTATTCTAATTATCGTAAAATTATTCGTGATCTTTATTCCAATATATCCTGTTTTTTAATAATTGTTAATCATCTTGAGGATATGTGGTTCCAACAAAGCGGTGCAAAGTTTAGTGGTCACATTGGCCGTGTTCAGAGTACATAGCTGGGGCCAAGCGGTTTATAAACTGTTGACAATTCATCTCAAAAACACAACCCTACATTTGCGCTACATCAATAACATACAATGGAGCGGTCGCCATTTTGTGTAGCTACTGATATGTATCATATTCGTACTCTGAACGCGGCCATTATTTCACGTAGAGGTGATGTCAACTGGCAAAGTCGTTTGTTAATTTTAAAGAATCGAACCCACTTCAATAAACCTACAACGTTGGACTACCTAAGAAAGAAGATTCGTCATGTTACAGCCGAAATTTCAAAAAAAATCATGAAAAATCATCTTGAGAGAATTAACTGGGATAGAATGTCCAGAGGCGGACATTCAGCTGACACAATCTATAGAATTAATGAATAGTACCTACCAAATAGACGATTAACAATAAAAAAATAAAATAATGTCATATTTTGCGTGCTTTTCTTAAATAAAAGAAAAGTAGAATTAAATCAGCCTTTATAAAATTCAAATTAATAAAATATTGTGGTAGTATGTGACTCAATAGTAATGTGCTCTTATTGTTAGAAGTAATCCAAGAAAGGCGAAAATATTAATAAATGTTTTAATATATTTTTTATATATTGGGCTGATGGAGCATGTGTTACTTTTGTACCATATTTATTTATATATATATATTATAAACATCCATCAACAATTAGAAATACCAAATGAATATAATTTGTTTCATACAGTAATGTAAACGTTTATTTAATTAATATTCTTTTATTTCGGTGCGTTTGAATGTTATACCATCAAGTTGCAACTTGTATATGTTGTTTGGGTTTTAGTAATTATATTTGGTGAAAAATCATGAGTGCCCCCAAAGCGCAACATATAAGAAAATATTATTAAAATATTAACTAATATGATTGGCTTACTACAACATACTAACTACGACCTCAAAGAAATACATCACATTGGTTAATGACAAAGATTCTTTTTCATTTTTCTTTTTTTGAGTATTAATTATTTTTTGAAAAGCTCAGTAAATTTGTTTTTCGGAAATGTATGACGTTTCTATCCCTATGTCGTTACCATTTTGAGTGAGCATTTATTCAAAAATGATTTTTTGCTTATTCATTTTTCATTTGCGTCACTAATTCTAAACAAAGTTTTAAAAATGGAAAACTAACTGATAAGAGACTATTCCTTTTCAGACATTCAGCTCTAAACAAATACATTTAATAACCAGAAAAGTAAAAAAAAAAATATAAATTGTTTATGATCGTTGAATTTCGATACTCCGTCACATGTTACGTCTTGAGGCTACTAGTTCTAATGTAGACTGCACTGACACTTTTTTTGCTTAATTTACTATACCGATTTTATTACCATTACACTTTAAATTCACTATGGATTAATTAATTTTTGGATACCTTCATAGAGGTCGCTTAAACTAACTGAAATTCAGTGGTAGCTTAGGATTGCTTTTGTATGTGAATTAACGAGAAAATACTAATTTTCTAATTGAATATATTCTACACTACAGTAACTGTAACGATCTGTTTACGCTCTACTGCACTGTAAAAAAAAACGGGAATATCATCTGTAATAATGTTGTGTATTTAACACAATAAATTATGCAAACATGAAAAAAAAACATGGAATTCATACGCCAAATGTAATCGGCCATTGGGTTATTTGTCTGTTCACGTGGTAAGTAATTATTAAACTGATCATGGGCTCCACCATGTCAAGTGGTGATGTAATTGCAGTAAATCAGTATCGCAAGTTAGTAAGTTTGACGTGTTGATTCTTGTTAATTAATGATATTTGTTTAGTGTTGTAAAAGGGTAAGTTACTTTTATAAATATTCATATCTTTAATATTTTTAATTGCCTTTATAGTACATTTGAAAATTTGTCTGTTCGGTAAATAAACAATGTTTAAAATAGGAGCAGCCTGTGAAATTTACTAGATGATGAAAATTTTACCTCATGATGCTTAATATCTTCGAGAACTTTTAGCAGTAGCACCACATTTCATATTTCACTCTTTCTACTGCTTCTTATTTATACTTATTGATAACTAAATTTATTGCTTATCGAATTTGGAAGAAGAGATTCGGAATTCTTACTACCGAAAACTTATATTTACCCAACTCTCTTTATATTTTAGCATATATTTCTCACTTCTAGAACGCTTGTGACATTTTTTGCTCACATTCTTTAAAGACCCTTTTGATTGATGATGAATCAATAACGAATCAATGCATAAAAGAAACCAACTTCTTACAATTAGATATAAGTTCCATCTCAACACCAGCGGCACTTCAATTTAGCAGAAAATATCTTCGCATTTGCCTGAATCCAGTAGGCAAACGAAAAAAAAAACGACATTAATCGAGATGATGTTTTAACCTCGACGATCTAGCGGTGACGTCTATCGCATAATAGCTTCTCCTTTCTCTCGAGAGCTTTACCATAATCTTCCATCTACAATATAATAGACAACGGCATCTCTAATAGACGGAGGACTCTCACAATACGCCGAAGAGAAACTTAAATTGCCATCTCGAGTAAATTACTAGGTACCTAGTAATGTGGATGCGGCAGTTGACTGTGATTAATTTCAAATTGAGTTACACAGAGTCGAGTGAATATTAAACAGCGCAGATGGATTGGTAAATGTACCTTCAAAATTCAGTAGATGTACTTACAATGAATCCTTCGTGTCTGAGTTGTTTTCTACATGTTTAAAATTCATCATCGTAAGGCCAATTTGCCTGTTAAATACTTTTCAGAAAATTATAAAGGTAATAGTCCGCCAATAAATTGTAACCTTTTTTTTTTTAAAATATAATTTGTACATCACCACCATGGCTGTTTGAGTAGTAAAAGCATAAGCACTGCTTTATTCAAAAATGTAGAAGAGATATATAAAGTTTTTGGAAACTGAGATTTAAGATGCGGAATCTCTTTAGATATCACAAAGGCTTTGGACACCATATGTTGAAGATACTTGTACATTAGATGGCGGCCGGTGTTCTGCGAGAATTTTTTGCCACTTGAATCGAGTTTTCTATTGTATTCATCATTTTATTTTACTTGAAAAGCTCGAGTATTATGGTATTCGTGGCGCTGTGGTGCGTTGGTTTGTCTCCTTTCTTCTTGGTGCACGTCAATCTGTTATCTTTTACATCGTCGAATAATCATGTTAAAGAATTTTCAGCTTTGCATTTTCCTATTACTGTTGGTATTCCTGAGGGATCTGTTTTAGGCCCAATTATATTTTATTATTTTTATTAATGAAATTATTGATTTTATCTCCATACAGAAAAATGATTCGATTCTTTCTTGTAATGAGTATAGGTACTATTGTCTAAATCCGATGGTCACTATACAGCGAAGGCAAGATCTTTTTAAAAAAGTAGTGTGGAAGGCAAAAACAACATTTGCAAATAAATAATAATAATAATATATTTTGGTTCTTTAGATCTAAAGACATTGGACAGGTAAACACAGGAAAAGAGTCCAAAAGAATATAAAGCAGAGTACAACATACCAATAAAACTAGACATACGCATTACAATTCTGTGGTACTATACAAACATTTGTTGATCAGATATTGCTTCGATGATTTTTTAAGAGACCTTAACGCTGTTATACTGTTCATATAGTTCGGAAGTCTATTAAAAATAGTAACGCAGTCATGGGCGGACGATCTGTCAAAGTGGCTCATCTTATGTTTTATTGTTCTAAAATTGATTACAATGTCCCGTGAGATCTGAGTGAAACATTGAGTTTTTTTCAAATCACTATTATAGTTCCGCTTGACAAATAAGGCACATCTGTATGGGTAGGATACCTTAAATACCTTTAACATTTTTGTTTAGTTTTGAAATGGAAGCCCGATATACAGGGAGATTCTCAATATATGCGACAAACTTTAAGCGCTGATTCCTGGGGTTATTTTGATCATAAAAGTTCATAAGAACATATGTCCAAAATCGCTTAGTTCTAAAGTTGTATAATGTTTAATAGTAAGTTAACATAATTAATGTTTTTATTATAAATTAACGAAATAATTAGTAAAACAAAATTAACTTATACTAACTGCTGAAAATGACCGCCCCCAACTGCAATACAAGCTTCTATCCTCCGTCGTATTGCCTGGCGAGTCCGTTCTAAAATACCACGGGTATTTCGAATTGTTTGAAAAGCTGCGATAATGCGATTTCTCAGTTCATCGACATTTTCAATGGGAGTCGTATAAACTAATGATTTAAGGTTACCCCAGAGAAAAAAGTCCAAAGAATTTAAGTCTGGAGACCGAGGAGGCCACGGTTGTAGACCTCCCCGTCCTATCCACCGATCTGGATACGCATTGTCCAAAAACTCGCGAGCAACTAAACTAAAATGCGCTGGAGCACCGTCATACATAAAATACATTTGTAATTTTAATTGCAACGGAACTTCTTCCAGCAGTAGTGGTAGCTCCTCTTCAAGAAAATTGCGGTATAACCGCATCGGTAAAAAATTTTGAATTTTTGAATCTTTCAATATTCTCAAAACTGTGGCTTGACTAATGTTTAAAGCAAACGCATTTTTTCTGGTGCTTGTAGTAGGATGTTCCTCAAATTTCATTTAGTACCATTTCTTCAACTTGTGGAGTTCTATTGTAGATAGGTGCCCGTTATCAGTCGTCCGTGTTAGTCATACTTCATAATTTATTATTAAACATTCAATAACTTTAAAACCAAACCGTTTTGGACATATACTCATATGAAATTTATGATCAAAATAACCTCAGGAATCAGCTCTTAAAGTTTGTCGCATATATTGAGAATCACCCTGTATGTGTGTCTACAATTTGCTTATACATATAATGTAGTGATATTAATATCTTAGTCATTTAGGTTACTGAATTTAATTGTATTTATTTGATATAATGTTGTAACGGATTTTGTAAATTAAGAAAACTCGTCAGAAATTTAAAAATTAGACGACCTTTTAATTAATTAATATCTTTTTAACTTGTTATCTTAAAGAAGTTTTAGTCGTCACTCACCGGTTGGTAAACAAATTTAAAATTGGTCTAGATCTTTTGTTGTCTTTAACGAACTTCATTCCTAGTTTAATTAGAATCAAAGATTAATTTACCCATTTAAATATTCCATAGGACTTACCCCGCTAGAGTAGTATTAATTAATCTTTATTTTTATTGCGTTTTTATTTATTTAAAGATCGAATAACTGTCAACCAGTTTTCTTGAAATAGTAAATAAGATGTTTAGAGTTTAGAATAGTTTAAGGTATAATCATGACCAGTTAAATACAGAAAACTGTACAAGGAAACTGTAAAAATCAGAATTTATTCTTTAATTTATTATAAAAATTATTTATTGAACATTTACTGCATGTTTTATATTGTTTCTTTAAGAAAATAAAAGTATTGTTTGTGTTTATTGTTAAGTAAAAGGAGGTTTGTTTTAATTTATGTTTGAATGAGTGTGGTGTCGGCAACCCAATTCAATTCCATTTAAATATAATATTATAATAAATATCTATTTGAAAATAGTGAAAGAAACCATAATTACGAAACAAGTTTTAAAGACGACTGAAACATACCTTCCTGTAGACTAACCAACAAAAATTTAACCTACAACATATAAAACTTTACAACTAATTATCCGATGAAATAAGAGAGGTAAAGTCGATATTACACACTCTATAAAAATAAAGTACTTCGCTTTATATGTGGAAGAATTTTTAAACATAGCTTAAAGATACCATATTTCTTGTGACGTATTTTCTGTGTTCATTTGCATCCAATTTGTAATTGCTGTACTTCGTAACAAAATAAAGATGATATTATTATTATTGTATTGTATTATTATTTATATTTATAACAGATTTATAACAGAGTAAGAAAATATACAGAAGCTACAATGGAGGAATCACAAAGCGCATTTAGAATAGGCAGAAGTGTAAACGATCGTATATTCACAATAAAGCAGATAATAGAAAAAGTTATACTGAGTCGGACAAAAGTATGTTTTGGCTTCCTAGACCTAGAAAAGGCGTTTGATAGAATCCCTAGAGAAACAGTTTGGAAATATTTACAACAAAGAAAGGTGAACGATAAATTGGTTAGAAATATCAAAAATATGTACAATGACAACACTTATTATGTCATAAGTAAAAATAGGAAGGTCGATATGTTTAACATTAAAGGAGGACTAAGACAAGGAGGTGTATTAAGCCCACTGCTATTTAACGTATTTATTGACGGAGTATTGAAAGAATGTAAGTCGAAATTAACAAAGTTGGATATAGGGTATGGACACGGCACCAGTAGGCATTACAGAATGCATATTTGCTGACAATTTGGTTATCATGGCTAGTAGCGAAGAAAAACTTCAGAAAAATATAAATGAATGGAATGCAGTTCTGAAAAAATACAACATGAAAATTAACACGAAAAAGACGAAGGTAATGATGATAACAGCAGGCAATGAAGAGCAGATAAGAATATATATTGATGGGGAAAAGATACAACAAGTTTCTGAATATAAATATCTGGGAGTTACAATTGAAAGAAATGGAAACCAAAACATAAATATTACCGAACGAATTAACAAAACTACCAAATTATACCATTCAATGAAGAAAACATTTATATTTAAGAAAGAAATAAGTTACAAAACTAAGATGACGGTATACAGAACAATATACAGACCTATACTCACCTATGGAAGTGAAACATGGGTCCTCACAGATAGACTCAAAAGCAAAATACAAGGCATGGAAATGAAATATTTGAGAGGCATTATGGGAATAACACGTAGAGACAGAATCAGGAACACGGACATAAGGGAAGAAGTAGATGTAGAGCCCATCTTGCAATATATAGAGGAGAAACAAGTAAATTGGTGGGGGCATGTACAGAGAATAGAGGCAGACAGGCAAGCGAGAAAAGTAATGGAGGTGAGGATTATAATCAAAAGGGGACCAGGAAGACCAAGGATAACGTGGGATAAAGTGGTAGCAGGGGCAATACTGAGAAGAGGACAAACGGTGATAAACGCAAGAAAACAAAGCGGGAAATAGAAAAGAATGGAAGGACTTTGTACATTTGACTTAAAATCAAACACATGTAGCAAAAAGAATAGAATTTAATTTTATTATTATTACCTCTACACCGAAAGGTAAAGAAGGCATGTGATTATATTATATATATATTATTTTACATGTGTTTTGAACTTGTTAATCAAAATTTTAATTGCGAACGAAAATTTTGTCAAATCTTGTATCTTATTGAAGTCGTATCTCTGTCTGCATCTACGCTTACATGCATGTGTCACACGTGTATTTCAGGGAATAAAAAAAAAAATAAACGTTCTTTTTATGAACGGCACCGCCCACAATCTTGGCGTCACATTTACACGCATGCGAACATATAAGTGCAGCGCGAAGCATCAGAAAAAAAGAGAATTACCCACTCACTTTCTAAAAACAAAAGATCATAAACAATAAACTTCCAGAATCGTAAATCTCAACTCCGCGCTCGTAAATAAACATAAAAATAATAGTGTAATAATAAAATAAGTAGCTGCAGTAGCGGTAAAGAGTCACTCCTTCTTCTTAACAATCTTTTTGCATGAAGCAATGAAGTTAAGAATCAGTTAAAACAGTTGGTATCATTTTCGCATTGCCTGCGAGATATCGCCAGGCCTCTGCAATCACTTCCTAATATGTTTCAAAAATGTTCAATAAAAATAATATCATTGTTTAACATAAATCGAGGGGATTTCATTATTATATACTGGTAGATTCCATGGCTGCGATTTAAAATCGATTGTTTGTAGTGATATTGCCTTCACAACAAAAACCTAACCGATTTTGTAATTAATATATTTACGAAATTTTGAAACTCTTGATTTTTTCTAGCATCTCCTGGCTCCATTCTATCATCTATAGATTCTATCATTATGACAGAAAGCGATATACACAGTGAGTTTTTCTTTTTTATTATTTGTATGGAAATCTGCAAACCCATGAGAGATACGCTTTGGGTTAAATCAAGAAAGATTTGCATTATTATAAGCCTAATCCAGATAAGCTTTTGTCCATTTAAAGAAATGCATGGTTTACTAAATATCATAAAGTGGGGCAATTCCGATCTGATTTATGTACTATTTCTGAGCTGCAATTATTATTATTGATCGAAAAAAATTGAAAAAAATTACATATAATCATACATCTTTTAGCTACACATACCATCATGTATATTAACCCAATGTATTTAAAACACTATTTTTTTTTAATACATCAAGCGTGATCGGTTTTGCCCCATAATAGGGGGCAATTCCAATCACCCATCTATTCTCTTATAAAAACCGATTTGAAAGCTACATGAGGTAAATCCAATAACAAAAATTTGAATTTAAAAAAAAAGAAAAAACAGAAAATATATATTATAGAAATGACAAACAGATAAATAACGACATAAACTACAATAATTCAATAAACTAAAACTAAAACAAAATTTCATTCAACGCGCTTCCTTCTCAGATCAAAAACGTATCTTCCCCTTCTATGACCAGCTGGACAATTTGGTTTTTGGAAATTTCCTAAATTTCGTCAACTTGGAGAAATACAAAAGTCATGTTTTCTCTTCCTTAAAAACTACCGGTTCTTTAAAGTATTCTGAAGTAATGAATATGGTACCCCATTGTTTTCTGATGCTTTTTGCCTACGTTTTTTTTATAGTTTCTCACCATAATTTTCAATAAAACCATCGTAGAAACATGAGTATGTCATATTTCTACGTTGGTCTATGAGCAAGTTCTTTTACTTTTCAAATTGATCGGTATTACCCCATGAGGTGTTAATTTTCCCCTTACTCTCTTTTCATTCCAAGACTTTGATAAAGTCAAAAAAAGAAACGGTGGCGAATGAATGACAATTGATTCTTTTTACCTTATTCCTTTTCGAAAATTCACTTAGCCTTAGTGGGATTCCCCAGTAGTAGTTTGTTTCCGTCTGTATGAAATATTACTAGTTGTCATTCCATCGGAAATTATTTTTTTAACACAGGAAACTTTAATGCAATAATTAAAAAGCCAGTTAGTTATCTATACAGGGTTTTCCACGGAACTGGCTGGTTAGAAGTTTTCCGGCTTAACGAAATTCCTCAGTTTTAAAAAATTGGGGTTTGCAACAATTTGGCACTTACTTTCTTTCTAAAATATTTTAACCTTTTTTGCACTTCCGGTTAACCGAAAGTCGCTACGAACTTTGTTATTTTAAATGGAACACCCTATATATTATTATATTTTTGAATTTACCATAAAATTCTATGATGATTACCATTAGGGTATCTTATACCTATCTTCAACTGTTTCTAAGATATTACGATTTTTGTTAAAATTTTGACATTTACATTGTTGTATGTAATTAATAATTCTCACTTGATTTAAGTGTCAGAAATCTCCGACTTTGAAATCAACAAGTACTAACATTGTTTACCAAAACGTAGAAAAAAAATTCAGTGACATTATACAGGGTGTTTAAAATTAGTGACATATCAAGAATTTTGAATGTTGCAAAACTTAATTTTTTAAAATAGAACACCCTGTACATTTTTCTATTTTGGATGTAGAATTAAATTCTATACCAAGTTGCTGTAGCATTCCCTATGCCCATCTTCAGTAGTTTTCTTTTAAATTACTCGTTTTGTTTATTACCGTTTTCAAATGGCCGAATAATTTCTATCTGGTGGGCCATGACATTAACATTACAACAATTTATTATTATTAGTAAGTATTATTGTTATAATCATTGTTTGTTGCACGTCGCGTGTTCAGATCGATGAATATTATTGTGGAACTTATAAATTAGATAATGAAAAATATTGGAGGAGCTTATTCTAACCTAGATACTATAAATTTATTTTAGATTCACTGAGAATGCAGGAAGAACTTATAGAGAATTTAATGTAATTAAAGGAATTTATTGGTTGTTAATATATCTAACGGAATCCAGATAATTTTGAAATGATTTCTCTTAATAGCTTGGTTTCAAATTAAGGGAAATGGCATAAACGATAACGACGACAACATAACAAAAATTGTTTCACTAAAACGTCGTGTGCTTGTCAGACAAATGTTTTAAAGTTTTGATATATTAAAGTATTTTCAAAATTATAAAGGTTTTTATGAAGAATATTTAGATACATGCATATTTAACAAATGCAATTTACAAGCAGCATAAACTTGAACCATGACATAGAGCATCAAAACAAAAATGCTCAATGTGAATTCCGTCCAAGCATTTTATTATTCGACGTCTTAATGTGTCGCCTTATACTTCTTCTCACTTCAACTGAGTCTAATTCATCAAAAGTTCTCGTCACACGAATCATTAAGTCTTGCTTGGTAGTACCGAAAGTTGCGTACAGTGTGTAATCTGTGTAATGTATTATTTCAAAGTTTTCAGAATTTTATTAGATATATTAGCCGAAAATAAATTCCTATAATTACTGTAAATTCTCTATAAGTTCTTCCTGCATTCTCAGTGATGTAAAATAAATTAAAGTATTCCAGGTTAAAATAAAGCCTTCTTCAAATATTTTTCATTATCTAATTTATAAGTTCCACAATAATATTCATCGATCTGAACACGCGACGTGCAACAAACAATGATTTAACATAATACTTACTAATAGTAATAAATTGTTGTGATGTTAATGTCATGGCCCACCAGATGAAATTATTCGGCTATTTGAAAGCGGTAATAAACAAAACGAGTAATTTAAAAGAAAACTACTGAAGATGGGTTATAGGGAATGCTACAGCAACTTTGGTATAGAATTTAATTCTACATCCAAAAATAGAAAAAATGTACAGGGTGTTTTATTTAAAAAAAATTAAGTTTTGCAACATTCAAAATTCTTGGATATGTCACTAATTTTTAAAACACCCTGTATAATGTCACTGAATTTTTTTTCTAACGTTTTGGTAAAAACAATGTTGTACTTGTTGATTTCAAGTCGGAGATTTCTGACACTTAAATCAAGTGAGAATTAATTAATTACATACAACAATGTAAATGTCAAAATTTTAACAAAAATCGTAATATCTTAGAAACAGTTGAAGATAGGTGTAAGATACCCTAATGGTAATCGTCATAGAATTTTATGGGTAAATTCAAAAATAATAATAATATATAGGGTGTTCCATTTAAAATAACAAGTTCGTGGCGACTTCCGGTTAACCGGAAGTGCAAAAAAGGTGAAAATATTTTAGAAGAAAGTAAGTGCCAAATTGTTGCAAACCCCAATTTTTTAAAAACTGAGGAATTTTCGTTAAGCCGAAAACTTCTAACCAGCCGTTCCGTGGAAAACCCTGTATTATAAAACAAAGTTTATTAAAAGGACTGCTGCTGCCAAAACTTTCTTATTCCTTTTATGAGATGCCAAACTAATAATTGCACATAAAATCAAGATTTTGATCGATTTTACCCCATGCGATCGAATTTGCCCCACTCTACGGTATTTGCTAAAAATTGAAATTCACCAGAATGCTTTCAGTGTTGTAACTTATTTATTTGCAAAAGATAGAAGAAAATAATAATGTTGTTTTGTGGAATTAATCTAAATATCTCTCACATAAATCTCCAATTATTTATTTTGTTTTTTTTAAGAAACGCTCTTTATATTTCTTCCTTTGTTCGTTCATATAAACGACTACGCAACGCAGGGCGTGGTCTGTGTTGTTCCATGTGGTTTGTAGCAGCGGAAACGTTGGGTGTAGTGAGAACTGCTCTACGCGTAGCTTCAATTACAAGCAAGAGTTTCCGGTTTGAAGTATTGCGCACGGCAAATACTCCTGTTGTTGGGCAGTTTAAAGTCCTAAACGAGATAATGACATTGTGTGGCGTTCGTTAACGTGTACAGTCGATGTCACAAGCGCGAACGACCTGTTATATCAAGTCAAATGAAAGTAAATACCATTATAAACACTATTTTTTTTTTCAAAATCACCTGTGGAGATTTATACAGAATGTTTACGGTCTTGTGGTTGTTGTGTTGTTTTCAAGAGGTGATTAAACATCTTAAAATAATGGCATTAACGTAAAAATATCTTAACAAAAGTAGCATAAATAAGACAGATATTAATGTAAAAATAAATATGTTAATGTTTGTAATGATTTATTTTATTTTTAAGATCATATACAGGGTCTCTCCCCGTTGAGTTGCAATAACATCATAGGTCCAATTCTCAACCGTTTTCGAGATATGGCTGGCCAAAAGCGTTGAAAGTCACTGGTTACGCGTAACTAATACGGGTAAATAAACAACCACCCCATATTCGAAAACGTGTTGAGAATTGGACCTATGCTGACTGGAAGTGTTTTGCTAATTTTGATACAAGGAATAAGCCTATGAAGTTATGCAACTCACCGGGGAGACCGCTATACCATAAGAACTTATAACCGGCACTGTTTCAAAGATGGACAACGTGTCTTTTTCTCATTATCCCTTTCGTGAGCATGCCATCTCCAATGAGGCTATCTACCCCATTGTCGCGCAAGCGCAGTATTTGTGTCATTCGTCATTCAACTAAATTTGAACAAAACCTTTTAAACGAGCACAATTTTATTTACTGCTGAGTATATTGCTGAGTAGCGTCTACCTAACAGGAAATAAAAGTCTATTTTCGATTAAAGACTCGCGTAATTAAAATAATATGGTATTACTTTGTATGTTATCTGCTTCTTTGTTTATTGTATGTTACATTTGCTTTTCAGCAGATCTCACGTTCCTCTCAAGTAGGGCGTCTGAAAGACAGAAAAATAACGCCTTCGGTCATACTTGCGCCCTCCTGTAAAGAGAGGCCGAACTAGTTATCGGTGCAAAATGACGTCACAATCAAAGTTTATAAAACCCTTAACCTAGTCCGGTGTCACTTCAATTTAGCTTCAGGAATAAGCACGCGTCCCCTTCGTCGGGCGTTTTCCAAACTTAAAAATTAAAACTTCTCTTTTTTTTTTAAATTGTAATCAAAATACGCTCAAAAATTCGAGTACAGGAAGCAAAAGCTTTCCTCGAGAGGTGTTTTGATCTTGTGTAAAATTCATGAAAATTATCCCCTTTTCTTGGCTTAAAAAAAATTGTGAGTGTTGTGTAAAGTTT
Organism: Protaetia brevitarsis; assembly: GCA_004143645.1. Taxonomy (NCBI): domain Eukaryota; kingdom Metazoa; phylum Arthropoda; class Insecta; order Coleoptera; family Scarabaeidae; genus Protaetia; species Protaetia brevitarsis. The sequence continues at coordinate 615,363 of RXPK01000304.1, forward strand.
TGTGCCTTAAAATTTGGATTACGAGAAGAATTATTTTTCCCACATCGGCCAGTAAGATGTTCAAGATTTCTGCTTAAAACTAACCAACTAAACCTAAATAAATGTGTAAGAAAAATTAATTGAGCTTATGTTAATCAACAGTATAAAATTTTAAAATATCCGTTAAAACAAAATTGTGTTTTCGTTCATTTTTGATCACTTGTTATTTTATTTAGTTGTGTAGTTTGTTAGTTTTTTTTTTTCAATGTCTTAAATATTCAATATATAATTGTAAAAATATAGTCGTTCTATTATTTCGCCATTTAAAAGAAGTACAATTTAACCCCTAGTAAAGACCTGAAGAGGAAGTTACTTTGTAAAGAGAAAGCCGAAAGGTGGGTAAATCAGTAATCTTTAGGCTAACTAACGGCCCTGCTTTGACTGACTGAGGAAAACAGTTGGGAAACAACTTTGGCTAAAATTACTAAAACCATTTGCTACCGAACAAAAAGTTTGGTTCCCAGCAGTGGCTCGCCGGTCAGAAGGGCAGGAGGGGTTACCTGTAAACGAGGCTAGGTCTTACTCGATTGAATTTGGGCAGACCAACCCCCAAAAGTTTCCAAGTAAGAAAACCCGTTCCGTTACAATATTGTGCCACTGAATGCCATCGGGGTTGCGACTGATGCACAAAACTTTGTACCAATCGCTGGGGATTTTATGTGCCAGATTTGGTGAAATTGTGCCGAAAATGGCGCGTACATACAAAATACGTTTCTTAATTATATAAAACAGTTTTTGTATTTTTGTAACTCTTTGTGGGGTTCAAAGTTCATTTTGAAAATACGCAGGAAAAATAATTTGAGGGTTTAATATACAGTGAGGTCGTAAATTGTGGCCCTCCATCATCATAACTTTTGAATGGAATGAGATAGAGCAATGAAACCAAAACAAGGTGAAATTAGAGACAATTTGTGATTTTTTTGCCTAGAGGTACGCACATGGCTTTTGATGTAAAATAGAGGGCGTAATTATCTTTGCTACGCCCTCTATTTTACATCAGAAGCCATGTGCGTATCTCTATAGGCAAAACATCACAAATTGCCTCTAATTTCACCTTGTTTTTGCTTCATTGCCCTATCTCATTCCATTCAAAAGTTGTGAAGGGTGGCCACAATTCATGACCTCACTGTACAAAAAGATTATTAATGTTATTGATGATTAATGAAGGCTAATTTTGACCTTATAACTGTATAGTACGTTTTAAAAACCTAATGAAGAATTAACAAAAATTCGTGGAAATATGACCAGACTTTCAGAAGCATTTGTTAAATGTGAAAATCAATCTTCAAAATGGCAGTCACCACTCCGTTCTTGTGGTTTGAGGTTAAAGCGCACGGATGACTGATACTCAGTTTGGCCAACAAAGAATTTCATATTATTTTCCCTATCTATTCTTGAAATTCATACTTTTCTTTTTAAACTTTCACCGTGAGTTAAAAAAAAAAGAGTGATCTAAAGAAAATTTGACCAAAATGATAATTGGTATTCCATCAACGTATCGAAAGTCTAGTTAAATGAACTATCGCACCCCTGAATGCCATAAATAACCACTGAATGCCGAAAATTGCTCACGCAGATATGGACGTTTTGAAGCTGTTCGGCTTTTTTTGTTCGGCATTGCCGGGTGGCCTAGGCCGCTGGAAGTCATCCGCCTTTTTTCGGCATAATGTGGACGCGGCTTAACGCGGTAACCATGTAATATATATGATCTAAGATTAAACCCCTTAAAAAAAAGGTTTCTAACGCCAGGACGATTGATCAACAACTTCTGCAAAGCAAATGTAAAGGGTTATTAGTGATTTTTTTAGGTTTTTGATGTCTGCAACTTTTTCCAATCTGTCAAGCTGTTTCATTATTTGTCACTGCTTGTCGGTTTGACGTTTATACATTCTCGAATAAATCTAATAAAAAGTAATCTCCACGCACCACAATGAATACATTGACATATTGTTAATTTAAGTCGATTGTCGCTTTGCAGTTTCTTAACAGGCCAATACAGCTTTTCTACATCTTTTTATCTCTTTTATCTTTACAAAAGAAAAACGATTAAATCATGAAGATAATTTTTCACCAATGCCGACTACTAGAATTGACAAAAAAAAACCTCTTGCTACTGACGATTAGTATCCCAAACAGTTGATGACCTTAATAGCGTTTCGTTCATTCGTCAATCTCATTGAATATTAATCATTACGGATGGAATTAGGAATTGAGGATACAGGTGGATCTATTCTTCAGGCCTTTTTTCAATATTACGATAAGTTTGATTGTCTCCGTTAATTATTGAAGCGGACTCAATTTGTTAGTATTGATTTGTAAATTATTTTAATGTATGAATATTGCTAATTATCTAATCTTTTTGAATTGGATAAATTAGTAGCATTTTGAATAATCGTTATGGCGGTCTGTGCTAACGCTATGAATATGGCTTCCATAACAACCAACATGTGCATGTTATTTATCTGTCGAACAATGAAAACGTGATTTCTATCTGCCATTGCTAGATTGTGTAAATTAAAGTCAGAATTCAGAAAAACGATTCATATATTTGAAAATGGTACTCTCATACAGCTAGTGAGGAGTAATGAGTGGAGAAGTGTATTTGCGTGCGCAGCACGAGCGTTGTAAAAACGCATGAGAGAGATTCCATTAATGAAAATTGTATAACTTTGGTTTTTACTAAGTTCAACGGAAAGAATACTTTTTTCGAAAGGTTCATTTTAATGAAAGTACGTGCGTTTTTTGCGAAGACTATTTTCTCTTAAGTCATTGCTTTTCGACGAAAAGTAATCTAATTAAATGGAATGCACCTTAGTTTTGATTAATATTTTACAATGTCTTTTATAAAATTTCGTCAAAGCAATGGATAAGGATGTCGGGATTCAATTCTTCACAGAAATTTCCCAAAGATTTCGAATGAGATGGTAGATTTCCCATACAATTTAAGAAAGCAACAGTTTACCTCTATATAAAAACAAGATCCTGCTACATGGAGATTTACAGACCAGTATCTTGTGAGTTCATATTTAAGTCATAGAACGCGTGCATATGACAAATGATGAATTTATAGAAATCATAATTTTTATGTCCGCAGCAACACGGATTTACAGAAACGTCCACGGAACAACACATTTCAGAGCTTGGAAATCATATATGAAGGTCTAGACACAAATAAATACGAGCTGGCATATTTTACTGTGTTGACTTGAATATATGCTGGAAACCTGTATTCCATGGCTTAGGGACGTGCCGCTGGATTGTCGACAGTTTTCGCGGTAGGTCTATGACTGTCAACGTAGGCAACGGTTTCGCGGGGTATGCGTGTGGACATGAGTAGCCAGGGTCGGTGTTGGGCCCCTATATTCTATTTTAAAAACGATTACGCAATTACTAATAGGACACACGATTTTGTTGCTGATGATGTAACGGTAATAGTAACGGGTGAAATTCTGCGGGCCTTCATTTATGATAACGGTACATTGCAAGATAGCAGAGGGTGCAAAACAAACGATATTTTAAAATAAATAAAACCACAATATTAATTTTCATAGACGCCAAACCCCAGATATAATCTATATCCTTGTACGGATGGGCATCAATATAGTGTTTAATAGACTAAAGCTGGAATGGAAAAACATATCGACGTGTGCACACAATTGAATAAAGCTTATTATTGTATTAACAGTTTGAAATATATTGGAAAGAAAAGACTAGTAGATATTACTACAGTTGCTACTTTGCTCTTTCGTACAATGTATTATATGGGCGTAGCCACCTTTTGGTTGGGGAGAGAGTATTCATTACACAAAAGCGGCTATAAGACTGATTTTAACATTAAAAACCGCGACAGTGCAAGGATCTTTTTAAAGAAATTAAATTTCACTCCCGGCATTTTTATCTATAAATCGGCAGTCTATGTGAAACAAAACTTTGAAATATTAATAATACAAAACATCACGCTATCCACCGCCATATAAGCAATGACGATACCCAGCACCACCTATCAGCTCGAGAGATCGCCTATAATTCATGCCAAGAGTATATAATAGCTTTGCCAGATACAATCACTAGCACAGACTGCATTAAACAATTTAAAAACGGTTAGAGCGCTCCTAATAGAAAAATTTCATTACCATTAATGAAATTTTTGTTCTTGACTATACACATTTTTTGTCGTTTGTTTGTTCTATTTGTTTTTTCTGTAAATTTTTACTTCTAAAAAATTTTGTTTGTGTACTTTTTGCATTGTATTTTGACACATTGTTCCAGTGTTACTGGCCACAATTGAAAATAACCTAAACTAAACTAAGGCAAACTTAGGAATTTTTTGTTGGACGCCAAATTAAACGTCTACAACAAGCCCACATTTGCAGAGACTTAAATGACTTAGACCGTAGTGCTGAATATTTTTAAAAGTGGATTCAAAATTTAGTAAATCTAGTAAACACAAAATCTGATAATTTCCATAGCAAATGTAACGACGTAGAAGTTATCATGATTGGGCTTTAACCATGTATTTTACGTACCTCATTTATATTATTCAATTATTTTTTTCCAGCAGGGAGGAACCAGTGAGGAAAAAGAACCTCCCTGTAGTAAGTGACATTGACATGAAACTGTACATCTTATAATATGTGACATTATTGATAGCATGACATCAGTACATTCTGTATTGTTCAGTCTGAATCAATTTATTGAGGTAATTGCTACATTTATAGGTACCTGTCGTTTTAGGAGTGAGTATATTTAGAAAAGAAATCCATAAATGTTAATAATCATTTTCTAATTCAGGTTTACAGGTATTGAACTTAACTACAAGTATAAACATAGAAATAAAACAGAATGGATACACAATCTTGTAATGCAACAAGGTTAAATACAAGAGATTAGATTACCGATTTATGTTAACATTCCAAGAGAGCAGTTTATTGGCATTTTGTATGGCGAACCCTTCTTTTAAAATTTGAATCGGTAAATGGAATTCCGATAGGTTTCAGCAACATTTTAAATGAATGATGATTGTTGTACCTATGTTAGTGCACTATAATTCTTTCATTTTTTATACTTCTAAGCTCTCTATAATAATTGCGAAAGGCTTATCTGGCACTATCGAATGAAGGAGAATTGCCACTAAACTCATATGCACGCCACGACTGAAGATGACACTCTCAGGGTCAGTAGGACGTCTCGAGACGACGAAGTGAAACTATAAGACTATCAAAGCCGTCAAGGAAGCGAGATAATTAACTGGGAGCTTCCACGATTGAGATGAGCTCCCAAGTACATATGGCGTAAGGATTAACGTGGCGACTTTCATTGGCCACTCTTGCATATACGTTACAGGTGAATAAATCTTTGTAATTGTAGAATTTGTTTGATTGTAATAGATTATCGTAGGTGAGCTAAAGGAAAGTTAAGTTTTTTTTTTTTTGCTTTGGATATCGATGGTTAGAATAAGTGAAAAGATTATTACCTTGTTTCGATGTTTACAGACGCATTCAATAATTTAGAAAAAAAAATAGGAACGTAATAGACCCATATTGACAGCAAATACAGTATATTGTAGAAAAAAATCTAGTGAAATTATACGCAAAACCGTTAATAACAAAGTTGGCTATGATTTATATTTATGAAGATTGATTAATATTTTATTCTGTCAGTTAGTATAGTTTGGAATGTTATATTGTTGCTGAACTCCCTCTATTACGGAATTAATTCTTTCAAATTTAGTGTCATACTCTTATCTGTAGTCGTATTCTGCTCTTTTTACCTTTGATTGTCTTCTGGTGTCTTCTAATTTCCTTTTCCAAAAGATTTAAAATAACTCTATTGACGTTCATCCTAGCTTTAGTGTGGTAACCCTTTCCTCTACTAAGTCGCCTTGTGTACTTACGCTCCTGCTTCCTCTCCTTATTGCACTTCATCCCCTTTTTTGTTGTTTTATCAATTTTTGATCTTATACAGGTTGATGCAAATTAAGTTGTCACTGTTGCTATCTCTTTAATTTGACTACGATGTTGTTATTCTGGCAACTATTTTTCTGTGATTCTCTACCTGCTTTGGTTTGACTTCTTGACCATTACCACAGTATCTTTATATTGTTAGGACATGTTCGCAAAAAGCCATGTTCTTGAGTGGTCCCGTTGAATGACTCAAGCCCGCGCTCCATTTTGTAAAGCTGTTGCCGGGAATTTTCAAACGTGTAGATAATTTATATTTTAAAGTAGGAAAATAGATTAAAAAATACACAAATTTATGCGTTTTTTATTCTGATTTTGTTGCAAATATTTATGACCAGTTTATAGTATATAAAAAACACGATCCAGTAAATATGTTTTGATTAAGTTGATTCATATATTTGCAGTTGTTTTACGATTAATTATGTTCATATTCTTTCCTTTTTTTGTGAAATAAATTTTGTTGTATTTTTATAGTGTAAGATTCTTTCAGGAATGATATGTTGGTGGTTCTTCTCAAATAATTAATAAAATGCAACAGCATCGGTGGAAGGGACTTTTTCCAATTTCTGACATGAATACACAATACTTTTAATTAGGTGTTCAAGAGTTATGACTATATCGTCTGTTGCGATACAAGATTGTTTCCTTTCTATTCGACTACTCATTTCTAACATCCGACCTGCACTGGTTTGTCAAAATAAAGTCCGGGGTGCACGAAGTGTATAGAGTTCAGACGTAGACTATATAATATCGAATTGTCCTATAATGTCAATAAATTGTGATATAAATTTATACCAGTAAAATGCAGTTTCAAACCAAAATCACATTATTTTTAAAAGTTGAACATAAAATGAATTAAGTTAGTTACTGCGATAAATAGCAATTCTAGCTTAAAATGTGTATCCAACAATAATTTGATTTATGTGACCTAGGAATCGTCTCGCACAATGATTAATCGTTCTTCCTTATTCATGTACTTTCTTAATCTTTGTCGTGTCATATTATTAGATTCATTCGGAAATCTCAGAAAACTACGACCATCGTTAGCATCAATTTATCTGCGAGAGCTCCAGGCCACTTACAACATGATACCCATTGGTGTGGTTCTTTCACGATTATTTGAGTTATTTCAGTTAAACCTAACAGTATAATCATATAAGAAAGTATTAAATGTTATGACACTGGCCCCGATCTTACCTTTTACACAAGAATATCATTGCATCATCACATGCAGTTCATTAAATGTTTTTAAAACTGCAGGGGTAATTAAAACTAATAAATCGTTAAAATAATTAAATAAAACAAGTTAATCATATAGATTAAACGGATGAGTAAACTAATTTGTGTAGATACTGAAGCGATAACAATAACTAAGCTGCCATTTTGGGAAGATGTTGTTTGTGTGAAGTTAGGTTTAGAAATTTGGACCGCTATAACTCCTCTCTTGTCCTTACTCGGTGTACTCTGCCCATACCACCCTTTTATCACTGAGGTGTATTTTAAGTTGCATACTATGGTTGTTGTGATTTCTTTGATTTTCAATTTACCGAGAATTTTCACAATTTTGTTTTGTTTTGTATAAGTTTAGTTTAAAAGTTTATTCTATGATTTTAATTATGTAGTGTTAAGATTTTTAATTAATCATTCAAAGTCATTTAAATGTCTATTGTTCGCTTATGCTGATTTTATGCGTATTCTATTTAATATTGTCATTGTAATGTTCTACGTCTGCGTTATACGAAATTTGAGAGAGGGATTTTTGTAGGAAAAAGTATTATGAGGTTTTTGGTTAAAGTCTTCCTTGTTCGACTATTGATGTAAGTAGACGTATTTCTTAAGTAATTGTTGCCATTTTTGTTATTCATATTGTACTTGTAAATATTTAACATTTTTCTTTAATATAGTCAATCAAGGAATTATTATTGTAATAATTGTTAATATATTGAAGTGTACACTTGGTAGATATAAGATCAATTATTATTTTTTATTTAGGAAGATTTATTTTATTTTTTTCTCTCATTTATATTTTGTAAGAGTTAAGTTTTCTGTTAATCTATTTTGCTGTATCATTAATTTTTTTATCACTTCGTTTGGGTGAGTAGAAGCATTTTTCTTCCATTTAGTTTTTTTTTTCATTTTTTGTAAATTTCTAGCATTTGTCCACGCTTAGATTATTTTAATTTTATTATAATATATGATATCCGGATGCAGGATTTTATAGATAATTAATGATTTTAAATCAATCAAACGAATTTTCCATTAATTTTCATGTCGGCTTAGTATATAAACGTTAAATAATTGAATAAAGCCTCGAATCAGTAAATATGTGTCAGCATCAAATAATAAAACATAAAACTAATGACAGGATTTTGAAAAATGAATGAAATTTAATTATGATTAGCAGAAATAATAACATCTATTTTTAATAGGCCATGCTATGACAATTATTTCACTAGATAGTTAAACATCAAAACCGTCAACAAATAAATTTATATGTAATATCTTGTTCTGCCTACATCTGAGTGATTATTCATTTATTTTATTATATATTTGAATGTTAAATACCGCAATATTTATGTAATAAGATCACATTCTGTACCATAAACAATCAATATTTCGTACCTCATCAGATATTAGATACGATGACGACTATTCTGTACTATACTCGATGAAATATTGAAATTGGACTCAATTTTACAACATATATTAATCTATTTTGCTGTATCATTATTTTTTCTATCACCTCGTTTGGGTGAGTAGAAACATTTTTCTTTCATTTAGTTTCTTTTTTCATTTTTGGTAAATTTCTAGCATTTGTCCACGCTTAGATTATTTTAATTTGTGAAATCACCTGGATAGAAATTCAAAGGTTTTATATTTTGAATAATCTTCCTGAACAAATAAAACCTTTCTTTTTTTGCTTCGCATGGGAGATAGCATTGTCCTATTTTAAATTAGAGTTTAGTGCAGTTTTTATTTTAGGCCAGAACTTTCAGTTCAGGGTTTTTTTTCTGCACAATTGTATTTTAGCCCATGTTGTTGAAATAAATTTATTGTTTAATGGCGTCAATGGGTTAAAAATTCTGTTCTTTCATTTTATATTAAGCTATTTCCCGTGTAATTAAGAAAGTCTGATTTCATTTACTCACAATTTACTTTTCGTGGTTAGATTAAAGTTTTAATTCGCGAGGGTAACTCTGAGATTAATAGTTCTTTTGTTTTATTAAAAATCTTTTCCGTTTTAGCTAGCTAATATTTTTTTCTTTTTCATGTTAAAATCATTTTAGTTTTTTTTTATTTATTTCAATTAATACACAGCAGTACATTCAATAGAAAAACAATTGACTTGCGCGTTTGCTAGGTAACTGGCAAGTATTATCTTTTTTTTAATGGTTCGCTTTATATATTTTACAAAAAATAAAAATTTTAAAAATTAAAAATTTTACGTTATAAAAGCTTACAATATAATAAAAAATAACCATTTTTTTATGCTGTGTAGACAATAAGAATGCTAATCAGCTGCCGTTAAAGAATCAACTTTAATATTGGAAAAAAGATTGGAAAAAAAGTAGCTACTATAAATACATGTTCATACTGCTGTGGATTGGCACCCCGGGGGTTATAAATTCTGTGTTATGTTGTTATTAGAGATCAATCTTTGTCGATGCGTCGGGCAAATTCTCTCAGAAGTTAATATTTTATTTTTAAGTAAGATTTTGTTAATAGATTTGTTTGATGAACTTAAGTATTTAATTGTTCAGTTGTTTAAATTTATTTCATTCATTTGTACATTTTGTCTTCGTCAGTATTGTATATTTTGTAATATTCAAGAGAATTCTCTTTGCATTTTATGCGCTGCTTTGCCACGCATCTATTTTATATTTGTATGCTATGTAGGGCCTCTTAAAGGGAGTTTCTTTGAAAGATACCGTAAGTACATGTGTTTATTTTCTTTGATGCCATTTTTGGTAAATTCATTTTTATTTAAAATGTAGTTCGTTTTATTTGAAATTTATCAGCTTTCAAGGAACTCTTTCATTAAATAATTGCTGTTGTATTTTGTTGTGTACACATATCGAATGTAAGATCAGTTATAGTAATTTGCTTTAGAAGAAATTGTTTTTTTAGTTTAAAGAGTTTAATTTTTCCGTTTCTTAGTTTTCAATTTAGTTTTCAGTTATTAATCACCTCGGATTAGGTGAAAAGAAGCTTTGAGCTTGTGTTTAAATTTCAATTATTTTAATACAATTGTTTGTCCACGTTTAAATTAATTTTAGTGTGTTGTAATTTTAAGACCACGTGGATTTTTTGTGCGATTTGGATTTTCTTCTAGAACAAATCTGTCTTTTGTTTGATAAAGGATTTGCATCGTCCTTGTTAATTGTAGATTCCTGCAGTTTTTTATTTCGTCCAGGACCTTAAGTCCATGGTTTATTTTTTTACTGCAATTTGTAACAAATGTTTTTTTTTTCCTTTTTTTTTATAATAAAATTAATGATTTAAATGTCATTCTAAATTTCTATTCTTTTATTTTGAATTCAACCTTTGCAATTTTAATAATTAAAGATAGTCAATTTACTTACGCCCACATTTTAGTTTTCATGATTAGTTCAATTTTGAAAATAACCTTGAGGTTATTAAGTCTTTTGCGCCCTTTTAAATTTTTATCCGCTGAGCTAGTAAATTTAAATTTTCATTTTTTGTCATTTTAATTTCATTTTACATTTATGCTTGTATGTACCATCAGTACACAGCAATACGCATATGCATAAGAATGTTTTATAACACACCAAATAAAATCGGAAAAACAAGATGCTTTAAAAAGTCATTGTGAAACAAAAGAAACACACCAGAAATTTATTCAATTGCTTAACTTCAATAATTATTCATATTGAGGTCCAAATTGAGGTAATAATATTACGATAAATGATAACTCAATGGTTTACTTCTCAATTCAAATATTTATTTGTAATTCAGCTTATCTCACCCTCCGTCTCCTATTATACACATTATTTTAGTACAACTTTACTCTAATTTTATTAAACACTATTGTTAAATAGTTTTGTGTAATGTTCTCTATATATTTGTAGTATATGGACATCACATGGCTCTGAAGATGGTCTCTGACCGAAACCGGTAAGCCGAATTTTACAAATAAATATTTGAATTCAGAAGTAAACCATTAGGTTATCATTTACCGTAATTCAATAATTATGGAATCATAAAGTACTTAGAATAGATAGCTTTAAGTAGTATATTTAGGTAGAGCACGGGATTAAGGATGAATTTTAATTAGTTAGTTTTTCATGAAGAAAAATATAAAATCCTTGTTTTAAGCTTCATTTTCTTTTCTGTAATTTTCGTGTTCCACTTATAAAATTACGGTACGAATAATAGGTAATTAGACTGCACGCTATTCTAACCATTTCGAATTTTAGACAATAAGAATGCCAATTAGCTGCCGTTAAAGAATCAGGCTTAATATCGATCGACAAAAAAATAGGTACTATAAATACATGTTCATATGCATTCATTGCAATATTAATTTGTGTATAAGATTGTGTTATAACACACCAAATAAAATCGGAAAAACAAGATGCTTTAAAATAGTCATTGCGAAACAAAAGAAGACTGGTAACTTAATTATATGAGGGTCAAAAAATAAATGGCCAAAATACAATAGTAGCAAAATAACCAATAAGTTCTTACTTACCATGAAAACCATTAAAAAATCTGACGGTATCTTCTCTAAGAAACAAACGAACCAAACTCCCCTACGTCCAGCCTCCTACGATTTTTCTGGACCCCTTTCCACCTCGCACAAATAGCAGACTCGCCGCAATGTTCACTGACCGTTTTAGTAAGAGAATAAAAACGTAAAGAACGCACACGAAAATTGGAATTTATTCGCGAATTTCGACAAAAATTGTGGCAATGTCTTCAGTGTACCTGCAACCAAAGATAAACTACAGTAACAACACGTTCAATCTACATCGTGAGGAATCGAGTTTTATAACGTTTTTATTATACGATAAAGCTAAAAGCAAATGCGTTTTAAATCCACATCGAATGTCAGACAGACGGTAGCGGCCTTAAATGATACGATATCATACTGAACTGGGTGTAGTTTATTTTTATGTAATAGAGAAGTCGCAAGTGTTTTGTGTGTGTGTGCGTTATCGTCATCTGTGCGCTACGGACAAGTGAGTTCCTGATAAGTGGCGTTATCTACATTTCTCCCGGTCATTGTTTCTGATTCCACACCGTACATATGATGATGACGTTTTATGTGTGTTTTGTTTTATATTATATCTGTTCTCACATGTGTGGAATTAATGTGAAACACGCGTAATATGCATTCGAGCAAGACTATTCTGGACGGCTGGTTTATTTATTATATGGGTTTTATAATAAATAAATGAAATAAAATGGACTCTGATAGACTGAATGTTCTATAAAAACCAGGTGAAACAGTGATATTAGTTTTCTTAAACCGAACATCCTGTATAAATTTTATACTACACTAGTTTACAAAATGATTCTTTTTCAGTTACAGGTTGTTCCACCGAAAACTGGTTCTTTGATTGCAAAAAAATTATAGAACTTAATGCTGCCTAACCTAAACACGTTTCTGACTATACAACTTAACAAATACTTACTCCATTAATTTAAAAATTAAACCCTACATATTATTTCATTTTTAAATTCTACGCAAAAAATAACATGACTTTATGTTTATACAGGGTGAGTTTTTTTTATCTTGACACAACGGAATATCTCTAAAACACTGCATCAAATCAACAAAAAAAGATCTTAATAAGATTTGTTATAATGTAGGGGGCTCACTGAATGGTGCCGAACTCGACCCTCACATTGCGCTGTAATCGCAAAAAAAAAACATGATTGTGAACGTCTAGAAAAAATACACAAAAAAGAGAAGCAAGCCAACATGATTTTGTGTTTTTTTTATTTTAACATAAACTAACATTTCAAAAAGCCACGTGTTCGAAACTGTGCCCCTTCACTTCCATACACTTATTTATTCGCAATTGGAATGCTACTCAACGATACAAAACCGTACTCTATTCAGTACTTGACAAGCTGTGAATACTTACACATTGTCCGATCCCCATCTAGATTATTAATTATTAATCAAATACAAATTAGTTTAGTGTTGAATATTTGAACAGTAATGGAGACTATAACATTACAAGAGAGAATTGAAATGATTTACATCTATGGAGAAAGTGGTGGGAATATTGATGATGCTGTTAATCTTTATTCACAACGTTTTCCCGACAAGGTGCGATCGCGCGCTTCTTTTTACCGAGTCGCTCAACAGTTCTCTAACGAAGGAACTGTATAGCCAAGAAAACGTAATCGCCGAAAAACAATTGTTGGAGAAAATAATAAAATCGCAGTATTAGCTGCAGTAGCTAATAATCCGCACATTAGTACTCGAGAAACAGCACGCGGAACAGGATTGAACCCTCACAAATGAGGAGAAGACAAAATATATGGAATGGTCTGATGAAGAATTTAGAAAAGGAGGGTATCTAAGAATAGACACGGAAAATGGAAGGGCATACCAGTTCGAGGAGGTAGAAAATTTTACATACTTAGGAACGACAATAACTAGAAAGCCGGGTGTAGAAATGGAAATTCAAGCTAGATTAATGGCAGGAAATAGATGTATTGCAGCACTCAATGGAATGTTAAGGAAGAAATATGTATCGAGGAAACTGTAGATAAAGATATATAAAACGGTAATAAGGCCAGTAATTTTGTATGCTTGTGAGACTTGGACACTAAACAAGGTGGAGCAAGCAAGGCTAGCTGTGTGGGAGCGGAGAATTTGGAGAAAAATATTTGGAGGGCAGAGGGAAAGAGTGATAAGGGTGAGACGAACAAATAAAGCATTGAATGAACTTTATGGAGAAACAAATATAGTGGGAGTGGTAAAGGCGCAGAGGCTGAGATGGATGGGACATATAGAGAGGATGGTGGAGTCAAGAATATCAAAAATGATAATGGCGGAAAGAGGAGGAGAGGAAGGCCAAGGGGAAGGTGGAGGACAGAAGGGGAGAAGGATATGAACACGTTAAGGATAGCAAGATGGAAAGAAGTAGCAAAGGATAGAAACCGATGGAAGAAAATTACTAGTGAAGCCATGGGCCACCTAGGCTCGCAGTGCTGATATATAGGGTGTATCAGATATAGAGGTAAATATAATAATATGTAGCAGCTGTAATCATATACGATCAAAAAGTCTTAATGCACAGAGGGTCTATCTGTAAGCATTAACGAGAAAAAAAAATTTTGTAAATCCTATGGGCTAGAGCCGCACCTGTATCCAACCTAAATGCTGCCCCTAGTATACCCCCACATACCACTATCATTCAGCCATTACCGCTGTTAGTTTTGTGTGGATCGCCGCTTAGATTGCAAGCCACTTCGAACATTTTAAATTCTTCCCGTCTCGAAAAAACGATCCTTTTCAGGACCATCATGATTTCATATAAAGAAAATCGAAGCTTGATGCATCGGCAAAAGCGCGGGAATGTATAGATTCATTTTCGCGCGACATCATAGTAAAAAAGGGTGTTTGCAAATTTTCTGTATCTACATTTATTTCTGTGTAATTCGATTCAATTCATTTTGCGTTATACGATTAAATAAATCTAAAAGAAATAACTCAGATTCATGTGGTACCGTTTATCAACAACTAACTCTCGATTCGACAAAGCAAAAGAAAAATATTTACGTTTTTTGTAACTACTGAAGTCGCATATCCGGTGAAACTCGAACGTCTTATTAGGATATTAAAAATAATGCTTTGTAGACTTACGTAGAATGCTCTTAACAAGTAAGGAATGTTTATTTTATAAAAAGAAGAAATTTAAAATGCCTCAGTTTTGCTATTTTTACAAGGGCCTTTATTTATTCAAAATGACGTTAAATGAACTTACGGCATACCATTAAAAATAATACTGAATGAGTGCAATGTATTTATACATAATACCACGTTTAACAGGTGCTTAACATGACGTTTCCTTGCATCAGGCCCGGACTAAAGAATTTTTGGCTCTAAATTTTACTTTTTTTTATTCTTTAATGATGAAATCCGGTTTCAGTGGATTTGTGCTTTATATGTCGTGTAGTTAGCACCCAAGCAAAATTTACTTTTTTATTTGATACACCCTGTATACTATTTTATCTATAAGTTAACTTATTTATCCTTGCATTGATAAACCTACCCTTAGAAGTGTTACGCCCAAGGATTGTTAAAGAATGCCAACGAAATGTTGCGAAATGTCAGCAGAGCATTTAAAGCAAAATTGTAGTGTTGTATGGAGGCTAATGGTCATCATTTTGAACATTTTATGAAGTAAAATGCAAATTATTCATTCTAATACGCAGATTGCAAATTATTCACTTTATATTGGTTTAAAAAAAAAATGACATTTTGAAGCATCTCCCCATCTTTCCTATTCAAATTTTAAAGGTGAGGGCTGCTACGTCCCCAAGAATAATTTTAAATTGTCAGGCCCGTCTTTAAAAGTTGTCTTCTTTCATACGACAATTGACAGGTTTTAGAATTTTATATAAATCACACCAGGTAACGAGTTATTGGAGGTGGCTAGTTTTAATTGAAATGCCTTGGATCAATCAACTAAAAACTAAAGCGTTATATACAAAAAAACTTTCTGAACGTCTGCGCATACAAAACACGTGTTAAATTTTAAAAGCTATCACGTGGTCGCTTTATTTTGAAATATTTACACGGAAAACGAAACGTTCTCGTCAATTAATCAATTACACCCAATTATGTATCATTTACAGCATTTTAAAGGATGAAATTAGAGATATTTTAACTTACATACAGAGTCGCTTAGCCGATGATGCTTCCTTTGTTCTTCTCTCCTTTGTGTTTTGTTTTGTCTTTTTTTTTCCGCCTGAAATTCTTCTGCCTTTCGCGTGTGCTATCGCTATTTCTATTGTTCGAGTCCCCCCCGAGTTGATTCTCCCAACTTTTCGTCACAGTGCGAATCGGAAATGTAATAATATTAATGAAGATGTTTTTAGTAGAATTAAAATACTATTCCCACATCGTTCGGATTAATCAATTTGACGTTACGATTCTTAGGATTAAATACAATAATATTAACGTAATATATATATATAAAAAAAAATGTTTAAATCGAGTGCAACTGGCTTTGAAAGACTGGCATGTAATGTTTTATTAAAGGTATTCGAGTAGCTTTTCCGTTTATTTACATTCAGAAATGTATTAGACGTATAAACGACATCCTAGTTAGTGTGTCGCTCTGTGTGAACGGTCCCCGCCTCACTTCGTTCGCATCGGACCCGTCTGCATCGTGTTCAGAGGTTCGAAACCGCCTTCTCGGTCGCGCGAAGGACCATCGTCGATTTGACCGCGGTTCTAGCGCACGATACGACGGGCATCTCTTCCGAAGGGCCCCAGGTTTTGGCCGGAAACACGTGAGAAAGCGATGTGTCCGTATATATGCGGTAATATCTGTGGACGTCGTTAGAGCACGCGATCTTGTTTTGCTTCGGTGTTTTGTATTCGATCGAACGCACGGACTGTTAGATTCACTCGCGCGACGTATGTTACTGGCCTTCGCGGGACTGAATGCGTACTGAGACTACGGGGATACCGTACGGGAGCATAAGGCACCGGCTCCCCACTAGAACTGACGGCCGGTCCGCAGAATAGACAAGGATTGACGGAGGGAGTGCGCTAGCTAGCCGTAGTGAACGCAACTCGTATTACAAAGTTTTGCCGATTTTTATTCCGGTAATTTAAATCACCTGCGATGGATAAAAGGGTAGCGGAAAAGAAACTGTGAGATACCGTAAAACAAGGTGATGATACATTTCTCAAGTTTAAAGGCTTACATCTCCGAAAGTTTATTCCGCGACACGAATCCTTCATACCATAACAATAAAAAAAAACATATAGATTAAATTCATTAATTATAATTAGAGACCGGATTATATGCAAAGTGCATATATTTTATTTTTCGCATATTTTTAATTATAGTCTATATGTAGACGTATTACACTAATTGAGTTAATTAGCGCTAATTACTATTTGCATATATTGCATATTTAGGCATTTCCATGCGTATTTATACAAAAGTTGCATATATTGCATATTTAAGCTTTTTTCTTATCCTTTCTATTAGTAAAAATTCCTAATGTAGATCGACAACCGACAATTCTCAGAACGATAAATCTTTTACATTGGTTTCTCTAATACTTTTTCCCAAGAACTGCACGTGTTTAATTTCGCCTAGCAGAAGCAATGTGGTAAATACGTTTTATTATTATTAATTCCCAATTAAACTTATTCACTCATTGAATATCTTTGAGCGAAACAGCATGTAATTGTGTTACGTTTTTAAATACTGTGCGTACATACAATGAGTATAGCAAACAAAATTTCTTTATGGATTAAGCCATATCCTGAGCTGGTAAAGGATGGCGACAAAATATTTTGTCGATCCTGCAGTAAACTGGTAAGTTTAATTTTACTAAAAGCTTTACAATTGTTTTCAAATTCTTTAACTTTTGATATAAAATAACAATTGTTGTTGTAGGTGTCTTCTGAGAGAAAATACCTGATTGATCAACACTAAGCTAAAACTCCATCACATATTGGAAAATGTGAAAAACTAAAGCGATCCGCATGTGTGCAGCAATCTATACGTCAATGTGTAACATCAACTTCACGAAACTCAGAACAAGAAGAATATAATACGGATCTGTGTAACGCATTAATTTCGTCTAACATACCATTATCAAGATTAAACAATGTTAATTTGAAATCATTTCTGCAAAAATATTGCAAACATAATATACCTGACGAAAGTACCTTACGAAAAAATTATGTCACATCTTGTTACCAGCAAACAATAGCAGAAATTCAACAATTGGTAGGGAGTAATTTTATTTAAATCATGGTAGATAAAAGTACGGATAAGAGTGGCCGTTATATTGCCCATTTGTTAATAGGAATTCTTCATGAAGATATTGTAGGTAAATCATATTTAATTTATTGTAAATAACTTCAAAAAACAAATAATGTGACAATTGCCCAATTCGTTCAAGAAGGTTTATCAAATTTCTTTTTACCTGGAAGTATACCTTGTAAAAAAATGTTACTAATGTTGTCCGACACTGCACCATATATGATAAAAGCCGCGCAAAATTTAAAAATTTTTTATAGTAACATTATTCATACCACTTGTTTAGCTCATGGGTTCAATCGTTCATCGCCATCGACATTAGGAATCAATTCCCTTTGATTAATGATTTAATTAGCAATGTCGAAAAAGTATTTTTAAAAGTACCTTTACGAATCCAATTTTATAAGGAGCGACTTCCCGGTGTTAAGTTGCCTCCTGAACCGACTATTAAGAGATAGGTACATGGTTAGAGGCTGCAATTTTTTTCGCCGATAATTTTGAAGGAATAAAAAATGTAATTCTTGAAATCACTGCTGACTGCATTGCTCTAGAAAACTGTAAAAAGATAGTAACATCAACAGAATTGCTACAAAACCTTTTGTATATTAAGTCAAATTATAGCTTTGTTTCAAGTTTCATTCGTAAACTAGAAACGCAAGGGATGTCGCTCTCGAAATCAGTAGAAATAATAGACCAATTTGATATGCTATGTAAGAAGGTTAAGGGCACAATAGGTAATTCTATATACGATAAATTTAAAAAAGTGATAAAATAAAAAGTGATAAATATGCGGGGTATTTGAAATTGAAGAAAGTTAAGAAAATTTTGGAAGGTGAAACAGTAAACGATTTCGACTTTAATTTTAGTTTAGAATGTATTGCAAAGTTAAAAAATACACCAATTACATCTGTGGATGTTGAAAGAAGTTTTCTATTTCGAAAACATATGTATTCTGATAGAACAAAACTTTCTTTTACACAATTTAAAAAACATTTAATATAAAATTGTTTTAGAAATATGTTGTGAAGAAATTTTGTGCGATAAAGTTAATATTTAAATTTCTGCTCTTATTTATTTTATGTAAAAATTTTGTATATTGTCGCAATTTTTTTGCATATATGTCCCAGGTTTATGCATATTTTTTTCAAAAATCGATGCATGTATTCCACTTTTTCTTTGCATATATTCTCAGTGTCCTTAGGATTTGAAAGAACTTCATCTGAATAGATTCACTTACCTTGACCTTATTCAAATTGAACTTATTTGGCGCCTTTCAAATTGTGATTTTTCGACAGTGTGGCCGCTGTGTAAACTGTAAAAATTTCTGTTTATCTGGTTGGACGAGGTAAGTATTTGCCGCCGAATCAGATAATGGGCGACATAAAAGTGTTATGTAAAGAAATAACCGATTATCAAGGAAAACACAGATTCTCAGGTAAAATTTAACTCGTACATTGTAAATCAAATAAATATGGGTTATTAAATACAAAGGCTTTGCTCCGATAAGCCATTGGAGAGTGCCCCTAAAACTATCGGGCTGAAATTAAAGCAAATGAGTACTACTGTCACACATACTGAAAATACAAAAAAATAGCTCAATCGATGCTACCCCATTCGAAATATTAGCATAAGGGTGAAAAATTAAAAAAAAATCTCAGAAATTACTTAAGCTATCACGTTCAAAAAAATTATGTAAGTAAACACTGATTACACTGGGCAACAAATTTTCGAAAAGTTCATGCTTCCAAGCTGAAAATAGTCATTTCTTAATGAATTCAATGTGCTGAACACGAAAATGACTAAGAAAAAGCTGAATTGGCTACGGTTTTCTGTAAAATGTTACGCATATTTCAGAAAAAGTGTACTTATGTCAATATTATAATACATGGTAAGAAACATTAGTCTGCTTCTGGCTTCGACTTCTTTTGGCCTGCGTTTGGTAGTGGACTTGTGGAGCATCTCTACTGATTGTCCAACAATAGTCAGCTAGCATTGACGTAGACCATTTGCCTTGGTACCGTTGCTCCATGGTGGCAATGTCCTGATGAAAGCGTTCGCCGTGCTCATCGCTGACCTGCCCGCAGTTATCAGGAAAGAAATCTAAGTGGGAATCAAGAAAGTGGATCTTTAATGATATATTGCAGCCGAATTCATGAAACAAAGCCAACATATCCTCAACCAGACACTTGTAATTTTGGTTTCTCCAGGCTTAAAAAATGCTCTCGGAGGCCAGTCTTTCTTGATGTAGTGCAAATCGATTGCTCTGCTGTCCCACAAACAAAGAAAACAGCAGTACTTTGTATATCCCTGCTGCAAACCCATCAACAGAGATACTACCTTCAGGTCAGAACATATCTGCCAGCCATACTTGCTGTAGTTAATCGTCTCCAGTAGCTGCTTTAGATTGCCGTAAGTCTCCTTCATGTAGACCGCATGTGCAATAGGTATGGATGGAAGCTGGTTCCCATTATTCAACAAAACCGCCTTTAGGCTCAGTTTTGAAGCGTCTATAAACAGCCGCCATTCGTGGGGATCATGTGCAATACCGAGAGCTTGTAGTAGACCATCAATATTGCAGCAGAACACAAGGCTTTCTTCTTCTTAAAGAAAGATTCGAAGAGCTGATGGCGAGTGCGAAATGAGTCACTCGACATTCTGTTCCAGAAGATTCCACTGTCGAAGTCTTGAGGCCAGTATCTCCGCTTTGCTTTTCGACAGATCCAAATCGCGAACAAGATCGTTCATTTCATCCTGGGTAATTTTATGTGGTGCAGATGTTTCGTCAAAGCACGAAAAGTTATCATCCTTACTGCCACGTTGAGGAGAACTCGCCGACGCATGGCCATCCTCATCGTCTGAACTGATAGAAAAATCTGTAGGAGGTTCTGGAATTGGGAGTCCTTCGCCATGAGAGACAGGTCGCAGAGCAGATGTATGTTAGGGTATTCAACTGTCCATTTCTTCTTCTTGTGATGCCTCCAGAAGCTGGTGGTACCATACAGAAATAACAGTCGTCAACGTGATTGGGGGCTCCCTCCAAATCATGGGCACAGCAAATGGCATTGCCTTTCTTTGCCATTAAGCACTGTGAAAGATTTACGGCACAAGTGCGGCAGCATACTGTGGGGCCCAGTCTTTGTCCTGGTGGCCTATCTTGCAACCAAAATACAAATGATACGCTTTCTTAACTGTTGCACTGATGTTCTTTTTCTGTGCAGCAAATGTCACTTCTCCGCAAATATAACAGAATTATTTGCACTATTAACACAGTTACGAGGCATTGTTACTGTTAGTTACTTTACACTATAGCAATCACTTGTGTATGCTAGAGCTTCGAAAAATATGCGCGAATGAACGGACATTGCGCGAGTTAATTGTCACGTCCGGCCATTTATAAATAACTATAATTTAGCTATTGCTTGATATTGCGCAATCAATTTTCGCAAACACTCTCAATGGAAACTTACAGCAAATGCTGCATTAACTTCTTTGCATGAAGGGGTGATGCAATATGACGCAAAATTTCGTAATTTCTCACTAAATTGCATTACATTATGCAATAGCATCTATACAATGGACAAAACATCAATATCTCTAGAACGTGAGCCAATCAACTTTTTTCAATGTGATATTCGTGTTCAGCACGATTGAATTCATTCGGGATTGGGTACTTTCACCTAAGAAGCAATTTCACTGTTGACCAGTGTTATGGGCATTCTAGAGAAAAACAAGCATTAATTCCGCTCTCAGTTCAAAGTTATCAATATCATTGTATCAATATTATTTTCCTCTTTTTAGGGGTGTTTTTTTTGAATTTAGATAAAGATGCCAACTTGGCTTTTTATTATATTAGACTTTATACATTTGGAACTAATTTCAAACATACGCCCTTTTTCGTCTCTTACGCACACATCTCTCCTTAATTTTTTTTTCAGATAATGGCTTTCCCAAAATCTTCGTATTTCACGAATATTATGGCATTTGTCGGTCGTTAAACATTTGTAACACAGTTAGCATTGAATTTTCTCCACTTCACGGCACTTCTCTGGATATCAATTATTTGGACCTTTAATGTAAAAATTATTTCTCATTCAAATATTGGGTGTCTCTTTTACATTTGTATGTGATTTGTATTGAAATCAATTAAAAAAATATCAAAAGAATGAAAATGATTACAGATTTCTTTTGAAGAGCTAAAATTTTCTAGTTTTTTCCGATAGATGTCGATATTTAGATAGATGTAATTTTTATCAATTTATATTTTTCCTTAAAGCAAAAATTTTGATGATATTAGAATTAAATAAATACATTTTACAATAAAATACTCATTTTAATAAATTAAATGTTTAAATTTTGCATACCTGTACAATTTATTAATCTAAACAACTTTTGACAAAAATACTCCAAACTGTGGTACTGGAAATGCTGCAAACTTCTCCTAAACCCCTCACCACAAACTGCACTAAACTGGACGTACGTTTCAATAGCAAAGCTGAACTGTTCAGTGTTTCTGCTGATGATGATAGCTTTGCTATTGAAACGTACGTCCAGTTTAGTGCAGTTTGTGGTGAGGGGTTTAGGAGAAGTTTGCAGCTAAACAACTTTTCTTAATCACATTTTTTTCGTATTTCCTACAGAAAAGACATTGTTGGGAAGAATGACTTTCTGTAAATTTCCAAAGCAGGCCTGATCTTGTTTAAATTTTATATATTTGCATAATTTATTAACCTGAATAACTTTTTGTAGTATCTCCTATAAAAAGCTAGTTTCCTAGTGAAAAAAACCACCTTTTTGTAAATTTCCAAGGTAAAAAATTATACAGGGTGAACAAAAACATACTTTTAATTTTCGCTATCTTTAAAGGCTTAAAGACCGTTAAAATTAAAATATAAATAAGGTAATAAATACAGGCTGTTCCATTTAAAATAAGAAAGTTACTTGCCTTTAAAGATAGCGAAAATTAAAAGTATGTTTTTGTTCACCCCGTATATTTTTTTGCATTACTTCTATTTTATTATCAAGTCTAATGCTTTAGTTAAAAAATAAATACAGTTTAAAATATCTAGCTTAAATATGCATGACAGGCATGCCTCTTCAATTTTGATCTTGATTAGTCTGTACTATCAAAATATGTCATAATATACAGGGTGTTCCATTTAATTTTCCACAACTTTGGTGTGTAATTTTTCTTTGAGTTACCCTGTATACTTCAAAATAATTTTGAAATGTGCTCCTACTGAACCTGTAACAAACAAAAAAATTTAAAATATGTTACCACTTTTCGCATATATTCGACGCAAATGTGGTGGTCCAGTATAATGTTTCACCAAGAGACACCCATCAACTCCACACAGAATATAGAAAGTATTATTAATTTAATTATTTATTTACAATTAAACCACTTGTTTATTAACAAAACAAACTCCTCTACCCATAAACTAGTTTGAATATCAAGTAAATATAGTATTTTGCACGTATCCCACCATCAATTAAACACAAGGCAAAGTATGGCACCGATGAATATGTAATGCATAATCTTCAATTTGATATATTTGGTGGTTCCCGTGATCAAAGTCTCCAGAGGATCTTTCAGGATGTAAACTCTAACACCACGCATGTAGACGTAATAGTACGTTTCCCAATTCAAAGAAGACATGTCGAATTCGAAAGCCTGTCTGTCAGCTGCATTGAGCTTCTTCCACAGCGCCTGCGTATTGTTATTCTTGAAGTACCACTGTCCAAGTGTAAAACGTTTGTAACTTTCGGTAAATTGATCCATCTTTCTATAAGTCTTGAGCAATCTAGAAATGTTTTAGAAAGTCCGACTGATGGAAATTTTGATCTTGATCTAAGTACTTGGTAATACTTACAGAGGTGTTTTTCCTATACATAATGTTGCAGCGTCGATAAAGAGGGCAGGCAAATAATGTAGGAAGATTACATACAAATAATGAATGTACCAATTTGAGTTGATTCTGTTACTACTGTGAGATACCAGGAGAGTTGACGGCATTTGGGATGAATATTTGGTCGATAAGTTGATATATTTCTCTAAAATTAATTTATAAAACTGGTTTTAAATATTCCTATATCAATAAATGTATGTGTGGCTTGGTGCAAAGAAAGTAAATGTATTTTTCCCAGCAGGGAGGAAAGTCACCACTTTCCTCCCTCATTTAAGGGAGGAAAGTTGTACTTTTCCTTGTACTTTTCCTCCCTAGGGAGGAAAATTGTACTTTTCTTCCTCAGGGAGGTAATACGTCTTTTCTTATTTTTACTTAATTAATTCGGTCTTCGAGTTGATAATGGGCACCCACGTGTTCCAAAAACAATTGTCTCGAATTAAGAAAATCTCGTGTAGCGCGGAGTGATTGGATTGTTTGTAATTATCCTTGTGTTAATATCAATATAATAATTTTGATCAAGATAATGAGAAATCTAACATTGGCCCTTCTTGCATCAAACCACAGATATAATAAACAATACAAACCCCATGTTATTGGATTCTCAGGTGAGCTTACAGCATTATAGATCGGTATTTCCTCTTCGTTATTTCTTTTCCTAACTAGAAATTCCTGATTCTCGTTGATAGCCCTATAAAAAATAAAAGGAAATTTGGAAGATTTCCCCAATATTGCGCTTACTGCAAATTCGCGATGTTCCAAGAAGCGACGATGGCCAAATTCACAACGTAATCAGCCGGAACCACATCAACAACTGATTTCGGACTAGCCAAAGTCGACCTGGCCAATCCCAAATTAATGGCCACTAAGAGACCAGTTGGTCCGTAGAGATTCTCGATCCAACCTGGTGTTGGCTCCTGAGCGGTGGCTATGACTGTATATTTGGAGCGATTTAAGGTTGTTTTAAGGAAATTAGTGCCGAGAATTTACCGAAGGAAGGCCTTACTACAGCGACTGGCAGACCTACTCCCTCAGTTCTAATTACGTCTTCAGCGATTGCTTTGGTAAAACAGAATGTATTTTCGTATTTCCCCATGATGCTAATGTGTAGAAAGAATAGGTAACTTCGGACATGTAATCTTATAAAGTAAAGGAAACAAAAGGAAACTTACATGTTTGTCAACTGTTCCAAAGTGCCATCATCGAAAGCATCAACTATGGTTAATAATTGGTTGCAAGTAATGGGAGGTTTAGAGAACTCTTCGTTGATATTCTGCTTTAAGGAATGCGCGAACACTGATGAGAAATAGACGAATGACTGAAAAAGAAATAATATGTAAATAATCTACTTCGAAACCATAATGCTGAAGCATAATAGAAAGTCAATAAAAACAAGTTGACAAAATACAATAAACTAAAATATATGAAAATATCAACAAGTTATACATATTAGCATTTAATTCTTGAACAATTTTACAATTTACAATTTGACCTGAAGATGAGTGGTTAACCACTTGAAACATGTCGCTGTTGGTGTATTGCTAATAAAAAAAGAGTTTGTGAGATTCGAACCTACTTTCATTTCACCCTTTATGGTAATATTAGTATTTGTAAGGTAAGCAACATATATTTAGTTCAAATTAAAGACTAAACTAGCAATGACGTCCGGGAGATTATTAATCTAAAATCGGAATAACAGAGGCCCCAATACGGAATCCTAGAGAACCCCCGCGAGCCCTCTGCCCAATCATATTTAACCTGCCTTCCATCATTATCGTGGGAGAGTATGGATTGCTGTCTCTTTCGCTTTTAAGTATTTAAACCATGCCAAAAAATTAATCGGAGCGCTAAAATTGTTAAAGGTTAGTGCCACGAACGCGTAATCATCTATTTCAGCAGATGCGGCGTGCATTATTTCGAGTATATTACCAGTAGTTTTGCGTTTGAGGGAATTCAAATTTCGTAAGGACGCGAATAATATAGGATTTGAGGGTTTAATTACGGCAATGGGAATTAGATTAGAACCAGGTGATTTATAAAGGAGCATAGATACAGGAGGCCGGATTAATCCCCCGGAATTTAAACATATTGGGTTTTTATAGGCACTTTTGGAGAGAGTCTAGAATTTTTTACGGATTGGTCGAAGGTTGAGGGTGGTACAAGCGCGGCTTTTGTTTTTTTATAATAGAGGTTTTCAAATATGTAATCAAAAGTTTAAATTAGGGAATCGCTGCAATAATTTTTATAGAATTAGTTGCAGCAAATCAGGCAGTGTATTTATTAGGCGCGAGTGGGAAGTTAAAAAATCAGACCAATTTGTTATTAGATAACTGGGAAGTGTTACGTGAGAGAGGTGTAAAACTTTTTGGACTAAGGTTCACGTGGATACAATCCGTAATGAGAGAGTGGATCAATTAGCGAAAGAAGCGTTGTCAAGGAGGGATAGCGCAATAATTTCTGATAGCATAGAATAAATAGAATAGAATAGCGGGATAAACTAGATAATAATTGGCGGGGTATAGATACCACTTTAAATGGAAGGTGTCTAGGAAATTTATCAGTAAAATTACACATTTAGACACACATTAAGTGGTGGAGTTTATAACAGATCACGGTAGTTTTAAATCATATTTATGTAGAATTGGGAGGGTTAATAATTCGCATTACGACGGTGGTGGGATAGAAATCTTTCTGCTGCTGGAAAAGACAACTCCACGATGTGCGGAGAATCGAGGAGCTGTCTGGAGGCGGCACATCTATCAGAACTAAAGTACGTGGAGGGTTGCTTCTTTCTTCGTTAGTTAGAGTAGGAAGATTTTGATTATTATAGGTATAAATTGTTTTATTTCACAAATAAAGTGACCATCACATTTAACCTGCCTTCCATCATTATCGTAAAAGGGTATGCATTGATGTCTATTTCGCAAATATTCAATCCAATCCAATGGCAGCTTACGAAATCCCATATCGTCAATCTTGCGAAGACAATGACAGAAAGATTCTATGCCTATCTGTAGCGTCTGTAAAGTTATCTGCAAGTCTGTAAGCATTTAATATACATGCTTTCTTAGACATAACCTTATAGGTGCTGCAGATGTACACTGGCCGACTTATTTAATGTCGTCGTCTACAGCGCATTGACTATCAAAACTACTTACCATTTGCACAGGTGGGCGTTCGGCTGGCGTCGACTGTTCCAGATAAATGATTTATTGGGATATACAGTTGTAAAACGCTTCCCAATTATGGATATCAGATAGAAAAAATGGATTATTCAATATTACAAGTAAACATTGTATATAGCGGTTTGAACGGGCTTTGAATTGAAATATCTCTTTCATAACTTGGACCCAATTGACTCTTAAAACTCATATAGAAATAAATAAAGTGTGGTATTCATAGTCAATCTTGTGTATTAATTGTTTTAAAAACGTAGGATATCGTAGGAAACATCAGAGGAAGACTTCATAAAACTATAGCTTCAACAAATATTAGCTATTATAAGCATTTATTAATTACTAATTTCTTGAATGGATACTTCAATAATGTTTAATTATTAGCATTTACTATTGCAGGATCCACCTACGTGTAACCAACGCTATAAAATTGCTATTCATAAAAAAATTAAAACTATGTTTAGTCTGGTTATATTATTTATTTAAGTAAACATGCTAATTCCAAATAAAAACAATATAAAATCTAATTACGTAACTGTCATTAAATATATAAACATACAAATAAAAAATGGTAATGTAAAACATAACCAAAAAAGAAACGCATTCTGCAAAAATAAATATACACTCTAAAAAAAAACATTTTGAAAAATATATAAACAAAACAATATATCCAAAATTAATAAAAGAATAATTCTAAATGAAAGGATTTAACACTAATTGTAATAAAGCAATTTTAATAAAGCATATTAATTATCACATCACTAAAAATCAAGCTTTTCTCTGAAATTTTAATACACAAATTATAAATTCATTACTTTTTTGAGAATTGCCTAAATTTGCATTTGCCATTTACTCGGCCGTTTACGATAATTACCACTAGTCCTTTATGTAATCCAACGACGCCTAGTGTTTTTGAATGACGCGCTCATATATCCACATGATAGTGTTTAGTTGAGCAATAAATTTTTAAAAACATTTTTTTTTCATATTTATGTTTTAAAATGCATATAAATATATAAAAAAAATACATAAATCTGCAAAAAAAAAATCATATAGACTCATGTTGTTGTCTTTACGAAAATAAGAATATTAGACTAAATCCATTCTCAATTTTATAAAAATTTTAAATTGTACTCATATTTAATTATACTTGTTCTAATTTTATTAATAATTTTGTGTTGCAAGTATTTCCCTCTAATTCTGAAATTAGGAACATTAGGAGTATGTAGTTTTGTTAATCATTTAAATTCATTCCTCACGTAAATATTAAAAAAAAAGTTTTTACAGAATTGTTGCTCTGCCACATTTAAGTATATCAGCTCATTATTTAGTAAAATTTTACTGGTTGGATTACAATGAGGATTCATACTAATTATGGTAAGCGGCTGAGTTTTATAATTGCCCCAGATTGAAATGTATATAATTAATGAGTTTATAATTTGGCTATTGAAATTTCAAAGGAAAGCTTTATTCTTAGTAATGTGATAATAGTTTATGTAGTATATTAAAACTTCTCTTTAATATATTTGCTCTATAAATAGCATCATTTATCAAAAAGTTTAACAAAGGATATGTGTGATTTCTTAGGAACACGAATTTTACCATGTTTCTTACCTGTGGGTAATTATAATAATAATATTTATTGAAACTAAAGGTAATGAACTTATGAAGTATTACTCTTTTGTTTTCTAATACATCTCCTATTTTAAAAATAAATTATATACAAATAAAGTAAATAAAATTTAATAGCAATAACCCAGCAATTAATATAACTTGATTTGTTATTTATACATTACTTGATTATTTTTAAACTTAAAATAAGAGCTTTAGTTTTAAAAGTCACTTGATCTCAAGCTGTAAAACAGATATTTCCATTCAATCTGGGTTCAAACCACAATATTAAAGGTTTCCTTTCGATATCAAATAATCTTAGATCCATCTAATTTGCATAATTGCGAAGCGTTTTACAACTGTATACCCCAATAAATCATTTACCTGGAACAGCCGACGCCAGCCGAACGCGCACCTATGCGAATGGTGAGTAGTTTTGATAGTCACTACGCTGTAAAGGACGACATAAAATAAGTAGGCCAGTGTACATAGAATCTCGCTATAAATACATAAAGCCAGGAGATTGTAATGTTTCCGAAGACTCCAGATTAGTTAATCAAATCATAGTGTGTTTGCTTTGGGTTAAAATGGACGCCTTACTGCACAATTATTTCACCTTAGATTAGATTAGATTAGATTAGGGTTGAGGTGGCCATACGAACGTGTTTCACCACGACCTTTTCAGATCTATTGTGATACCCCTTATCCTAGAAGACGCTCTATAATTTTGCCCTCTTAATTAGGTTTATCATTTTTGGGAGCAGCTTCTTTTACTTTAATTGCTAGCTGTGGGGTTCTCCACGTCTATTACTAGAAACATTATCCTCGCCAGATCATCACATTGGCACAGCACATGAATTGATCTTTCTTCCTCCTCTTGGCAGAATCTGCAAGTAGCATCATCTACCAAGCCTATGCTGTACATATGCCTATTTAGTCTACAGCAGCTGTCAGTAGACCTACTAACATTTTGACCGTTTTCCTGTCTTTATTCAGTAAATAGTTGATACATGCAGGCCTCTATTCTTTTAGAAACCCTTTTAGCTGTTTCTGTCCTGGTGATTTTTGCCACGACTCTGAACTGATTACGTATCCATCCATTGATGGAACGAATGACCTTGACTCATTTCCCCTCACGCCCGAGTGGCTAGCCCAGCTCATTGCGGACGCTTACACAGACCCAAATCAGCTTAGAATCCACGCTTATGGAACTAATCGCTTTAAGCGTGGACTGACTGTCAGAGAAGATGGTGACGCTTTTACCCAGCTCGGTACATCTCTCTATTTCTCTGGCACAATAATGAATTGCAACAACCTCAGCCTGGAACACCGTTGCGTCTTTGCTAAAGCTTACCGAAGGAGCATTTTTAGGCTTCTTTGCGTATATTCCAGCTCCGACGCCATAGACAGTTTTAGAGCTGTCTGTATACCGATTTGAGTCCGCTTTTACTGGAGTGCCTGTTTCCCAATCTTTCTTATCTGGTATTATTAAATTTTAAATCATAATTTGTTTAAAATTAACGCCTTATTGTACAATTATCTCACATAATTCAATGTATATGAAGAAAAACTGATGAGTCTTTTTGCCCATCTGTGTGTCAACATTTTTACATATTGATAGCATTAAATTGAAAGAGAAAATAATTTTAAAAAAATATTTACCTTTAAATTCCTCATACACCTTGCAAGACTAAGCAAATCTCTAGTGGCTCGAACATTAACGTGAGACGCTAACCTGAGCTTCTCATCGAAGTTCATCAAAGCAGCACAGTGAAATACGCAATTCACTTCCTCCACTAGATGACGTTTGTCACCTTCACTCAATCCCAAATCATTCTTGCTGCAGTCTCCACGTACGCAGACGACCTTGTCTACAAAATTCTCTTGTACAGCTCTTATCCTATCGAATAACTGCAAAATTTGACCAACATTAAAGAAGGCGATCGATCTATCGCCTTGGGGTGCTAGAACAAACCTGGTTCCCAAGCATAGAGTAACGCGCTCTCTGACGGACCTTCCTCTCTTAGGTCGTACTAATAAGTAGACTCTACGAATGTTCGGAAAACCGCGCAACAGTTTTTCTAAAATCAACTTCCCTAAGAATCCCGTAGCGCCAGTAATAAATATTGTAGCGTCTTCAAAGTATGTGCCTACGTGGCTGGTATCTTCCTCCACGATATTGACATCCATATTTGTTTTTCACGCTAAAAGCAAAACACGTAATACGCCGCGGAGTAGACACAAAACATACTGGCAAGGTTATCCTTAATCCAATTGTTTCCTTCACATGCATAATTAATGAAAAATGAATATTTTATTGATCGCCGTGAAATTTAAATATTCGTAAATGACATTAATATTAATACTAAATATATTCCCTTCAAAAAAAAAGCACTTCTAATAATAATATTAACTGCCTTGAGAAAAGAAGTCAGATACACATTAAAAATGCATGCCATTTTTCTTGGTAAAAATCACCTTTTTGGGTAATTTTCCACATTCAATGAGGGTAAATGTACAAAATGTATTACCTAAATATTAATGGAAACATTTCTGTTTCTTAGAAAAAAAATCTTTAAGATTGCAATATTACCTTTCATTATATTTGGAAAATTACAGTTAAAAATTATCTTTTATTCAAATAAATTCACAGCAAAAAAATATTTTTGGATATATGATATCAAATACTTACGATTTCCTTAAAGAAACTATTTATTTTATACAAAGTCCGTACAGTTTCAGATAAAGTAGTAGTGGATTTACGTCAAAATTATATTACAAAATTCTAAATCATGACGTCAAAATTTTCTGACCTATAGTACGAAAAACGTTAAACATATTCTACAAGTAAAGAAATTGTCGTGCAGATGGCGGTTCTCTTATTTCACTGCACCAAGTTTCCATACTCGATATAAGTATATTTATATAAAATATTTATCTATTACTTACCTTGTATTCCAGAGACGAGAAGCAGGGCCAAAACGGAGTAGCATTTTTGGTATTGGGAAAAACAAGAGACAACATTATAGAGTATGGGGCGGCAAATGGCCGCATTGCGTATCTAAGAGTAAGGAGAAATCCTTTCAACATATCGATAGTCAATGTATATGCACCAACAGAACAAGCAGAAGAGGTGGACAAAGAGATGTTTTATGAAAACATAGAGGAAATTCCCAAATATGACACAACGCTGCTGCTCGGGGATTTCAATGCTCAATTGGGTAGAGAAAATTGCTGGAGGGACGTGGCTGGTAAATTTACAATACATGACAAAACCAATAATAACGGGACAAGATTGTGCAACTTAGCGGCAAGAACCGGGCTAGCGATAGCGAGTACGAAGATTCAGCATAAACGAGAAGGAAAGATAACGTGGAAAATACCGGGCAGAAATGATGGCAATCAAATAGACCACGTATTAATCACAAAAAGAAGAATAACGTCAATAAGGAACGTGAAGATAGATAGCAATGCAAGTACAGACACAGATCACTACATGGTAAAAGCAATAATAAAGCAGAAGATGGCAAAAGCAAGGAAATACACAGGAAATAGAAAGATCAACGTAGAGAGATTAACGCAAGGGAAAGTAAAGGAGCAATATATAGAACATCTAGAACAATATGTAAGCCGGATGGATGAACAGCTAGACATAGACGAGTGCTTATGTGAACTTATGTGTTCAGAAAGAATAAAACGCAATTATGAGATCTCAGTGTTTATTTTTCCAATTCTCTTGGGGACTGAAGCCGTCACCAGAACATAAAAGAGAATAATGAATTAATTATCTAAAATTATCCTATTAATTTTCGTTGCTAAATCTTCGTTCTCCAATATAGTCGCGTGGTTGCCCTCTACAGCAAATACTTCAACATCGCTTTGGAAAATTTTCGACAACCCATAGTCGGCAGTCACATGCCAGGCAGGCGGATATTTTGCTTTCAATAATGTTACCTCAGACTTAAGCTTCTCTTCTCTAATCCTGTACTCAGATAATCCTTTCAATCTTTCACAAGAAGTGCATATATATGCCATGTGTTTACTAGAAATGTCCACCTTAGATCCTACACTAATCAAATACTCGATTCTTTCGTTGTATGTATCTAACTTCATTAGGGTTTCCTAAAACAAAATAGAACGATTTCTGATGAATTTTAATTGGATTCTTTTGCCTTTTTTTGTTATGGGATAAAGATATGTCGAAACCATGTGGTCTGCTCACATTCCCAAAATATTGCCTTCCACATAATGGACAATAAAAAAATATAAAAACCCTTTTGCCTTACTTGATGTTTCAAGATTTCCTCGTAAGGCATATAGTTTGCCATAATCGTTGATAACAGCAAAGTATGGAACAACTTCTCGTCTTTAGCTGGAAAATAGGTATGAACCATGCCAGCTATCCAATCCGGCGAACCATCTATAAAAATGACTTTGGCCTTCCTTCCTTTAGATTCCAGTTTGGTTAATACCTCAATTGCGACAGCAGTTCCAAAAGAATATGCTAGGATAATCAAATCCCCAGTCTCGCATGCTTCTATATGCTACAAAGGACAAAGTGAGTATCAAACGGTACCTACTTTACCATGCTCTAATTTACTGGAAGCAAACGTTTCACTAGTTCTGTTAGGCTTTCCACTTTATTATCGATGCAATACTGTACACAAGAAACGCGAGCATTCAACTTATTACACAAGGGCACCAGACTATGAGCTAATCCATCAATTCCAGGCAACAATACGATATGAGGAGAGTTATCCATATTTTCTTCCGGTAGCATCGTCCTCATATTTATTATAGGCAGGTTCGAGAGCTCTTTATTTGCTACATAACGTGGAAGCAATAATTGTATGTCCATTGGAAGAATATTTTGATTAACAGGAGTATCTACGTTCGCTAAAGCGTCTTGAGCGCTGGACAGTTCCTTCAACCTAAAACACCACCCAAAAACGATGTCAGCTGTCTTAAAAAAGCCACTAGTGCGTTACTTAGCCAGAGTCATGTTTTTTATATCTTGAGCTGTAAAAAATACGTCATACACTCTTTCCAACGCCGGTTTGATCTCTACAGCTGTCATGGAATCCATACCCAACTCTGGAAACGTCGCGTGCATGTTAATGGAGTTCACGTTTGTGATACCTGTAAGGCATTCATTAGCAAAACCGGTGTGGATTCAAACACTTAAGCATATACCTATAATACTGATGATTTCATCAAATAAACTAGCAGCTTTATCAACAGATTTCTCCTCAGCAACCACCATGCTCACTACTATCGCTTCATCCTGTCTAAGGAATTTATCCATTACTTGTAAACAGCTGGAAATTCTTTGCGGTAAAGTGCCATCTAAGACCAATTCACAATCGTCCTTCTGCATTTTAGCCGTCATACCTACCTGTAGGCACATTTAGAGACATAAGCGTGCGAGCAACTAGACTTAAATAATACGTCAATATACTTCACCAATAGCGCCCCATTGTATGGCCAAAGCAGGATAACCTTCCTTTTTCCTTTTCTCACAAATTCTTTCCATAACCGAGTTGGCCATTCCGTAATTCGTCTGGCCAATATTACCTCGACCGCAAGATATCGAAGAGAATACCACGAAATACCTAGAAATATACACATCCTCTGTAAATACACACTAAAACACGCATGTTTGGAGAATCACCTAAGGCTTGGGCATAGCTTCTTACTAATACGATCGAAGTTTATCGTGCAATGTACTTTTGAAGGCAATGCTACCTTGAAGCTTTCAACTGTATGATTTTCGAATAAAGCATCACTCAAAACACCCGCCAAATTAAATATACCATCGACGGGTCCCAATGCGTTTGCTATGTTTAACAATTCTATGCAACCGTCTTCAGTCGAGGCATCACGAGTAGTTGTAAACACAGTAACTCCATAGTTTTCCCAATTTCTTTCGAGAAGCAATTTCTTAATGGAGAACCAACTACGTGAGTTCAGGCCTTACCTTATTCTATAACGTTGATACCCGTTGCAAATCCCTGATCTGGATGTCAATACTAATTTCTTGGCTCCTCTAATGACCAGCAGATCCGCCAATTCTAAACCAAATGCACCTAGACCTCCGTATATTATGTAAGAACACTCGGGTTTGCAACAGAATCTACAACAAATTTCAGTGGGATTCTACCTTTGACTTACAAGGAAACTTCGTAAAGTGTCATTCGCAGATTTTGATGGAACTTTGTTAGTTGTAGTCTCCATAGAGTGTTAGTCAAGAAGATTTCTGCTGCGGCGGAACTCCAACTTTGGGGGAAGCGAGGTGCAAAATGCCTTTGAATTCGCCCAAAATTTCGTTTATCTAAAATAACGTTCAAACGGTGAAAAGTTGGAAAAAAGGTTTCAATGGTAGGTACCACTCAAAGGTATTCACTTTTGCATACATTGCTTGGTAACAAAAACAGTGATTACAACCAATTTCTGAAATTTGATCAAATAACTCAATATACGTCATTCCGTCTTTACTGTAACACCCTGTATGTAAATATTTATACCAGAAAAGAACTGCTATTGAAACTTCTTTCCCATTTTTCACCGTTTAAAACTTATTTTAGATAAACGAAATGTTGGTTGTATTTCAAGGGCGTTTTGCAACGCTAAAGTTGAGGTTCCATCGCAAAAGAAAGTGTCCTTGAGTAACACTCCATGGAATCTACAAACTCACAAAATTTCGTCAAAATCTACGACTGACAGTTCGCGAGGTTCCCTTATTAAACGAAGTATCACACTAGGAACACCTTTAAATATTTTCTGGGCACCGAATGCACTATTGCTGATTCCTCTTCTCTGATTTTTATCAAGACCTTACCGATATGTTCGCCGGTTCCCATATATCTGAATGCTTTTTCCACCTCGTTGATTTCAAATACGGTTCTGGGAAGTGGCTTAATGGCACCCTTACTAATCAAATCCTCCATTTTCCGTAGATGTTCAACTGCAACAGTAACCATCATGACGTTGTCGACATTTTTATACGTGATTACGTTACTATGATCATATTTAAGAGAAATATCAAGAGCCATTCCGATGAACTCAGCCTCCCTTTCCAATAAGTATAACCCCAATGCGTTATTGGTGGACAAATCAAATCTTCCGATTTCCAAAAATGTTCCCCCTTTGGCCAAGCAACGGATAGACGCTAGAAGTTTTTCTTCGGCCAGAGAGTTCAAAACGTAATCAACTCCACGTCCGGTGGTGTATTTGTGAATCATTTCTTCAAACGATGTGTCTCTAGAATTTCCAATATGATGTTCTTCAATTTGGGGATAGTATTTTCTTAAAAAATCGTGCTTTTCTCGCGTTCCAACCGTAACAAACACTGTTAGACCAAAATGGAGACAGAGGTTAATAGCTGCTAGCCCAACGCCACCTGTTCCAGAGTGTATCAAGATAGACTGACCGAGCTTGACCTCAAATTTCTTCAAAATTAAATGTTAGTCATGCGTCATTTATTGAAGTATTTGATTGAATAGATGAGGTACTTACCCGTAAGAGGACATCTACAACAGTTCCATAGGTCACCATGACGGTCGCTGCATCTTCCATGGTCCAGTGGTCGGGAATGGGAAGTGTATTTTTCGCTTTAATGAATGTACCTAATGCGCCGTTAGTGCCTACACCCATTACGCGTTGGCCCCTAGAATATGCAAAATGGATTATTGCATTTTTCTGTTGTTGTGGAAGCTGTCTGATTTGAAGTCTCCTAAACAACTGTAACCTCTTGGCTGTTTGTATTTGGTCTCTCACTTCTTTTATCCATTCAATTATATCAAAACCATCCCCATATCCTAGTACCCTACACTAATCTGTACAGGTCTCTGGCTGGTTGATCGAAGTAATACTTTGGATTCATTCTTGGCTTGCCAAAAATCGCCTGTTATTGCGTCCAGAGCCCCGCATTCACATAGAATGTGATAAGCGTTCTCTGTCATTCCATTACACATTACACAGTCTGCAGTTAGTATCTCCATTGTTGATCTCAGTTTTCTGTAGGTGTCCTTTCAATGCGCTTCTCCTTTGATGGTCTCTTAATATAAGTCTTTCCATGAATTCGCCTAGTTGTTTTATCCAAGTGTGCTTTATGCTTTTCTTTTACCCAACTTCTTACCTACTCTCGTGCTGTGTTTTTGGATACTCCTAGAATAGATTCTGGATATGCGACAAACTCTAAGCGCTGATTCCTGGGGTTATTTTGATCATAAAAGTTCATATGTCCAAAATCGCTTAGTTCTAAAGTTGTACAATGTTTAATAGTAAGTTAACATAATTAATGTTTTTATTATAAATTAACAAAATAATTAGTAAAACAAAATTAACTTATACTAACTGTTGAAAATGACCGCTCCCAACTGCAATACAAGCTTCTATCCTCCGTCGTATTGACTGACGAGTCCGTTCCAAAATACCAGGAGTATTTCGAATTGTTTGAAAAGCTGCGATAACACGATTTTCTCAGTTCATCGACATTTTCAATTGGAGTCGTATAAACTAATGATTTAAGGTGACCCCAGAGAAAAAAGTCTAAAGAATTTAAGTCTGGAGACCGAGGAGGCCACGGTTGTAGACCTCCCTGTCCTATCCACCAATCTGGATACGTATTGTCCAAAACTCGCGAGCAACTACACTAAAAATGCGCTGAAGCACCGTCATGCATAAAATACATTTGTAATCGTAATTGCAACGGAACTTCTTCCAGCAGTAGTGGTAGCTCCTCTTCAAGAAAATTGCGGTATACCTCGCCATTTAACCGCATCGGTAAAAAATGTGGACCTATCAAGAGAATTGATGTTGATGACGGGCATTCACTAGTTCGTGCGGATTTTCTTCGGCCATATGTGATTATTATGAAAATTAATAATCGGCGTTTCTAGAGAAAGTAGCCTCGTCGTGAAGAATATTTGAGCAAATAGTCAGGATTTTGTGCGATTTTGTGTTGCATCCATTGACAAAAAGCCACTCTTTGCGGAAATATGCCGGCAAAAGTGCCTGCAACCGTTGAATGTGATATGGATCAACAGTTGATCTTTCAATATTCTCCAAACTGTGGCCTGACTAATGTTTAAAGCAAACGCAATTTTTCTGGTGCTTGTAGTTGGATGTTCCTCAATTTCATTTAGTACCATTTCTTCAACTTGTGGAGTTCTCACTGTAGATGGGTGCCCGTTACCAGTCGTCCATTTTTTAAAATTTCCCGTTTCACTAAGACGTTGGTGAAGACGGGCAAATATTGAATGATGCGGGATGATACGATTCGGGTATCGTTCTTCATAAAGACGTCTAGCAGTACGCGAATTTCCATTGGCAAGACCGTAAACGAAATGCATATCACACATCTCAGCATTCGTGTAATTCATTTTAAGAAACAGAAACTGGCAATAAACTGACTAAATACTCTGACAACTATTGACAAATATTGAAATGACAAATAAAACATTCCTCTCAACACAATAGTTTTGAAGAACCACTGTGATATTATATAGTGTTAGTCATAGTTCATAATTTACTATTAAACTTCAATTACTTAAAACCAAACCGTTTTGGACATATACTCATATGAACTTTTATGATCAAAAATAACCTCAGGAATCAGCCTTAAAGTTTGTCGCATAATCTTGAGAATCACCCTGTATACAGCGATAATTCTTCCTCCTATCATCGCTTTTCTTATCGACTTCTTTATCTAGCGTTTTTCAAGATCTTCAGCAAAAATGATATTAGCCTTATTGGTCCAGAGAAACTTTGTTTAAAAATAACTCTGATCAACTCCAGGCTTGGATTGCGTCCCAAAGTGCCCACACTTCCCCGGGTATAAACTAAGTTTTTGCAACAAAAGTTCCGGACGCTTTTGTATCATAATTGGATAAATATTATTGCATTTTACATTGTATGTAGATATTTCTGCAGAGGTTATCTTACTTAGAATTTCGTCCAACAATTTCAAATCCTTGAACGCACTCTTGTTTCCATTCTGTCAGTTGTTATTGCATCTGCCGAAACTTTTCCAGAAGCAGTCATCAATCTCTAAAGTTTAAGGCTGAGTATATATTCGCTCATATTAAATAAATAAATTATATTTGAATGTCTAATGACAATCATCGATTACACATACGTAAATACTATCTTCCGCAAAAGGTATTGAGTCATCAGGAGACAAATTCCCTTCCACCCACGTCAGCGTTGACAAATCTCCTCTGGTAGTGACATTTACGTAACAGTGCTCATTTTCCACTGAATTCCCCTGTGGCATCACCAAATGCCTATAAATAGTGATGGGTTACTACGAAGCAAACTGCTATTTTGTAGCAGCTAACAAAGTAGTAGAAGCAGGTTGTAGCTGCTAACGTAAGAAAGCAATTTTATACATCACTACCTATAAGTTCCCCAAGATCCGTCCTTCCAGATGTTTATCGCCATGTTCTTCTCCAATTGGTCTTTATAAAATGGCAATTTAGGATCAAATTTTGGCGCTTTATCCATGATTAGGACACATGATATACGGCTACCATACGATTCGCATTTCAAGCACTTAACCAAACCCAAAATTCCACTTAGTTCCCCATCTTGTGCGTATAAAACCACATTCGACTTTTCTTTAAGCATATATTGCAATTTGAGTATCCAGTTGTCCAAGTTTATCCATAGCTTTTGATAGATCTAGATATTCAGTGTTACCAACTTCTTTTACTTGCAGCCGCAGGAGAACTAAAGTTTCTGTCTCGAGCGTATGACAACAGATGACTATAAATGGAGTGTTGGAAAATTTTGACAAATCCGCACCCAACCTTTCTCTCGCGATCACAAATCCCTCTACATCCTTAATGGCGTTTACCGCTGTCGATATCTGGAAATAACAAAATGACTTGATGGCGCGACAGTACAACTACTCATACATCAGTCGTCTCCAAGAGATTCTTGACAACGAGGATTGAGCAGTGCGATTCGGTGCTTAAAAGGTCATTTCGAATGGAGATTCCTGGCAGGCATACTGGTTTTGACGTCAAAACCGTTACATCTGGTTGTACGAGTGGGGTATCCTTTAATGACGCATGTATTTCCGCACTCATCAAACAATTTTCATCCTGCTCGATAGCACAAATCTCTATTACTTTTACTCGGCTCATATTCGAGTTTTCCAGAACCACTTGAATTAACGATCTATCGAATCTTGAAATTCAATCGAGCGTCATTAGGAATGAATTTTGAAATTTCCAAGACAGATTGCCTCCTTTTTCTAGCTACAGCACTGACGCCAATCCATTTATTTCAACACCACCAGCTCTGAAATAATAAAGTGTGATATTTATATATGCATACTTTCGAAATCCTTTTGTTACTTGACAAGTTTAAGATGATTGTACACGTGAACAGGCGTCATGTTTTTCATATTCTTAACAAAATCAAGATGTTGAGGAGCGTCTATTATAACCTGATTGATGCTCGTTGGAATGAATGTAGTCCTAGTGTCTCGTTGTAGCATAAACAATTGCAAAACGCAATCCATGAAAGATATCCAATTATTTTCCCATTCTACTACACCCCAAGTTAAATCTGTGCTACATTTCCTGATAGCCCTAAATTTGCCACTGGAATTTATTAATTTAATGAACCAATTCTTTCTACTCAATGAGTAACTTACGTATAGCCATAGCCGCGCATTTTAATTCTTTAAACACATCTTCCTCTGTCATAATTAATTCGGAGTTTGGTGAAAGCGTCGATGATACATCGAGTAAAGTGTGCTTGCTCGTTTCCTCATATATTCTCCCTGTAGCAACAACAACCCCTCCTTCTGTAATCTAAAACATGAGATATAATCCATTGTGACTCTGTGTGAGTAGATAATAACAGACAAAGAAAGGTGAAATAAGAAGCGTGAAGTGTCAGTTTTCAAAGGATTGCACTACTACACTGTAAAAAATTACAGTAATTTTGCCATGGTAAATCGGGAATATTACATGTAATAACGTTGTGAATTTACCACAATAAATCATGTAAATTTTGTTTTACATGTTTTTTCTAGGATATTAAAATGAAAAAGAAATTTCGGTAAAATTATAGCTTTTTCATGTAAGTTAAGATGTAACAAAATTCAAAAGGAAATACAGAAAAAAACATGTAAATTTGTCTGTTTAATATCAAGTGTTAAAATCTTGACAATTTTTTTGGGTATTTAGTGCAACTTTAAAAGTAATTTTCTAGTGAACTATTAATTTTGCTGTAAAAATATGAGGATCTTTTATATTTATTTGTTTTTACTTGAATTTTCGCACGTGATTTGAGACTGTCAAAAAAGGTTTTAGAACTCCTAGCATCAAGACTGCACGAGAAAAACTTGCTTGAAAAAAGAACTAAGGTATCTCCCATCAATTCCTTCGAAGTGTCATTGCTTTGGGTATTGCCAAAACATACATGGTTTGATGGAGAAGTGGGAATTTGGGCATAGCACGCAAATGAGTAGATTCTGTCCAAGTGGTTGCTGATATCGGAGCTTGAAGTGTGTTCTTTTCGACAATGGAAATTTATTTTCTTGATAGAAAGATAGAAGATATAAAGAAAGTTATTAATTTAAATAAATAATTAGATCATACGTGTTGACTTTAAAATACTTTGCATCCTTCTTGGCCAGCAACGCGGATAGATATGGATAGATAGACGAATGCTTTATTCTGTTGCTAGTATAATAAATTGGACACAATATGTGAGGTTGTAACACTAATTAGACTCACATACACATTCTAAAATTCACGATCTGCTTCACTCATGATCAGGGGCGGTCCCTCTTAGACAGCCACAAGGCCATGGCCCCACCATTGCAAATTACAAAATTAATCATTAAGGAGCTTTTTATTTTCAGTAAAAATACCGATAAATATACGTGCACACACATTTAAGTACAGAACGAACATCATGAGATTAAACGCGCTTTATAGTTATTTATGCAGACAAGTGGCGAATTGGGGGACCACATCCAGATTAGCACCTGATTTCAGACGGAAATTAAAACTAACAATATCATCAATAAATAAGAGGAAAA
Organism: Protaetia brevitarsis; assembly: GCA_004143645.1. Taxonomy (NCBI): domain Eukaryota; kingdom Metazoa; phylum Arthropoda; class Insecta; order Coleoptera; family Scarabaeidae; genus Protaetia; species Protaetia brevitarsis. The sequence continues at coordinate 657,111 of RXPK01000304.1, forward strand.
GAATCGGTCCAAGCACGAAACCCTGTGGAACACCATAGTACTGGCAATATTGTTGAGGTGAAACTCCTAATGTATTAGTGGATTTACAGGTAATTTTAACATATTATGTACGATTACTTAAATATGATTTAAACCAATCGGCAATAACTCCCCGCATCCCATACTTTTCTAATTTCGTTAACAGTAGATCATAGTTAACGCATTCAAAAGCGCGCGTAACAAATCGCAAAAAGTATCTGCAACGCAATTACCTCTGTCAATCGTATGTAACCACCTCATCCATGAAAGAATGTATTGATTGCTGTAATGATTAAACGGTTACTTCTAAAACCGTGATATGACCGTATATGACTTTGTTAGATTGGTTGCCTACCTAAAATGCCTTCTCTATTCGCATTTATGTTTAACATAGTGCACATACATATGTTTACCGTTTGGTAAAAGAACTTTACTATTTGTGTGAACATAATTTGACTTACGATTAATAGTAATTACACATAGCCTCTATATGAATAAAATGATTCTCTGTGAACAGTATATTTAGCAATTTTTTCCAGTATTTTCATTTGTATGAACTCTAAGGCAAAGAGAGGCTATATCCCGTAGCCTAAAAAGTTGATGTGATAGGCAAAAGCTGGACTCATTTTTGGTTGCAGATGGCAGAAGTTAGTAAAAAACAAGTACCAGATTGAAGTCAACGAAATTTGTGTTCTCCAGTGATTTATTATCACAGAACTCAAGTGATTCTAATTATTCACCACATTGTCATCATTCAACACCTTTGTTTGCAATGTGCAGAATTTGAAAATATTTTCTCCGTTGAATGTGTGATTATTATATGTTTTAAATAATTGCCGAAGAATGATTTGCAATTTGAATTGCGTCTTGAACTTGTAATGTGCTCTTTCATATTAGTTTCAAAATTTCTGGCAATATAACTGAATTGACAATTACTAAAAGTAAGCAAACTTATAATTCAATTTATTTAAAGAAATACTTGTATAAGATTATAAGCAAATACTAAGCCTCAGTATATTCTTAGCTGGTCTAAAGATTTCTTCTGAAGACAAAGTCAGTAGCAATATTTAAGTAATAAAGAATCTGTGAGGAAAAGATCTTTTTTATTTCACCTTTCTTCGTCTACCTTAAAATACCAGGCATTATATAAAAAAATATTTACCTCAAACGCGTGTGTACCAGTTTGTATCATCACCACTAATTCCAAGGAACGTCTTTTGGAAACTTTGGTCGCCCTAATGTACTTTCACATCTTCAAAGACAACTTTCATTTCTAAGAAGAGTCTCCCAGATATCATGGCAAAACTCTCCCACACAGGAACAAATATCCAGTTGCAGGAAACCATTTCTGCTGTACAGTTAAAGCAGTTAACAAACTTAATCACAGCTGTACAAAAAAAAAAAATAAGGTATTACCATTAATTATATGTCCACTATAAGCTCCAATCTTCATACTTGGATGTAATACTTATCGCCCTGTGTTTTTTATTCGCATTCATCTCATTGTCAACAAGATGAACTTTCCAATTGCTATGGTTCCATTTTATTAATGGCGATAGCATAGGCGTTCCCCTACTGACAGGTAATTCGACGGTTGGGTATAATTTTATCAAGTTCCATATCGAAACCATTTATATACAAGCTAATAATTTTCTAATAATATCAATCCGTATAACACCTAACAGTTAGGTACGTCTTTACCTTCCTAAAGTAACGAAGAAGTCCACTATGTAGTCTTTAGATTCGGGATGTATTAAATTAAAATTTTCCATTTCCAAACTATTGGGACAAGAGCCTATGACCAAAGTATAGCATCTTCAGGAATTAGTTCCTTCAATTTGACCATTTACGTTGGTTGTCAAATTATTTGCAAAATATTTCGCACAGCCATCGTTAGCATTTCTTTCGCGCACTGAAATCCATTTATCATACATACCTTCCTGATGTAAATTCTTTTCCAAAATTTCTAAGCTCTTACTATTTATTTTATCCAAGTTCCCAGAAACGATGTAAAAGAGTACAAAAATAGTTTGTTTCAAAGTCAAATGACCATCTAAATAAGCCGCTACTAATTCACCGCTTCCAAAGCCCATCATACGATCGGGAACTAAATTTAATTCTTCCAATATCTGAGTTAGGCTTATTTGAATAGCGACAAAGCCCAAGATCTGGTTTATTAAGCTCCCGTCAGTTAGATTTCTGATCGCCTCTGATATATCAACACCTAATAATTTCAATACCATGATTTGAATACTGGAATTCCAAAGGTTAGCAAAGAAATGTGGAAACATTAGGGGGCAATATTAACCTCTTGATATTTCTGGCGAATATCGGCATGTCCATTAAGCGATTACCCAATTTCAACCATTCCTTATCAAAATTGCTAAACACTAAATATAACTTGGGCCTTTCCAGCTTTACGTCTTGCAAACATCTTTTTATTTCGCCATATTTATTATAAACTCCGTAGCCTTTGTACAAATGATTTGGCACCGTTTTTCTGCGGTTTAAGAATGTCAAAACTAATTTCCTTAATCATACATTGAGTCTATTGAATAAAAATAAGCATTTGCCCAAGAGCTTACTTTTATAAAAAGTATACACTTTTAAGTAAACGCATTTACTTGATCATCAATTGAATAAGAAACACCTTTTCTTCAGGCAGAAATATTTCGGGAAGGATCTATTGGAGCCCTCGAGGGTTCTCAAGCTTCCACTGGGCAAGATACTGGGCTTTCTACAGAACACCAAGCTACTCGAGTGGAAGTAAGAGATTTAATAGGGACGGTAGAATGAGCACCTAGCTCAAGTGCCTGGACTATAGGTGTCCACTCTAACTCCTAAAAAAAACGCTTTCCTTTAAAAGTAAATAACGAAAAAATCTAAGACAAAGTAAATATTTACTTAGAATATTTGCTTACACGTTAAGTAAACATTTGTTTTGTTATCATTGGTGTCATGACAAATCTGCTATAATCCCTTTCCCATATATTTGCGCTTGAATATTATTTTTATATACATGTTAGCATCTCGTATTTGTCGCAAATTCATTTATCAGAAGTTATCAAATAGATATAGACAAAAAGTATTAAAAATAATATTGAGTCAATAATGTCATCCAATAAAGAAGAAGTGCAGAGAAGTCGAAGAATTCTTCTTGTAACACTATTACCATTGTCAAACGACTGTGATGTTGTGCTAAATAAGGCAATGACGTCAGGCATTGTCCAGACGAAGTGGGCAGGGAATTAGAGATGAAAAGATCTTTGGTGATTTTAGATCAGCTTATAAATATTAAATAATATAAAAAAAAGGAAATTGGATCATTCAACTTACTCACAAGAGTCAAAAACCACGGATTAATATAAACAGTGTTGCCTGGCTGGTAGTCGAGTGGCTTGCACGCTTGGCTATCAGTGCGGAGTCCGGGGTTCAAATCTCGCTCTGGTCAATTACGATAATCGGTTTTTTCCGGGGTCGTAATGTTGATTAGGAGGGAGATTTGGCTCTGAGGGGGGCTGATAAGCTAATCATATAGCTTAGGCGTTACCACCCCTTTTAAAAAAGAAAGAAGAAAGAAAGAAAAAAAAGTGCAGAACACATGACCAGAAACAAGAAAATTAAGCTGTGGAACTATAAGAAAGAGTTTTCAGAACTTTTAGATTCAAATCGCAACCTAACTTTTACAAAATGTGTACCAAAAAGTAATTTTTTAAATCAGTAAGCAAAAAGTGCGTAATTTGCAACCTGTGTAATAAGTTATTATTAGTGAACCACACCTCGTACTTATTTAAATTTTCTTCCATAGCTTGTGTTATTTGTGGCACAAAGTTTCTTCTTATTGTACAGGAGGTGTCATCTGCAAATACTTGTGAGATCCTCACAAACCCCCAACAGATCGTTAACGTACAAAAGGCAAAGAAGGGGTGTCAGAACTGATCCTTGTGGAACGCCAACGTTAACTTCTTTCCACTCTCACCTTATTTCCCTTCCATTTTCATCATCCGCCACAATACATTATCGCCTTCCACTTAGTCCACTTTATCCAGTCAGCCATTAACCCCCTAAAATCCATGCGAAACACCTTTAGGCATAGGATATGAAAGTGAAAAAAGTCGAAGGCTTTGGATAGATCCATCACTATACAGTAGTTTTATGATGAACGTGGTTTCATTCGCCTATATAGCCATGAGTAAATACTGCAGTACGAAGCCACATAACGAATGAAACAAAAGCTCAAGGTTGCTTTCACGATACGAATGGATATATTTCGTGAAAAGCAGGAGTAAGCAGCTCCCTTCACGGCGTGGCTTTTATAGTAGGTTATAATTTAGTTCTTGGGCCAATAGAAATTTATAACAATTATTTGCTCGCATCTGGTTGTCAATCAAATACTGTTTCACATCATCTACAGCAGTTTTTTTTTTTGCAAATTGTGAAACAAAAATCCATTTTTAATTATCAGCTGCAATTATTTTTGTATTTAGTCGTTTTCGTCTAATTGTTTGGGTACTGTTTATGTATTATTTGAAGTCGTATACAGTACGTACCAAAGTTTTTTCTGGAGTTCTGATTTTATCATCTTGAGGTCGGTTTGGTTTTTTGGAGGACTAGAGTTTTTCTTAGCTGTTTGTTTAGGTTTTCTTCATTGAATTGCTGAAGTGATTTTACCATATGATTTCTGATAGGTAGCTAAAGCTAAAGGCAGGAGCAAAAAGAAGTGGAGAAAAACGACGTGGAAAATGATAAATGAATGTGACAGAAACAAGTAGGTGTTATCTTGGTTACCACTAAAAAAAATTGGGAAAATTCAAGAGAGCACTTAGGGAGAGCATTTGAAGCCATTTCATTCCAATCGTATTTTATTACACAGATTGCAAACTAGCACTTTTGCTTACTGATTAAAGAAAATGACTCGATTGATACATGCTGCCATAAAAGACCTTTTGAATGGGTGGTCACAAGACCAATCTTTCCTACTCAAATTTTAAGGGTGGGGCCTACTGCGCCCCCAGGAATTACTTTAAGTCGTCTGGCTTGAAATGCCCTATAATAGAGAAACTATTAGTACCACAAATATAACAGTGTTACCTGAGTCACAAAAGTAATACGGACCTTTATTTAACCGGCAATAAGAGTTCTCTGAAAAAAGGATAGAGTAAACATTTGGGAACTCAGTAATTAACTCAATCTCCCATCTTCAAATATTGATGCTATGGCATATTTAAACCAAAAAACGCTTCCCTATTAATTTCATACCCGTGAGTCACATACATGTAAGTCCATTTTGCTAACTAAAGAATTCATCCAGCAGAGATGCATATAATATTAACACTAAATTTTAAAGACCAATAAAAATATTGTTATCTATCCTTTCACTAAACTCATTAATGAAAGTATTAATAAAGGAATCTACCCAACGGCGCTTAAAATTTCCTCTGTACTGATATTTAAAAAGGTACTATTAATGATCCTAATAACTATCGCCCTATTTCTATTACACCTGTTTTTCCAAAGTGTTTGAAATGTACTAAAGATCAAATAACAAATTACTTTGAACTGAATCACATTTATAGTAAATATCAATTTGGGTTTCGCAATAACGCTCTCGACGACTCTAGCTTTACAAAATCTAACCACATTGTACTTGGAAATTTTGAGCTTAAAAAAATACATGTATTACTCTATATGATTTAACAAAGCTTTTGAATGCGGTAAATCCATAAAATACTACTTGAAAAATTAAACTTTATCACTCTCTGCACCTTCCTTAAAACTACTAGAATCGTTTTTATAGACAGATCTCATTTGTAAAATATAATAATAGTTCTTCCAATATTACAAATATCAAGCATGGTGTACCACAGGGATCCGTTCTTGGACCATGTTTGTTTTTAATTTACATCAATGACCTAAAGCATGTGATATTAACACCGATTTTTTCTATTTGCTGATGATACCACAGCTATTAACGTCTGACTTCTCAGAAGTGGGTCTCAGTGCCAGTACTGAGAAATGGATACTGCTATATATAATTGGTTTTTAGCCAATAAATTGTGTGTGAATCCAACCAAACTGCAGAGGCAGATACTGTCACTGAGACCAACTGGGAATCACCTAATTAAACCTGTAAGATTACTCGGTGTATTGTTGGATCCGAAGTTAACTTGGGAGAATCATATCGATGATCTGTGTACAAGACTCTCAAGCAAATTTCTTGATTAGAACTTAAAGAATAAACTATCCGTAATTATTTATTAACAGTATATTTTTCATTTTTTCATTCAGTTATGAGCTATGCCATTTTAGTTTGGGGTCATTCCAGTCACTTATTCAAAGTATTCAAATTGCAAAGAAGATGTATCAGATTGGTTGCAAATTTGGAATATAGAGCTGATTGCAGAGCAACTTTTATTAAACTTAAAGTTTTAACTACACCATGCGTTTATATCTTGGAATGTATCACTTTTATAAAAGATAATTTTGATAATTACACTCTTAATAGTGATTTCCATAATTACCCTACTAAATTTAACGAAAATATTAGATTACACCAACTAAGATTGAAAAGAAGTCAAAATAGCATCAATTATTTTGCCATCAATTTTTCAATGTCATACCCAGCTCCATCAAAAATTACCATTAATGTCTTCAAAAATATTATGAAAAATACTTAATTTCGAAAGCTTTTATTCAGTTGAAGAATTTTTGAATAATAATTTTAGCGATATGATTTAATTTGATTAAATTCATCTTTGTTGCTATTAATATTCTATTGTTTCATTCTTTTTTTTTCCGTGACGTATGTAAACACTTTGTGTACTAGCATTAATAAACTTTATTATTATTATTATTATTATTATTACTGGAAAATTATGATGTTTACTTATTTGAGTAAGCAAACATTGCTGTTTCAATTAATGTTGATGTTTAATTCAAATTCTAAAACTCTAAAAACTCTAAAAAAAACTAAAAGCAAATGCTTATTCTTATTCAATAGATCCATTCAAGAGCTTACTTAAACGCCTGATGAATTAAATAGGCAAATTCGGCATCGCATCTCCTGGTTCGGTAATCGTCTAATATCGAATTGACACCGCCTTCAACGCGTGAACTAACACAAATCAAACGCGGTAACTCGTCTTTAGGTTGACCAGCGTTGGTCTTAGCCTTCGGATTCCAGCGTAATAAGACATGGGAGTTGGCGCCTCCAAAACCATAATTACTAACACCTGTGAGGTTGGATGGTGATTCGAGAGCAAAACCGTAATCAAAGTATACTTACCAAACAATCCTCTTTGGTCTGGTAACGGCATCCTCTCTGTAACCACTAACATCCTACCCTCTGCCAAACCCTTCACATCTGCCCTAGGCGTTTTATAGTGTATATTGGGTAGCATGGAATCCGTTTCCATATTGAGTAGCACCTATTGTGGATATACGTTACCATACGTTGAGATATTTCTGTTTATGTCGAAATTACCTTAATTATAGAACATAAGCCGGATGCTGGTTCGGTATGCCCAATGTTAGATTTGATCGATCCGATATATAAGGGTTCATCGCGATTTTTGCAAAATATACTGTCTATTATTGGAAGCTCTTGGGAGTCTCCAACTTGTGTTCCTAAAAGCGATTTTTATAGAACTTTTTATCTTTGATAATTGTTTACGGAAAAAAAATTCTTAGTTTTTTTTGTTGTGAAGAAACCTGTTTATGCTGACTAGTACAGAAAGTCCGTCTACGAGTGTTAAGCATAACAAAATGCCTATAGTTCGAAGACGTCAAAATTATCACCATGTTAGTGACTGCAATGACGATAATGCGTGTGTATCATGTGTGGATAGAAGAAGGTAGAGGAACACGAAGAGGAGACGTACCACAGAACGTCAAGATAGGAACTTCAGACAACTAGCCCTACGAGACTGTTTCCTTACTACGCATCAAATCACTGACTAGTGGTTTGGAGAAGAAGGGAGATCTGTTACTGCGCGCACACTATATAGCCGCATTCGAGCCTTTGGGCTTTTTTAATACCGTCCACAATTAATGCTTCCTTTGACTGCAGACCTCTGTCGTCAACGTTTGAACTGGTGCAGATAACGGCAACATTGGGAGGCAGAATGGTCTTCAGCGATGAATCGCGATTCTATCTAGATGTGCACGATGATCGCAGAAGGGTACGACGTGGGCCTGTAAAGAGATGTGATGTTGGGTTTGCTGTTGAGAGGTATGTACACCGGGCTATTGGACTAATGGTTTGGAGGGCTATTCCTTATGGTAGCCAATCACCATTTCTCTTTATCCGAGGCAATATGACACCTGCGCGTTATGTTGATGATGCCCTACACACCACTTTACTACCGTATCTAGATGGCCCTTTCTCAGCAAGACATCGCGCATGCCCATATTACTCGTCGAACTATGAACTTAAGCAGGCGTTACTATTTTGCCGTGATCACCCCATTCACCAAATTTAAATCCCATTGCATATGTGTGAAATATCATAAGGAAGAGACTGTCCACTTCGCACCATCCTTCACAGATTTTGTTGCTTGGAAGGAAGTGCCACCAGCAGATATCAACCATCTCATTTTGTCTGTAACTGACCTACCAAGATTAGGAAGACGAAGAATTAGTGATGTCCAAGTTCATTTATTCATTCACTCATTTAGTTAGGGTGGGTACCTAAAGTCCGGGCACTTGAGCTAGGTGCTCATTGTATTGTTATTTCCACTCGAGCAGCTTGGTGTTTTGTATAAAGCCTAGTATCTTGCTCAGTGGAAACTTGAGGACCTTCGAGGGCTCCAATAGATCTGAAATAGTTCTGCCTCAGTACCTTTAGTTCCTCACATGTGCAGATTACATGTAAACTCGTTTCCTCCTGTAGTTTGCATCTTCTGCACCACGGGTCGCTTACTCCAGCTGTGTTGCATAGATGCTTTTTCAGAGGACAGTGTCCAGTTACCAGCCCAGTAATGATTTTAACTTCTTTCTTGCTGCGCCTGAGTAGATTATCAGAGAACCTAGCATCCCCATCCCCTATTAGCGCTTTAGTATGGAGTTGACCTTCAGTCGACCTCCATTTCTTCGTACTTTCTTTATTTAACCAGGTTCAGATCTCCCTTCTTGCGGAATCCTTAGTAATGCCACATGCAGGCTCTGGACGCATGAAGTGTCTTTTAGAGCCCTCCTTGGCTAGTTCGTCGGCTATTACATTGCCCTTTATATCCTCATATCCCAGCAGCCAAATCAGAGACACCATGTAGTCACGTGCCAGTGCATTGAGGAATTGTTTGCAGTCTCTAACTAGTTTTGACCTAGTTACGGGGTTCGAGACTACCTTAATGACAGCCTGGCTGTCAGTTATTATATTAATTTCCCTCCACATGTAGCCCCCTTTTGCAATCATTTCTGTACAGGCTGCAAGGGCGAATACCTCTGCCTGGAAAACCGTTGTATGCTTCCCCAGGCTTAGGGATATCCTTTGATTAGGATTAGATGCCCAAGTTGCAGAATCTGTTCAGGAAAATCAAAACATAGCCAACACTAATCCGCTAACAATCATCAGTGTGAATTCGAATCGATTGCAAATGCCATATACCACGGTTTGGAAAATTTTACGTAGAATTCTAAAAATGCATCCCTATAAATTGAAACTGCTTTTTGAATTAAAGGATGCAGATTTTCCTATCAGGCATGTTTTTCTATAAGAATCCCGTATTTTATGGGCAGATGAGGCCCATTTCTTCCTAAATGGTGGAGTCAATACTCAAAACTGTTGAATATGGTCGACAGATAATCCACATACAGTCGTTCAGGAAGCTCTTCATAACAAGAAAGAGATACGGAATGGTAGTACACATACTCCCATACTCAATGCCATCAAATGGTACATTGATGGCTTCGAAACGGCAGACAGATCTGGAATAGGAGTATATGGGCCTAGAACCAAGTACATCGAAAGCTTGGGAAAAGACTCAAGTAACTTCCAGGTAAAGTACACGGTATTGAAAGATGTGTCCAGTTCAATATTGACAAGACTTACCGAAAGTAGGAGATTATCATTATGTCTGGTAGTCAAGCAGCCATCAAGGCGTTGGTCTCACATGAAATCGCTTCCAAGATTGTGTGGGAATGCCTTCGGAAATTAAACAAGCTAGGCAAAAGGAATGGAACGAAATAATTGATAATCTTGCAATTTTGAATACCTTTCGTAAGACCTTGAACCCTTTCGCAAGATAAATAACAGTACAATATTGGAGAAATTGAAAAGCGAATGGAGCAAAGAAAATCCAATTATTTGGATAATGTCTAGGGAGTGAAGCAAAATAAAACTCTCTTGGGAACCTATAACCAGAAGAAGGTTACAACTTGCATCAACATGAGTAAGAACAATATTCGCATATTAACAGGAATACTTACGGATGCAAGTGTCTGAGAAACTTAAAAGATATCAGAGTAAATCTGATTGGGTAAAAGGAATCTGAATGTAGATTTTTGTGGCGAACAAGATGAAACACTCATCCACTCCTCTTAAAATGCGTGGCACTGTGAAACTCAAGGGCCTTGCACCTGGAAGTATGCGAAATCTAAGAGGAAAACTTACCTAACCTAGGGCCTTCTCATGTCCTACACTTTCTGAAAGGAATAGGATTGGAAGGCCAGCTGTGAAACAACAAGAATATAGGATACAATAGATCTCTTAGGTCACAGTGCAATATCACCCTCCATTCAAACGTACATACTGTTGTGGACGGACACCTTGTTTTCGCGAGAGTATTTTTTTTAAGTTGCATAGATTTTGTCATGTTTACTCCGATCAGCCTTTGTCAATGTTTCGAGAGAATTTTCACAGATGTAATGTTTACTTCTATATAAGATTTAGTTAATGAATTGATTGTAGGATTTATTTATTTAAGTGTTTTGTTGTTTTAAATTAATTTCATTCATTTTAAATGTCTTGCGTTCGCTTGTTTTGTTTATGTTATTATGTTTTGAGATTTTGTCCGTTGGCGTTTTGGATTTGCGGCTTCGTTGTACGCAGCGATCGAGATTGTAAGAGCTAGTTCCTCGGCAGATGCAAGCGTGAGTAGACGTAAATTTTTAAATTCACTGCTGATATTTTGTTAATACTTTTTGATATCTTTATTTGATTCGCATAATTTGAATATATTTCGTCCATCAAGGAACTCGCTTAATAATAATTGTTATTATATTGTTGTGTACACATTTTAGATATAAGATCATTTATTATTTCGTGCAGGAAGATAGATTTTAGTTTTAATTCTCTCATTATGATTTTAAGAGATTAATTTTTTTGTTTTCTAGTTTGCTGTTTCATTGTTATTTTTTTAATCACCTCGGGGTGGGAGCAATAACAATGCTACTAGCATTGTTATTGCTTTTAGTTTTCATTTTTGTAAATTTCTAGTATTCCACGAATTTAGTTTGTTTTAATTTGATACCACGTGGTTTGATTTGAAAGATATTGGATTGTATTCCTGGACAACTTAATTTTTTTGCTTTTATATAGGATTTAGCATTGTCCTATTGTAATTAGAATCTTGAGCAGTGTTCGATTTAGTTCACGGTTCTGTTCACGGTTTTTTTCTGCAAAAATTTGTAATGAACTTGTTTTTTTTCTTTTTTTTATAATAAATTATTGATTGTGAATTAACGTCTTTGGGTTATAAATACTGTTCTTTTATTTTATTAAACCTTTTTAATTTTTAGGATAATTAAGAAAGTCAGATTTCATTCACCCACATTTTACTTTTCGTGGTTAGAGTCAAGTTTTAATTCGCGAGGGTAACTATGAGGTTAATTGTTCTTTTGCCCCCTTTAAAATTTTTATCCGTTGAGCTAGCTAATTTAACATTTCATTTTTATTAATTCATTTTGCATTTTCAAACTCAGTCAGTTCACAGCAATACCTATGTACAGCAAGAAAAAAAAAGTTTCCGCATATCTTGGTAGTAAAGAATTATCTATTACCACCTGTCGAAAAAAATACCTAAATTTATTTTGTTCAATAAAGCCTGATATTTACAATATATCCTGTAAAAATTTTGTTTACGTCATATTTTTCTTTACTATTAAACCACGCGGATTTTTTTTCTCTTGATCTACCACCAAATACAACTTTGCTGATTCAACCGATGAATCAAGGAGGTATTAAGTCATACTATTTGATAACAAGTTTTGCTCAAGTCATTAAAGCAACTGATGCAGAGGATAAAGTAGATCCGAGACAAAATAATGTTTCAGATGATGCAGTGACAAATATTGGGAAAACGTGATCCGAGGTGACCCAGTCCAACTTATTCCATCGAGTATGGAGGAAAATCACAACAGAACTCGTCGTAACAATGGTCAGCCGACCAGAATTGCAAGTTAACAATGAGGACATGGACAAACATCTTATTCCAATAACCATGAGGTATTCTGCGCGCTAGAGCATTGCGTCCAGCCTTTTTGATAACCTCGTATTGTATATAAATAATATATTCTTAATTAATTTATTTATTTAATATACCTGTTCCGTGGGCTTCCATGTAAGTCAAGCTTGTTGGATCAATTCCGCATTCGTCATAAAACTCTCTTAGCAGGGTCTTTTGCGCTTCTGACGACGGAAACGTCAATCCTTCTTGCTTGAATCCATCGCAATTGCTTTTGGCGTAAACTATTTCGGCGTAGATTCGTTTAGCATCCCGTGCCTTTTCTAACATGACCGCCACTACAGCTTCTGATCTGACGTATCCATCGCTGTTCTCATCAAATGATTTACACGAGCCTTCAGCGCTTAGGACACCTAAGCTGTAGCATCAAAGAATAGGTGATATCATTATCGACTTTAGATTAATGGAAATAAATGTTACCGTTTGAATTGTAGCGAGATCATCGGATACAGACAAAGACTACTACCGCACACTATCGCTTTGTCACAAGCACCTTCTCGCATAGAAACGTATGCCTGATGTAAGGCATACAGCGAACTACTGCAGGCTGTATCGAATGTAAGAACGGGACCTTTCACCTTCAAATAGTAGCTGAGCCTTTGAGCAATCATCGATCGTTGAGTTCTGCCAAAATTATAAGATTTCAGAATGTTGACAATGTTGTAGTGTTATTTTAAAAAAAAGTACTAAAGGATTTAACGGCTTCTCGCAATAAGTTCAGAATATATTGTATATTGAACCCAAAGGTAGAGCCATGTTTCAAATGACATCATAATTTATCCAAATAAATTGTTAATTTAATCAAAAATAATTACAATAATTGCAATAATACTTCAGTGCCTCCAGTTGTGATGAGTTATACTAATACCATAAAATGAACTTTCAGTGTTACAAACTGTATTCTATTTTCATAATTGAATGTACGCGTATATATGAGGTGGGGCTATCAAGAATACTTTCTTTCTTATCGTTAAGTAAGCAATAGTAGCGTAGGTTGTTTTCGCAAACGACCTGATGTTATGCATTTGGTTTCAGAATCTAGTTGCTCTTTAGATTATTAACATTCGAAAATAATGGTTGTGGTTTCACTATTTTTTCGGTCTTATTATTTTATTTAGTTTAATCGCACTAGCCGACACAATTTCTATAACTGACTTAACAATTTGGAATTTTAGTACTTTGCGTTGGTTTAAAACATAAAAACTCTATTCTGACATAGAGTATCATGTCACATTTTCAAATAATATTTTTATCTGTTTTCACTAACAAGCAGTCACCAGCTGTATTCGGCCCTCTAGATCGGAAAATTCGGCACAATACGGCTGATAATACGCAATCTAATACAACTGCAAGACTCCTCTCTCAGGAGGTTTATTCCTTGGTACAATATCTGGTATTCTTCTCCGGCAGCAAAGGGTGGCTAAAGCATTCAGCAATTACGGAGCTAACATTAGCTCGCTACGCGATACACTGAATAACATATATATAACTGTGCTGTGGCCAGCGCCTAATGGCGTCTTTCTAAAACCGCTCTCCAGCCGAACGACACGTCCACTCGCTTTGAACGCTGGCCGACGAATTCTTTTGTTCGCTTGCGTGCCTACGCCCTCCCACGTGCTTCCCTCAGATGTTCGCTAATCATGGACGTTGCACTGTCCTCGTGACCGCGGCAAACTTCTTTATTTGTACCTTCCTTCCTTGACATCGCTTACATCACCGCACAGGCGCACACATCGATTCAATAGAACTAAAACTACGGTACAAATCCTACATGTTTTTATGTTTACATAAATAGGATGAAATCAATTATTTTTTATCAAGGAAATAAATAATAAATCAAATTCTAGGCGTCCATTACAGGATTTCTTTCCTGATAATTTATGAAAGATGAGTGAGGAGCAGAGAAAAAGATTCCGTCAAGACACTGCACAAATGGAGACACGATATCAGAGTAGATGGGATCTCGTCATGATGCGAGATTTTTGCTGATTTCTCATTAGAGAATGTAATAGCCGACATAAAAGCGAGAAATAACTCTATTTATGCAAAACTTTGATTTATCAGCAATTTTCCTTTGTCTGTAGTTAAGTGTTTTAATATTCTTGAAACCAATTAATCATTCTAGTGTTGTTATGTCAAGATTTTTGTACTTATCTATTTTCTTTTATAACTTCTGTTTAAAATAATTTGTAAATACAGTTATCATCTATCTACTAACGGAGTATGGTTATAATGATTTGGTTTTTGGTTATGTTTTCAGTTAAAGACTGTACACTGAGAAACCCATTTGGTTGACTCAACCAAATTTCAGTTGTTTTGACTAAAATCCTTGTTTAAATATGGGCAAACAAATACATTGTTGGGCGAAGCAAATAATTTTGTTAATAAAATTTGTTTGCTTTAACAAGATCTTTAATAGAATTAAACAAATAAAATATTTTGCTGAAATAAAAAGTTTTATTGGGTCAAATGTATGTAATACTTAAAATAACTAATTATTTCATTGGTATAATGAGATATACAGTGTGTGTCTGTAATCTGGAATAAATTCAGTAAAGCGAACACCGTATTTTTTCCGGAAATATGCTCGGGCACGTCGATTAGTATTTTAAATTGCCCACTTTTTCATCTGAGAAAATTTTATACAGCCTGCCCCAAATTTGAGATATGACGTCATCGACAATTTTTTTAAATGGCAGCCCTATTTTTTTTATAACTATTCATAAAGGGTATATCAAATTACACATGCGTACCAAATTTCAAGTTATTATTCCTTGTCATTAAAAAGATATTTAACAATAACTAATTCGAAAAATGAAGAAATCTGATTCAAATTTATTTTTATAGTTAAGTATAAGTTTGAAAATGGTACGCCAAAGGGTTTTTGTTTTTTTTGTCAAACCAGGTTGACGTCTTATCACAATGTCAAAAAACAAGGTAATAAAAATAAGTAAGAAGTGAAGCTAGTATGCGACTCGTATTGAGCGAGGACACTTATTAGTTTGTCGTTTCGTGAGAAACACCGTTTGTTGAAAAAGCGACCGTATTTAACTGAAACCCAGAAAATTGAAATTTTAACGATGATTGGCTACGGAGATAGGACAAGAACACAAAATGAAGTTACTCATTTATTCAGAGAGTAGTATTCTGATTTACCACTAATATCTCAAAGTACCGTAAGCAAGATTGAAAAACAGTTTTGGGAAAACGGGCATTTAAGGAAAACAAATAATCGTCGTCAGAGTGCGCTCAATGAAGAAGTAAAACTTAATGTACTTTTTTCTGTTCAAGAAAATCCTTATATCTCCAGTAGGCCCTGATAGGTAGGGAACTCGAAATTAGCCAGTCTTCAGTGGCAAGAACTCTTAAAGCGCACAAATTTTATCCCTATAAATTGACAATCCTCCAGAAACTCACCGAAGATGATACGGATCAAAGACTTCAGTTTTGCGAACAAATGATGGATCTACTAGACAGAAATGTTGTAAACATAGAAAACGTTCTATTTTCTGACGAATCAACGTTTATGTTAAACGGTGAGGTAAATCGTCAAAACTGTCGTTATTGGGCAGACAACAACCCACGATGGATGAGGGAAGGCCACACTCAACATCCAGAAAAAGTCAATGTTTGGGCAGGCATTGTTGGTGATCGAGTAATAGGGCCAATTTTCTTCCAAGAAAGTCTCAATGGAGCGAGATATTTAGAATTCTTGCAGGAAGAACTACTTCCGAATTTGGCTACTCTATTCTATGATCCGCTTGAAGCTCATGTCCAGAATAGAAACATCTGGTTCCAACAAGACGGCGCGCCTACTCATATTGCAACACCTGTCCGTGAGTATCTAGATGATGTGTTTCCAGGCAGATGGATTGGTAGAAAAGGAGCTTTTGAATGACCACCCTGGTCTCCGGATTTAACACCAATGGGACTATTTCTTGTGGGGGTACTTGAAAGGCAAAGTTTTTAAAACCAAACCGGAAAATATTAAGGTGTTGAAAGAACGAATAAGACAGGAGTGTAGGTTAATTTCCGCTGAAGTAATTAGAAATGTTCAAAATGAGTTTCGGTTCCGTTTAGGGTATTGTCAGGAAGTACATGGACAACATTAACATTTATTGTAGAAGAGATATGCTTGAGGTGAATCAGATTTCTTCATTTTTCGAATTAGTTATTGTTAAATATCTTTTTAATGACAAGGAATAAAAACTTGAAATTTGGTACACATGTGTAATTTGATATACCCTTTAAGAATAGTTATAAAAAAATTAGGGCTGCCATTTAAAAAAAAATGTCGATGACATGATATCTCAAATTTGGGACACGCTGTATAAAATGTTTTCAGATGAAAAAGTGGGCAATTTAAAATACTAATCGACGTGCCCGAGCATATTTCCGGAAAAAATACTGTCTTCGCTTTACTGAATTTATTACAGATTACAGACTCACACTGTATATGTTTAGTTCAAATAAAATTTTATAAAATTGATCAAATGGAATATTTACTTCAAACAATAAATTTTATTGACTCAAACAGAAATAACACACAGAATAACAAAACATTTTGTTGAAACAATTAGATTTATTTGCTTATTTGAAGTATATATTTTTTAGAGTTCAATATTTTTATTACAATAAAGTGTTACTACAATACTGACATAACCTACCTATAAAAGGAGCATAAATTTTGTTTATTGCTTGCCGCAAATGCAATAGTGAATTTTCAATAGAATTTTGCGTACAGTAAAGCTGGACTGTTGGATCAAGGAGTAAAGGATCCTTTAATTTGAGATGTTTTGATCTCATTAATTTATTTTTTCTCTATATGTGACGTTTGCGAATTCTCCTTCGCTGGTATACAATGTTTTTGCCTGGTAACTGCACCAAATCAACTTTTTATAACCGTGTTTGAGTGATACAGGAGAGGCGCCATCTCTACAACAATGGCTGTATCACATATACCTATTGAACGTAACTATATGGGTAAAAAACTTCGCCATGATAATAATGCTTAGATCACAGAACCTGTTTATAAAAGTACAGACTAGGTTTAGAAAAAAAGTAATTTGAACAGAATAATTACATTAAATTAACTAGACACTGCCGTCTCTCTTAACCGACTGCCTCACTAGAAAAGATGGAAAAATTAAACATGAGTACTTCAAGCAAAGCCCATTATAGTGATATTATCTCATAAAGATATACGAAATACCAACCACAATAACAAAAGAAAGTAGAAAGGCTCAAAAAATTATCATTAAAAAAACTAATAGTTAAAAGTTTACAAATAATTACACTGCGTTACAAATTAAAAAAAAAATTAAGTACCCACTTCAATTTTTCCTGTTTATTTATCTATACAAATCGCTTAATAAGAACACCTATGTACTTTTTTCTATCACGTAACTGTTTTTGGGTACTGTAACTAATATTATTGGTAAAAAATCTTAAAAAATATACATATTGCTTTATTTAATTATCAATAATTCATTAAATTAATCGACAAAAAATTAAAACTAACGACAAAAACTTATTTTTTTTTTTAATTAGTCCAAGCGTGGTGAAATGTGAGGAGAGGTGGCTGGCGCTTCGCAATACGTATCTATCATGAAAAACTGAAAAATCGCGAATATCTCCAAAACCTTTGGAGATAGACACAATGACACTCGCATAAAATCGAAAGAAAATCAAATTTTACATCCATTTATGTAAAAATTGCTATACCATTCAATTTAAAAAAAATCAAGTTATCCATGATTTTAGAGTTCGAAAATTACACAGTCCTATTTAATAATTCTGTAATTTAAACGCAACAATTTTAAAATGAAAGACGCTGTTTCATAATTAAGCGAAAACTAAAAACCGCATCTTTCTAACTTTCGTATTTCCGGAGATATTTCCAAACACCGAAGACATTGCAAATGTCATTATTTTCGAAAAAAACGTCATGTAATTCGGGAAACGGTACAACTTAGCCCCAATGTATGCCTAACGTAATGTTATTTGAATTTAACAAGGAATCCAAAAATACAGTAATATACAGGGTGTTCCATTTAAAATAATAAAGATTTTGTGCCAGAATCGGCATAGCCTATCTAATGCCATCAGTGTATACTTCAAAAACAAGACGTGATAGAAACAAAAAACATCCACTGCTTACATACTGTAACTAATTGAAAACCATAATAGTAATCAGTTTTTCAGGTACGAAAATCGTGTCACGCAGTGTTAACAAACTTCATAATAGTTTCAATACAGAGCATATATGATCGAATTAATGTTATTAAATGCATATTAATTATAAAATTACTACACATTTCTTGTTGTTAGAACAGCCGTTTTGGAACTAACAGTAAAAAAATCCTAGTGATTTATTTTGATAAGTAAGTTCATACAATAGCTAAAACAAAGTTATATTTTATTTTCAATATGGAAGTTGTTATTTTTTGCCGGCAATTAGATACGCCTGCCCTACTGCCAACCAATAGCTCTCGAACACTACTGACTTACCCAATTATCGCTTCTGCTTTCGTAGTTAAATCTTCGTAAATTACACCCTTTTCCGTTTCGGAAAAGTCGAACCCCAAAAAGATTCCAGTTCTAGTTGCTTCGATATCCGAAGGGTTGCAACCAGCATCCGTTATGGCTTCGTATGTATTCTCCAATAGCATTCTGATCATTGGGTCCATGCTATTACTTTGAGTGCTTGTCGCCCCTAGAATTATTTTTTCCTTGGCATATGCCATTGAATGCTTTCAACTGAAAGCCAACTTACCGAAGCAACCGGCATCAAATTTTTTGATGTCGTATAACTTTCCAACCGTTTTGGGTACTTCAGGATGCGCAAATTGCCACCCGCAAATATCTTCGGAGATCATATCGACCTTCCTGAAGAGATTATCGCGCAAATGATAGATGTTGCGCGATTTCGGGAACTTTCCTGACATGCCTGAAAAAGTATTTCTATCATGTGATACACAGCGCTAAGTCCTTCATCAATCACCTGTTATAACCACTTCATCTCCCACATCGGTTTTCTATAAGGATTTTTGGAACTCGGCTCTTGTAAAGGAGGTTCACTTTCCATTTCGGAATAATTGCCTTGGGAAATTAGAAAGAAAATGCTTGCGGAGATAGTCAATGCGCAACTTCGATTAAAGATTTATACCACGACATATATGTACTGGTTAAAATGCCTTTCGTCTATTCATATTACCGATGTTTAATATATACACTCGCAATCAAATCATATTCAAAATCACAGTTCGGGGTCATCTTTAAACATTCAAATTTATGAGTCTTCTATTAAATTCTCGTTGTCAGGCACCCAATTATTACACGAAAATCCTGTCTGCTATTGCCCGTCTTATACAGGCAGTTCCAAACCGAATTATTGGAAATATTGTGAGGGATCTGATTTTGTCGTTTGTTGGTTAACCTTCCTTTAAAGTCATATCTACATATTTGGTATAACTATACTAATCAGCTTGCTACCAATTCTCTCTAAAATATTAGAAAAAATAATGAATGCTCAGCTGCCAGAATATGTACAGATGATTTCGCACAAAACATAGTTGTGAAACCTACATAGGATAAATAAAATACATATAATGCGTCATGTTTTTGTAAATTATATTGAAAATTGTAATTATATGACAACACTCCTACATACAAATAATCAAAATTATATAAATTATGATAATCTTATTGAAGTCAATATTGTTAATAGTGAGAGGGAGACTCGAGATCGAACTGCACTAAATTTTCTGGACATATTGAACACAAAGAAAACTTCGTAATTGAAAACAGGCTCATGCATTTGAATGTTTGTAGTCTGCGAAACAAGATTGCATACCTAGAAACACTACTGAATGAAATTGATTTTCCAAATATTGTTTGCTTATCAGAACATTGGCTTTTAGACAGTGAGTTTTCCAATATTACTTTAAATCAGTATAAGGTTATTAATTACAACACCGGCACAAAATTAAAGGAAGGGGGCGTTGCAATTTTTGTACGTAATGATATATCTGCAGGTGCTCTATATTGTTCCGTTGAATCAGAAGAACAACATTTTGAGTATGCTTGTGCGGCAGTGACCCTAGGTGATATTAAATACGTTGTGGTATGTTTGTACAGGTCGCCAACTGGTAACCTGTCTACATTTTAATAACAAATTATTTGAGGTACTTGATGAAATCACAACTTTAGAACATACGGTAATTGTCTGCGGTGACTTCAATGTAAATTTTTTGAATGAGACTGGCTCAGCTAAAAGTGTCAAAAGTGTTTTTAATTGTTTTAACTTGGTACCATACGTTACAAATCCCACGAGAATAACGTCAACTTCTTCAACCTTAATTGATAATATTTTTGCTGATAGTACTACGCACACATACACTTGTTTCTCGAAGGAAGCGATCTTGTCTGACCACTGTTTTCAACTGTTGGAGATTAGTAGCCGGCAAAGACATAAACCTATATTTGAATACAGACGTAAATTCACTAATGAAAATATCATGCGCTTCCAGTCTCTGATAGCTAGCGAGAGCTGGTTGAATGTGACTACGCCGGACGAAGACACATTTGACGTGTTTTACAAAACATTTTTGTATTATTTTAATATGTCGTTTCCATTGGTGAAGTCTAGAGTTGATTGTAAGCCTAAGATGGAGTGGTACACTGCTGACTTGGGCCGCAAAGCAGATCAACTCCGAGATTTATATAATTTGTCTAAACAAAATTCAGACCCAATTTTATTACGTGCATATGCAACTGAAAAGGAGAAATATAAAGTTTTAGTAAATAATACCAAAAGAAAATTTTATGAAAATAGATTAGAAAAATCAACAAACAAAAGTAAAACAGCATGGCACATTATTAATAAAATAACCAACCCCTTAAAATCTAGCATAGAATTTATCTCACTACGTAGTGCGTCAGGAGATGTCATAAATAATCCTCAAACCATATGTGAAAGATTTACGGAAGAATTTTTTAATCGTGACATTATATCTATAAGTGACACGCCCAATATACCTTGCGTTAATGATAGCTTTTTTCTCGAACCAACTGATAGGTATGAAGTTGAACGCGTTATACTGGAGGTGGCAGAGAAAAATTCCGCGGGAATTGATGAATGCCCTTGTTTTATTTTGAAGTTTGTTGCGTCGTACCTGTCGGAACCATTGGCTGTTCTAATAAATAAATCATTCTGCAAAGGTATTTTTCCTGATAAATTAAAAATTAGTAAAGTCATTCCCGTTCATAAAAAGGGTGACAAATTTGAAACCAAGAATTACAGACCCATCGCCATACCAACGGCAATTACTAAAACTTTTGAAAAAATTATAAATACGCGTCTAGTTAGTTATTTAGAAAAGAAGAAGATAATTTCTAACCATCAGTTTGGTTTCTTATCGGGAAAATCTACATTGGACGCCATGCATAATGTCATGGCTCACATTTACAAACACCTGGACGCTGGGGACACTACTCTTGGTGTATTTTTTGACTTGTCAAAGGCATTTGACACACTAAATTTACGATATCCTTTTAAGTAAGTTGTGGGCATATGGAATACGCGGTACCCCCCAGAGCTACTTTAAGTCGTATCTGACGAACCGAAAATCTTTCATTGCTATTCACAGTCGCGCGAATGTGATTAGTAAACAATATCTTTCGCCTGCAATAGATGTCACCTGCGGTGTGCCTCAAGAGTCCATCTTAGGGCCTACGTTGTTTGTCATATATGTAAACGACTTGTGTTTGTCATTACCTGCATATCCTTTTAGTCAATATGCTGATGATACCAGCTGTTGTATCGCTAATCCCAACGCTGATGTCGTTGCTATCAGTACGACAAAAACTATTTCAGATATGCGCTCCTGGTGTGAAGGTAACCGACTTTTACTAAACTCTGGAAAAACAAAATTAATACAGTTTCGCGCTGGTGTTGATGCTGTTAGCAGTCTTTACGTTCGATGTGATGGCAGGTCGATCGCTGAGAGCAGGTCAGCGTTGTTTTTAGGATTTGAAGAGCATTGTTACACAATAGAAAAAAAACTTTGTGCGGCGTACTATGGCCTCAGAAACTTGAAGACTGCAGTCGGTGTGGGCGCCTTGCGTATGTTTTACTTTTCATATGCTGAATCGCGATTACGATATGCAATTGTTTTTGGGGATCGGCGCCTTGGGCAAACAGATTGCTTATCCATCAAAAGCGCCTAATAAGATGCATGATGGGAGCATCGACTAGAGAATCATGTCGACCATTATTTAAACAATTAAAAATCATGCCTCTGGGGTCACTGTACTTATATGAGCTTTTACTCTTTTATAAACGTCACGAAAGCCAATTTGTTAAAATAAAGATATTTATAATCTTATGACAACACGTTCAAGAAATCAACTAAGTGTACCAGCTCATAAAACATCACTATATGAACGTAGCCCATACTATAGGTGTGTAACTTGTTTTAATGCACTACCTGATGGTATAAGATCAGCCGGTTCTCTAAATGCTTTTAAAAAAATGTTAAAATCGTTTATCTATGAGTATTGTTTTTATACTATTGAGGAATTTATAAACCGCAACAATTAGAACTATAGGTGCAGTTCGATTTCGATTTCATAGAGGTTACTTGATGTCCATTATTTCCTCCTTCTCCCTAAAATGTAGGGTAGCGTATGTGAATCGTGTTATTTATTGACAATGTCTATGTTGATTACAACCTACGACAAATAAATTATTATTATTATTATTAAACTGTGATGTTGAGCGTCACTGTTAATATTTTAAATGCTACAAAGGCAAAAAAAAAACAAGTTTGTAGAATATGTAATATAAACATATATATTTATGATAGATGTTGCGAATACTTTTACGTGAAGTTCCATATTTTTGTTTAATAATGCTTTCTACTTGAATTTTTAGTAATTTGACTTGCTAGTTCCTTATATTTACTAGATCATTATTTACTTTCGCAAGCAAGGGATCGTATGGCGTTATTTTATTCCACATAGCGTACTGTAAATAGCATGCATGTTATTTTATAACGTACACTTATCGGATACAGCATACCACTTCAAACTGAAATAACGTAAATACGTTATATTGGTTGATAACGTACACTTCTCACAGGAAAAATCGGGACACCAGCAATCCTGAATTTTAAAATTTCTTGGGTGTAAATGCAGCTTTTAGAGGATATATGCACTTATCAAAGCCATAAATCACTTTTTTGTGTGTATTATTGCGATCAAAGGTAAAGACTAAAAATTTAAACAGAAAAAAATTATATAGAGAAAAAGGTTTATACATTAAATAAACACATTGGAATTTCGGTGGCGGTGTTTCCTTAGAAATACCGAATACGGAAATATTAATGCAAAAAAAAATACATAAGAAATAAAAGGCCTCTTTAGAAATACACATATATGTATTTAACTTGTTTGATGTTATGTAGAAATAATTCTTTTTTTAAGTAAACATATGGCGATGGGATTTTAAAATTATATTATCTATTACTACGATATTAGTTACTTAGTTTGATTTATGCTCGCGAGTATTGCTCTAGCAATAGACAATATGTCAATCAGCCTCCTGAGTTTTTGAACAATGTGATTTTCACATTGATTAATTACACTATTACTGATGTATCAATTATTGTTGTTTAGTATTCTTAAATATTGTATTACTACAAAATATTTTTCTACGTTTTAAAAAAATACCAAAAACAGTTTAAGATTATTTATAACATTTTTACAGCAATTAATTTCGCAAAGAAATTATTTATTTTATTAACCCTCCGTTTATTGTATTTTCAAGAACTATATCGTAACTATCGCCTGTGTAATCCAATGTCGTTCTACTTTATTGAAATATAACTAACACTTTTGGTCTGTAACACAGCTTCAGACAGTAGCAACGAAAAAGTATTAAATGTATTTATATTTTATATTAAATCCAAAAATAAATATTTTAGCACTAACTGAGATTGACGAACAATATGCTTTCTTACAATGTTTGTTATGTATTATAAACCCAATAATATTTTAAATAATTGTTAATAAACCTGTCCTTTTGTAAAGAGACCCAGTGTTAGCCATATCTCAAGAAAATAGATCAACGACGTCAGATTACACAGGCGATAGCTGAAATATATTTCCTGAAAATACAGTAAACGGCGGGTTCATAAAATAAATAATTTCTTTGCGAACTTAATTGCTTTATTTAGGGATTTTATAAATAATCTTAAACCTGGTTTTGATATTTTTTTATAGATAGAAAGAAACTTTATAGTAATACTATATTTAAGAATATTAAACAACAATAATAATTAATACATCAATAATAGTGGAGTCAATAAATCTGTGAAAATCACATTGTCCCAAAACTGAGGAGGCTGACTGACATACATATTATCTATTGCTAAACTAATACTCGCGAGCATAAATCGAAGTAAGTAACTAATATCAAAGCAGCACTAACAAGTAACATAATATTAAATAATAAAATCCCATCACCACATGTTTTCTTGAAAAAGAATAATCTCTACATAACATCAAACAAGTTAAATACATATATATTTCTAAATGAAGTCGTCTATTCAAGAGTTCTTTTTGTTGTTATGTATTTTTTTTTCATTGGTATTTCTAAAGGAAACGCCGCCACCGAAACTCCTGTTGTTTATTCTATACATAAACCTTTTTCTCTCTATATATTTATTTTTCTGTTTAAATTTCTAGTCGTTACCTTTGATCGCACTAATATACATAATTAAGTGATTTATGGCTATGATAAGTGAATACGTCCTCCGAAACTTGCATTTACAATCAAGAAATTTTAAAATTCTGAACTGTGGGTGTCCCGATTTTTCCTGTGAGAAGTGTACATGTTATTAATAACCTAAATGACACAACATAAGAGAGAATGAATGATTGAATGGATGGGTTGTCCAATAATGCTATACAGCTATTAAAAACTTTTTGTTTGGAAGGAGACAATCTGTGATACTTGAAGGTGCTGCCTCATAGCAGCTCAACATTGAAAAGGGTGTTCGACAAGGCTCGCCAATTAGTCCTTTATTGTTTTCCATTTATACATGTTTTATATTTGATGATATCGCAAATTGTTCTGTAGAAATGTATGCAGATGATACTCATTGTCAGTTAATTTATTCCTTTGATCCTTCTCATATTTTGGATGCAACTCGAACGGTCCAGAATGATTTAGATATTTTAACACAATCTTGTAGCAATTGTGGTCTACATTTAAACATCTCCAAATGTTCGATGAAGTTATTTGGAAGACAGAAGGTAGGTAGTTGATTTGTGTAATAACCAATTCCATCTTACGTTAAATGGTACCCGCTTGCCCTTAGTTAACATGTGCAAAAGGCTGGGATTGCATATAGATAATTCTTTTAAATTTAAAAAAAACAACTCTCAGTGTTTATTCAACGAGCTTATTCAGGTTTAAAAATCATTTTCCCACATCGATCTTATTTATCACGTGAAATCAAAATTTTACTTTATAATTCGATGGTATTATCATCACACTTTTCTTATGGCTTGAATGTATACTGGCTGTTCCTAGTTGAAGCATCGAGAAAACGTGTACAAACAATTCAAAATTGTTGCATTAAATACATTTTCGATATTCCGAGATTTCACAAAGGCTTACATGTATACCACCAGTGTGGTATGGTTAAAAATGAAATATCGTTTTCTTTTACATTCGATAACTATATTCATTCGATAATTTTAACCAAAATACGTATTTGTATAGAAAAATTCAGTTCCGAACAGACGATGCATAACGTGAGAAGCAAAGGTATAATCTAGGCCGGAAAAATCTTAGTGGAATTGCGGCGAGATGCTAAGATCAGGAGGGTCTGGTACGCAGAATTAGAGAGTTGCTGGGCGAGGACGCTAGGATGAACACCCTTCAACCTAAAGCAACGCTCCAGTTCACGGATCTGGGTTGTCTAACCACCGAGGAGGAGATTCGACAAGCTATCAGATGCAACTTGAAAAATGATTGCCGATTTCGGGAAAAGTTGTACAGTCTAGAGAAGCTCTTCTAGATGTTGACGGGGATTTGGTATTGACCGGCGATTTTAACGCCAAGTCTGTGGAATAGGCATGCTTGAGAAGGACATGCGGGGATACCACAATACCACAACCTTCCGAAGACCAGGGTTTGGCGAGACCATTCCTGACGTAACTTTTGCATCGAAGGCTTTGGTCCGCGATGTTGCAAATTGGAGAGTCGTCGGAGGACTACACTGGTAGGGATCACCAATATACAGTCTTCGACATCACAAAGGACAGGCCAGAACGTACAGTTCCCTCCGGAGACGAGGTGGAATCCTGCCTGAGACGAAGGGTCTCTGGTCGTGACAGTTGCGGCCGGCCAGAATAAAATCATCAGGAGCACGGATTTCGTTTTTCTGCTTATAGTTTCGACAATAAAAGATAAACACAATACCTAAATATTTATTTTACCAAATATCTCGAGTAGGTTTACAACAGTATGAAAAACAACAATGACTAATCCGAAATAATTAAGTTGATCTTCGCTGCTAAATCATCGTTCTCCAATATAGTCACGTGATTTCCGTCCATAGTAAACACGTGCACGTTATCTGTGTGATTGTTTGACAGTCCATAATCGGCTGCCGCCTTCGTTGAAGGCGTTGTCTTCGCTTTGAACAGTGTCACCGGAGATCTCAATTTTCGCGTGCCAACCTTGTACCTGGACAACGCTTTCAATCTCTTGTAAGAAGAGGTGCACATGTTTATGATATGCTCATTGGACATATCTACTTTAGGCGATACACTAATGATATAGTTTATCTTATCATGGAATGCATCGATTTTCATCATAGGTCCCTAAAAGATGGAATCATTAGTGAACGAACATTTTCATTTTCAATTGCCGTGATCTACCTGATGTTTTAATATCTCCTCGTAAGGCATATACCTCATCATCAAGCCTGAAAGTAGGAGAATTTGGAATAAGTTCTCGTCATTAGTTGAGAAATAAGAGTCCACCATATCTGCCATCAAGTGCGGAGAACCGTCTATATAAATGACTTTTGCATTCCTTCCCTTAGATTCCAATATGGCCAAGACCTCGGCTGCAACAACAGCTCCAAAGGAATAGGCTAAAATAATTAAATCCTCGTCCCCACACTCTTCTATATGCTGCAACAGGATAAATAGATCTTTCGAAGCTATTTCATTTCAAATTAACTAACTGGAAGTAAAGAGTTTGCTAACTGTGTTATTGTTTCCATATTATCGTCAACACAATATTGTATACAGGAGACGTGGCTTTCAATTTGCTGCAAAAGGCTCTAAGACAGTCGCCGTGCCTTCAATTCCAGGCAAACATACGACATGGGGAGCATCATCCCCATTCTCCTCATCATCTAACATCGTTTTCATCTTTATCACATGCATATGTGAGAGTTCTTGATTACCTACATAGCGTAACAGTAGTTGTATGTCGATAGGAAGGGTGTCTTGACTAACAGTTGGGGTTATGGAGAATAAAGAATCTTGAGCATTCGACAAATCCTTCAGTCTAAAATATTGCGCCAGGTCAATTTAGGCTAAATAAAAAAATATATAACAATAGAACTACCTAGCAAGAGTCATGGTTCTAATATCCTGCGCGGTCAAAAATACTTCATATTCTCTCTCTAGAGTCTGTTTTATCTCTACGGCTGTCATTGAATCCATGCCAATTCTGGGAAAGTCGCATGCATGCTAACGGATTTCAAATTTGTAACGCCTGCAAATTTTAGATTAGCAACGCCTTCTTTAGGATTCCATTTTAACTCACCCATTATATTGATGACTTCCTCAAACAAGTTACTAGCTTTACCACCATATCTCTTTTCAGCTACTAACATACTACCCACTATGGGCTCGTCTTGTCTAAGAAAGAGGTCCATTACTTCTAAACAGCTGGAAATCCTTTGCTGTAACGTCCCTCCTATCACTAACTCGCGATGGTCTTCCTGCATTTTAGCTACCAAACCTACCTGCAATTATGACACGATTGAGATCTGAAGATGCCAATCCTTTCTTTTAGAAATACACCAACATACTTCACCAATAGCGCCCCATTGTATGGCCAGAGCAGGGTACCCTTCCTCCTTCCTTTTCTCGCAGATTCTTTCCATTATCGAGTTTGCCATTCCGTAATTCGTTTGGCCGATATTGCCTCTTCCACAGGATATAGAAGAAAATACCACGAAATATCTAGGGAATGCAAATTTGATACATTCTATCGTCCATATTTGGAGAAAAAAATACCTTAAATTCGGACACAATTTCCTACTAATACTGTCAAAGTTCTTTCGCGCAATACGCCTTCGGCATCAAAACTTCCCTAAACTCTTCAGCTGTTTGGTTTTCAAATAGAGCATCTTTCAACACAACCGCCAAATTAAATATACCATCTACAGGGCCAAGTTCGTTCGCTTTGTTTAGTAATTCTATACAGCCTTCTTCGGTAGTTGCATCACGTATGGTGGTATCTACGGTAACGCCATAACTTTCCCAAATCCTGCGAGAATGCATTTAGTTTATACGCAAGCAACAAAGCAGGTAGTGCTAACTGCAACCTTATTCTATAGCGCTGATATCCGTTGCAGACTCCTGATCTGGATGTGAGCACTAATTTCCTGGCTCCTCTGATAACCAGTAAGTCGGCCAATTCTAAACCGAACCCACCTAGGCCTCCATATATCACGTAAGAACATTCAGGTTTGCAATAGAATCTGTAATACACGTAATTAGAGCACTATCTTTAGAGTAAATGAAGTTTTCCACCTAGGAGCAGCTTTGAACAATTTTCTTTTGACGGGACACACCTTTTCTGGTTCCTCCTCTCTGATTTTGATGAGCACCTTACCGATATGCTTGCCGGTTCCCATATACCTGAATGCCTTCTCCACTTCGTTCATTTCAAATACAGTCCTTGGAAGAGGCTTAATGGCACCTTTGTCAATCAAATCCTTTAGCGCTCGTAAATTTGTTACTAGAAACATAACCATCACAATTTTATTCAAGCTAAAGCTTTTCAGGCCTATATTTACAGTATTTCAGAGATTTATCCAGAGCCATTCCTACGAACTGAGCGTCTCTCTCTAGCAGGTGTAGTGCCAACGCACTGTTACTGGATATGTCGAATTTTCCTATTTCCAAAACTTTTCCACCCTTGGCTAAGCATCGTACAGACGCCAGAAGCTTTTCTTCAGCCAGAGAGTTCAGAACGTAGTCGACACCCCTTCCGTTGGTATGCTTGTGGATCATATCCTCAAACGATGTGTCTCTAGAGTTTCCAATATGTTCTTCTCTAATTTGAGGATAATGCTCTCTTAAGAAGTCGCGCTTTTCTGCGGTTCCAACCGTAACAAATATGTTGAGACCGTAATAGAGACATAGGTTAATAGCCGATAGTCCAACGCCACCAGTTCCAGAGTGTATAAGGATAGATTGATCCGGTTTGACATCGAAATTCTTTTAAATCAAAAGTTAGTCATAAAATAAATATGGTATATAACTTAAAAAAATAATTTGCTTACGCAAAAAAGAATTTCATAAACAGTTCCGTAAGTTACCATCACGGTGCTGCATCTTCCATCGTCCAAGTGTCAGGGACAGGAAGAACAACTTTTGATGTAATTAATGTAGCTAATGACCCGTTGCTCATTGTGCCCATTATACGTTCTCCTCTACAAAAATAAAACCTCCTGTACGCATACCACATTTATACAAAAAAATAATCCCGTCATAGTTTCTTCCAAATCGAATTGAAATTATGGATATCCTCAATCAATTACTTTCACAGCAATGCCGGAATAACTACTACTAAAGTAATTGATTGAGAATATCTGTTTTATCACTATAAAAAAATCTTACTTAGAATTTCGACCCACAAATTCAAACCCTTGAATACACTCCTGTTCGATTCTATCTGTGGTTACTGCGTCCGGTGGTATCTTCCCAGAAGCTGTCATTAAGTCTCTGAAGTTCAAAGCTGTGTAATATATCTAAAAACAAAATAATGTAATTCCACTTGCAATTGTAAAATAACAATGACATCTACAAAAACGTTTTCTTCTTCAAAAGGTGCTGAGTCATCTGGAGACAACTTTCCCTCCAACCACGTCAGAGTCGACAAATCTCCTCTGGTAGTGACATTTACATAACAGTGCTCGTTTTCCACTAAATTCGTCTGTGGCATCGCCAAATGCCTGTATGTCCCCCAAGATCCATCCTTCCAGATGTTTATCGCCATATTCTTCTCCAATTGCTTTTTTATAAAAAGGCAATTTCGGATCGAATTTTGGCGCCTCGTCCATGATGAAGACGCACGATATCCTACCGCCATGGGATTCACGTCTGAGGCAGGTAACTAATCCCAAAAGTCCACTTAGTTTCTCATCTTGCGCGAATAAAACGACATTCGATTGTTCCTTGAGCAGTTCTTGTAGTTTAGGTACCCAGAAATCTAGCTTATCCACAATGTTCGATAGATCTAGGAATTTAATTTCGTGAACTACATTCACGGGTGCTCGTAAAAGAATCAGTGTTTCTTTCTCAAGCCTATGAACACAGAAAACCGTAAAAGGACTGTTGGAAAATTTCGACAAATCAACGTCTAGGCTCTCCCTGGATATTACGAAACCTTTTACATCCTTAATAACGTTTACAGCTACAGATATCTGAAAGTGACTACGTAAGTTTAAGTTTAGTAATATTGCGTCTTTACTAATACATCAGTGGTTTCCAACAAGTCTTTGACAATTAGGATTAAACATTGTGATTCACTACTTAAAGGTTTATTTTGGATGGTAATTCCAGGAAAATCTATAAGTTTCGACGTCAACACTGTTATATCCTGTTGTATTAACGGAAGATCATTTAGAGATTCTTGTATTACTGGACACACCAGATTATTTTCATCTTGTTTCTCGGTACAAGTTTCTACTACCTTTACTCTAACCATGTTGGAATTTTCCAGAATAACCTGAACTAACGATCGAATTGAATCTTGAAATTCAAATTGGCTATCGTTGGCGATAAATTTTGAAATTTCTAAAACTGGATTGCCACCCTTTCTTCTAACTATAGCGCTGGGCCCTACCCCCTTTATTTCTACACCACCAGCCCTAAAAGAAATAGAGAGTAAAGCACTTGTATTTATTATTGAATCCGCGTGGTACCTAATATAACCAGTATCTTTGCATAACTGAACAGGAACCATGTCTTGCAAATTCGTTACTAAATCAATATGCTTTGGAGCATCAATTGTAAGTTGGCTGATGCTGGTGGGAACGAATGTGCTTCTCGAGTCTCGTTGTAAAATAGCTATTTGTAAAGCACAATCCATGAAAGAGATCCAGTTATCCTCCCACTGTATTATAGCCTGAGATGTGTCAACACTGCACTTCCTGATAGCTCTAAACTTGCCACTAGAATGTATGAATTTAATAACTTAATTTTTTTAATTCATATAGTAACTATTTACGTGTAATGGTAGCCTCGCAGTTTTAATTCTTTGTAGACATCTTTTTCCGTCATGGTCAATTGATCGTTTAGTATTGATGGTAAAGCCACAAAATCCTGTTCGCTAGTTTTCTCGAATATTCTCCCTGTCACGACGACAGATCCTCCTTCTGCAATCTAAACAACGAGAACATTATTGTGCGTCTAACAGTAAACTAAAGTACCTATCTTGGATTTGACAGCTGGGAAAGAAAATAAGGGAGTTTCCCTGATAACCCCCCCAGGCCTGAACTGAAACTCTAAGGAAAGCCAATCTTGTAACAACGATAATCGACCTAAGCTAGTCCCTTGGTCTTGGTAGAACGAAGAGATTAATAACAAAAGAAAGGAATGCAATAGAGAAGAGGACGTTTATAAGATTCAACAGAGGAACTGCACGTCGGGAGCAAAGAGTTATACGGTAGACAGATTATAAGGCGAGCCAGAAGAAATGCGATCAGGCAATCGAAAAGAAATAACTGACGGAACAGGAAAAGGACGTATGGAGCGAGGCCCACCGAATAGTGACGAAGAGGATAACAAGTGAAAAACCTTTCAACTCGTCTACTGAAGGGA
Organism: Protaetia brevitarsis; assembly: GCA_004143645.1. NCBI lineage: Eukaryota > Metazoa > Arthropoda > Insecta > Coleoptera > Scarabaeidae > Protaetia > Protaetia brevitarsis. The sequence goes on from RXPK01000304.1 coordinate 689,738, forward strand.
AAGTAGAGATAATTAACGAGCTCTTTCCTTACAGAAAAGATGGAAAAGCTGCCAAGATCGAGAGTAATAAGGGGAACCCTTTCACGTTTGAGGAGTTACATGAAGCAGTGATGAGTCTGAAAAGCGGCAAAAGACCGGATTTGGATGGTCTCCTAGCTGAAGTAGTGAAGACGGCACCACAGTGGATGTTAAATTTAATGAACAACCTATTACAGAGACAGGATTTTCCATTGCAATGGCGAATAGCTAAAGTGTCCTTAATTCCAATGGATGGGCAAGCTCTCAGCGTTTCGTCTGCTTTTAGACCGGTGTGCTTATTAAAGTAAGTAAATTCTACGAGGCTCTGCTGAAGAGAAGATTGAAGAGAAGAAGGAAGTGGAAATAGAGAAAGAAATAGGACTGGTAGAACATCCATTTGGTTTTCAAAAAGGAAAATCCGCAGTATAGGCAGTTAAAGCTGTAGTGGAGAAGGCAATAAACACGAAGGATAAATTGTGTGCGTTAATAGCGTTAAGGCCGTTTTACACCTAGCTATTTATTGCGCAATTAGCTATTTACGCCAATAAATTGCGCCTATAGATGTCCGAAACGCGTTTAGTTCAGTAACGCGGGGCGCGATAGTTAGAGAGGCATTTCGAGTACCTGCTAAACGTTATATCCAGTTATCTTAGTGATACAAGGGTTAACATCGGCGAGGGGAGTGAGATGAAGTTCACTGCTGGAGTACCGCAGGGATCCATCCAGAGACCAGTATTATGGAATCTACTGTACGACGGGATATTGCGATTAGATCTACCAGAGTGCGCTGAAACCTTTGCTTACGCACTCCTGATATTGGGAAGGACGCGGACGACTTGAATTATAAGGGAAATGAATCGCTTGGATGTATCACCTACTCGATAAAAGAACATAGCCTGGAGTTGGCACCGCAAAAGACGAAAGCAGCAGTATTTAAAGGAAACAAAAAACATATGAAGTCGATCGTTTTCAGAATCGAAGACAGGGAAATTGCACCTAAGGGAGCCATTACATGTTTGGGCATAATTCTGAATAGGAAATCAACCTTTAGAGGGCACATAACGAGTACGGAAAAAACGAAGACTCATGCCAAGAATTGGAAGACCTAGTAACGAGAAAAGGAAAATAATTGGAGGAGTAGTACACTCTATAATAAACTATGGTGCACCAGTTTGGTGGAAGGTCTCGGAAAAGAAGTATTATCAGAACAGCAAAGAAGCACCCTTATGACAAGGGTGGCTTCAACTCTCCGAACAGCATCAACGGCTGCTTTACTGGTGGTAACTGGAACGGTGCCAATAGACCTTATGATTCGTGAGAGACACCATGCATACGAAAGTGAGCCAGGTAAAGACCAATCAGGTTTTACAGTTCTGGAATGCTGGCAGAGAAAATGGGAGGAAAATGAAGGCACGGCTCAATGGACAAAAAGACTTATCCCGCAAATTCATCCATGGCATAACTGTACTTTTAGAAAAGTCGGCTACCATATCACACAGGTATTAACGGGGTACGGGGTATTGAGAGCATATATCCTCAGATTTAGTAACAACGTAACCGACAGGTGGATATACCGTGGGAGCGAGAGGATACAGTGGAGCATACTATCTTCAAATGTACGAGATAGCATATGTTTCGGGATAAGACCTATATGGAGATCAGAAAGAACTTGACCCTAGAGGGTATAATAAAGGAAATGATAACGACGCCGAAAGCTTGGGCCATTATACATGGCATGATTAGAGAGATTATGAAGTTGAAAGAAAAGGATGAATATAGCAAGCAGCAAGGAATTATTACCCAAATTCCTAATCCTCACCGCGGTGAGGGACACGAGACATAGGGGTGAGAGACTAGAACGGAGTGAAGACAGCTTAATCACCCCAATGTTCTGGGAGTTCCAGAGTGTAAGATGGCAGAGTTTCAGAAGGAAGGGTATTTATCCGGTACATTCCTTAAAAAAAAAAAAGTACCTCAAACATTTGGGTGCCAGTTTGTAACATGACCATCAGTTCTAAAGAACCATCCTTTGGAATGTTACTCGCTCTGATGTATTTAACATCCTCAAAGACAACTTTCATTTCTGATAGGAGCTTGCCCGTCATAATAGCAAAACTTTCCCAAACCAGAACCAAATATCCAGTTGCCGGAAACAAATTTCGACCTAAATTAATGATTAGTTTATGTTCCTAGCTATGCAAGATAGGAAAAGTTACCATCGACCACATGTCCAGTTATGAAATTCCAATCTTCACCTTTTGGAGTAATATGCAGCACCCTATGGCCACTCTTTATTTCCGCTTGGTTTTTATAGAGATGGACATTCCAGTCGCTCTGGTTCCATTTTATCAAAGGGGATAGCATTGGGGTTCCTCTACTTACAGGTAATTGAATAGGTGGGTATAATTTATCCAACTCCATGTCGAAACCGTTGACATACAAACTGATAGTTATTAGAAAAAAACATGCACATGCAACAATAAGTAATATATTTACCTTCCTAAACTAGTAAAGAGATCGACAACGTAATCTTTAGAGTCACTATTTATTAAATGGAGAGAACTATTATCGAAATTAGGTATAAGAGAGCCTATAACTAAAGTAAAGACATCATTAGGTACCAGTTTCTTCAAATCTAAGCCATTCGTGACGTTGATCAAGTTGTTTGCAAAATATTTCGCGCAGTTGTAGTTGAGCTTTTCTTCCTGAGCTGGTATCCACTTATTATAGGAATTTTTTCTCGATGGTAAAATTCTTTCCAGATTTTCTAAATTCTTATTATTTGTCTTATTTGTACTGATAGAAGCTACGTAAAATAGCCCCAAAATGGTTTGTTTTAGACTCAAGTAATTATCTAAATAAGCCGCGGCAAATTCACCGCTCCCAAAACCGATCATGTGGTCGGGCACCAAATTAATTGCTTTCAGTATGTTCAGCAGACTTATTTGAATTGCCACCGAGCCCAAAATCTGATTGATTAAGTTCTCTTCAGACAAATTATTGATTATCTCCGTCATTTCAATACCTACTTCCTCAAGTAAAATATTTTGGATGCTGTAATTACGCGAATTATGAGAGAAATGTAGATAAACTAGTAATTTACATATTTACCTCTTAATACTTTCTGCAAAAACTGGTATGTTCATTAGCTGATTGCCTACTTTTAGCCATTCCTTATCAAAATTACTGAAAACCAAGTATAATTTTTGCCTTTTCAATTTTACCCTCTCCAATGATCTCTTTACTTCGCCAGATTTGTTATATATTCCATAACCTTTATATAAATGATTCACCGGTTTTCTGCGTTTTAAAAGAGCGAAAATTACCTTTCTACACTAATATACAGCCGCACATAGGGTATTTCATCAATTTAGGCGACCAAAAATCGATTTCCTGAAACTCGAGCCAGGTAAAAATAAACTACCCCGAACGAATTGTGTTTTCGGCGAGCTTTGAAAGCAGTTATTCTAAAAGCGTTATTTCTGAAAAAAAAATTCTAATGGATTTGAATGTAGCAGGTAAGAGTACATCTATATTAATCGGTTTTATGTAGAACTTTTGAATTATTAATAACACTTTTACGGTTAGAGCATTGTACATCAAGTTGCGCTATTTTGATTTTTATTTTGACTTTCAAAAAGGTTTTTGTTATACTTCAGGGTTCGTCTCAGTAATTTTTTTGAATTCAAAGTAGGGAATAGTATGGGTACTAAGTGTGCACACAAAAATTGATCGTGATTTCTCGTGAAATCGTGGTTTTTGATGCTCTGAACAAAGATAATGCAAAATGAAGCGATTTATGTTTATTTACTGTAAACAGTTTTTCTTTTGTTTTAGGAACCATGGGTACCTCTGGGGCTACCCGTAGATTACTTTGAATGTAATGCAAGAGCCAGACTTGCCGAATTTTGAAGAAAAATTAAATTATATCGAAGGATATATTTTATCGCAAGAAGAAGATTGTGACGAGCAATTGAAGGAAGTGAAACATAGTTTCTCATATTTGAAATCCCAATTTGAGAAAAGGTGGGTAGAAGCACTCAAAAAAGCGGAAATTGTAAAAAGAAGAAGGCAGAAATACAGGCGAAATTTTGAGAAAAAACAGGCTTGATCATCGATGTGCCCAAAGCTGGATTTGGAAACACCAACGATAGAAACACAAGTAGACGATTTTTCGTCAATCCAGAGATGGCAGCAGAAATTACGGGTGTCGACTACGACCTCATAAAACGGTGAAAAGTAATTTTAGAAGTGATTTCCAGCGGTTATCAAGTCGACTTAGAGAAATTTGCTAAATATGGATATGAGACTGCCAAACGTTACGTGGAATTATATTTGTGGTATCCCATAACCCCTACCATGCAAAAGTTATTGATCCATGGTGCAACGGTGACGGAAAAAGCACTGTTGCTTATTAGATTACTGTCTGAAGAAGCAGCAGAGGCACGGAACAAGTATTTTCGTTTATATCCGATATTTCGCCAGGGAAATTCTCCAGAAAGCAGTGTTATTTAGATGTTCTCAATAGATTACTGCCCAGCTCTGATCCCTTAAACTACTAGTATGAGGCCAACACCAAAAAGGAGATCAATGCCACAGTGCCAGGAAATGCTTATTCCCCGGCCCAATATACATTTAATTAGTGATCTATATTATATTTGCCATTTATATTAAATTCTTTTATTTTATTCTATTCTATTTATTTCATTTGATCCAAATCACTATTTACCATAGCAATCAACAACCAATGTACTCCAAAGAGGTCTTACAACTATAAAAATGCATACAAGCCTATTTAAAGTATATAAACACCAAGCAATAATGTTGGCCACCTAAATTGATGAAAAACCCCTATATGAGCCGGTTTAAAGTTATCGGCGCACTATTGCTAACTTTGTTAATATTGCAGCTACGATGTTGGTTAAATTATCAAAGATGTAGGGTTTTCTTATGCTGATTATAATCGTGTAATCAGAAAAATAATTGAAAATAGTCCACAAAGTTGTACTTTTCTTCCCTAGGGACGAAAGTTGTACTTTTCCTCTCTAGGGAGGAAAGATGTACTTTTCCTCCCTATGGAAGAGAAGTAAGTGACATTGACATGATGAAACTGTACATCTTACAATACGTGACATTATTGATAGATGACAGTACATTCGACTTATTCTGGGCCCATTTATGAGATAATTGCTAAATTATTAGGCATTAAATTTCGATTAAACTATTATTAAACACTTTTAAAACGATGCTAACTTGACAGTTCCCAAAGAATATTTAACAGATCAAGCCTACTATCTATCATGTCACTCACAGGTATGTCTTATTTATTTTTAGACATTTAGTCAAAAGTGGACTGGCTGAGAAAAAAATAGTATTCAAACCACGCCTTCGGCTCGATTTGTAATGTTTGCCCGCAGCCTGCAATAGAGCACTTTCCTCCCTTGATTTGAAATATACTATTTTTCAATAACAGTGCACAACAAGCTTCGCGATTTCTACTTTGCCAAGCAACAAAGTGTTGGCTGTTAGATCGAATCCATCATTATATTAGTCGTAGCATTTTTGTTTTTCAAGTTCATTTTAGGGCCATACTATTATAACAATATTGCGTGCAAAACCTAGTTTTCTATCAATTGATGACAAAATATACAGGATGCTTTAAAAAACAAAGTTATCTATTATATCTCGTAAATACGATTTTCAACTGCCTTTCTGATTACACGATTGTAATCAGTGTAAAACAAATCGTAGCTGCAATATTAACAAAATTAGCAATAGTGAAAAAAGCTTACCTAAATGCCCTATGAATTAAGTAGGTAAATTCGACATCACATCTCCTAGTTCTATAATCATCCAATATCGAACTGACACCGTTTTCGGCACGTGAGCTGACGCAAATCAAACGCGGTAACTCGTCTTTAGGTTTTCCATCATCAATCTTGGCTTTCGGATTCCATCGCAGTAAAACGTGGGAATTCCCACCTCCAAAACCAAAACTATTGATACCTACGAAGTGAAATGGTGTTCCAAGTTCACAGTCATGATCAAAATGTACTTACCAAACAATCCTCTCTGGTCTGGTAACGGCATCTTCTCTGTAACCACCAGCATCCTGCCCTCCTCCAAGCCCTTGGCACCTTCTCTAGGCTTTTCGTAGTTCATATTGGGTGGTATGAAGCCGCTTTCTATGCCAATTATCACCTATAATAAGATACCGTGCGTTGTGAAGTATTAAAATATTAAAACGTTTCAATTTGACATACCTTAACAACCGAGCATAATCCGGACGCTGGTTCACTATGTCCAATGTTAGATTTGATCGTGCCAATATGCAAAGGTCTATCGCGGTCTTTGCAGAATACCTCGTCTAGGGTTGCAAGTTCTTCGGGGTCCCCAACTTTGGTTCCTAAAAACAACGGTTAAAACGACTCGTGTCTTTGGGATTCTTCGAATTGACATACCAGTTCCATGAGCTTCCATGTAAGTTAAAGTAGTCCGATCAACGCCGCATTCATCGTAAAATTCTTTCAACAGTACCTTTTGCGCGTCTGACGATGGGAACGTTATTCCTTCCGTCTTGTATCCATCGCAGTTGGTTTTGGCATAAACTATCTCGCTATAGATCCTGGCGGCATCCTTCGCCCTTTCTACGACAAGTGCTACGACAGCTTCTGATCTTGCGTATCCATCACCATTAGCGTCGAAAGACTTACACGTGCCATCTGCACTTAGGACACCTAATCTACAATGTTTGTACAGTTCTCCCATCATAACCGATTTAGATCTAATGAAAATTAATGTTACCGCTTGAATTGCAATGATACTATAGGATGTAGGCACAGATGACTGGCGCAAACTATCGCTTTGTCACAAAGTCCCTCTCTTATTGAGTTATATGCTTGAGCCAAAGCGAATAAAGAACTGCTACAAGCCGTATCCAATACAAACGTAGGACCTTTCAATTTCAAACAATAACTGAGCCTTCTAGCCATCATTGATCGATGTGCTCTTTCCATTAAAAAAAAAGTATGAGTTTACAATAGCTTTCAAGCTACCCTAATTTAGCACTTACCCAGTTATTGCATCTGTGTCGGGCGATGAATTTTCATAAAAGACGAATTTCTCTGTCTCAGAAAAACACGCACCCACGAAAACACCAGTTTTGCTCCCTTCGAAATCAGAGGGATCATAACCAGCATCTATTATAGCCTCACTACTCCTCTCCAACAGTAATCTCACCATCGGATCCATGTGGTCGCTTTGCAGGGCGGTTACTCCTACAAATCCGTCAATTAGATTTCCAATTTCTCTCCCAAAATCGAACTAAAATGACCTACCGAAGCAACCGGCATCGAATTTCTCAACATCGAATAACTTCCCGGTCCTCTGTGGAACTTCAGGGTGTATATTTTTCCACCTTCGGAAATCTCCAGACACCAAATCGACCTTATTGAAGAGATTGTCGCGAAAATGGTAGATATCGTGGGAATCTGGAAACTTCCCAGCCATTCCTGAAAGAACTCTGTCATCACCTGATAGCTTTCCATCTTCTTTATGCACCTGTTATCACTACTTCGTCTCCTGGATCAGGTTTCCGGTAATGATGTTTAGGTTTCAACTTGTTTAAACGATCGCCCTCCATTGCTAGAATGCCTTGACAACACTAGCAAACAAAATGCTTGCACAAACCTGTGCCGAAATATCCAATCACACCGATTTAAATTGAAGGCCGTAACGGATTCCCGGATGATCACAACTCTCTACTATAGAAAAAAAAAATTATATGACAGCGCCAGTCGGGATCCACTGCTTTTATAAAGACTATGACAGTTCATCAATATTCAAGATCATGGTACAAGGACACCTTAAATTATTTTTTTTTTGTTAAACGTGACTATACAGAGATTACCCAGAAAATAATGTGCTTTAAGCGTTCGTTATTGTTTTAATAAACCATTCAAAGCTGCATCGACGAAATTACAATATTTCTTTATTTCTTTAGAAGTTTGAAGCTTCGTATTATACTGGTAGCCAATAATAAGATGTGTTATCCACCATTAGCTGATCTTCAAAGCCGTTTGTTATTTTACAGTTTTATACTTATGTGGCATTCTTGTCCTTGCTTGACTCAACAGATTTTCTAAGAAATTTAAATCAGGGTGGCACATTTATCGAAATTCAAATATTGTCAGCAAATTCCCTGTAAAATGGTACCAATAACGCAAGATATTGCAATTTTAAGGGAAATAATTTTGCAATATTCAATATGCGGAACACCCAACATGGCTAGATGGCCATGATTTTCAAACAAAAACTACAAAAAGTCAAATATTAAATGATGGTAAACCATTTACCTCTATTCATTCAAGGCAACAAAAAAAAACTTCACGTAACACAAAATTATTATTTATACTGTTACAGATTCTTTAATAATAATATAATTTTAATTCAAAAGATACTCAAATATGTCTGCATTATGCTCTATGCATATTATCAACCGTCTATGTATCGACTGCCTTACATTTTCTGTCATATTGTCCTCGTTAACTTGAAGAAAAGCATTTCTTATGCGTTACTGCATGTCTTCTGCCGTTATAGGGGAAGTCATATAAACTATGTTTTTTATAGTGGGCCATAGAAAAAATTCACATGGTGTGAGATCTGGTGATCGCGATGGCCAGCTTTTTGGGCCTTCTCTCTCAATCCACTTATTAGGAAATACCGTATTTCGGTGCACTCTTGCAGCAGCTCCGTAATGAGCAGGTGCATCATCGTGTTGGTACCACAATCTGTCCATGAAGCTATCTGGAATATCTTCCAATAGTATCGGTAAATTATTTTGTAAGAAGTTTCTATAGCTTTCGCAATATAAGATATCAAATAAGAAAAATGGACCCACAACGGTGTTTCCTAAGATGCCTCCACAAATATTCAAACTCCACCTGTCTCAACTCTAGAATTAGCAAATGTTGTGCTTCGTCTGTGAAAAGCATATAATCTAGAAAATGTTGTTGCAATTCTAAAAGCAACCATTCACAATACACAAGTCTCTTCTCACAATCCGTTTGTAGTAATCTCGTGGTGGTGATTGTAATTCCATATTCTTTCGAAATGCTTGTCACTTCATTATCTTCTGTAGCCGTAGTTTTTATCCTTTCATGTTTAGCGTACGTCAGAAATCTTACCAACAAATTGTCAAAGCCCTTACTATTCAGCTTTTTACGATTAGGATATTACGCTGCATGCATTCTTGATGCCAATAGTGGATTTCTGTTGCAAACGCCAAGAATAAATACCATGTCTACGAGTTCTTCCTTCAGAAAGTTCATTGCTCGTAATTGAACAGGTAGAAAATAACAGGAACGAAATGATATAACTGACAACCAGATTAAAATAATACGTAATAAATAATAATCAACAAATAAATAATCCAAATTGCAAGAAACGTACGCTAATAAAATTATAATAAGAAGAAGAGACTACCGCAAAAGACTTTAGGTGGAAATCTTAAGTAGAGATTTGACGTATCGTTAGATTCTTAATTTTTGTTTGAAAATCATGGCCACCTAGCCATATTGGGTATCCCACATATTGGATATTGCAAACATATTTTCCTTAAAATTGCAATATCTTCGAAAATACTGGAAATAAATGTTATGTTGTTTGTACCATTTCGAAGGTAATTTTACAGACAATTTGCTGACAATATCGAGAAAAAAAGCGTTTGAATTTCGATAAATGTACCACGACATATTTAACACCCAGTATATATTTTATTTCAAAACGGAATTAAAGGAATTTGTGGTAAAATATGTTTCTTTCGGCATTTGCACGGAAAAATTGATAAACACGTATCTCCTTCAAGCAGTCCAAAATTATTAATATGCGTAAAATTATTTACCTATATGCGGAGTTTATATTAATGCGTAATCAGAGGTCAGATTTCAATACCAATGTTTTACCGTGAACTTCCCGCGATAGAAAAACAACGTCTACAACCTCTAGAGCTTTAAACAATGAGCCGGATTGAATTTTGAACTGCTATTGTCTTTTATGAAACATCTCATGTAAATGCGCAGTGTATTCAAAAACCGATTTAAAAATTTAGGTATAAACTCCTGCCAGCTCTAAAATATTCTGAGTAAAATTTGGTATTTTGAAATCAATTTACAAGATTCAAATGTCAGCATTTCAAAATAGTAGCAATAAATCTTGATACTAAGATATCTACACAAAAAATATTTAAGGAATAAAATTGGATATATGGGTAATGCGAGCTATATAATAAAAACCACTTTATATAACACTGCGTAGGCTTTCACGGCCGGTGTAACTATAACTAACAGCTTCTTGCGGGTTTCGCCGTGTGTCAAAACTTTCGCTCGACGTTTCGCTGTTCATACTGACAGCTTCTTCAGGATAACTGAACTGATTCTCCATGGTCCGACATTCTTCTTATATACGCCTCTGGTGCATCCAACCGTATAGTTTCCGCTCCACTGACCGTGACGGTTCGTAGTAAGCTCTTCCACGTGTTGCTAAGGTGGTACCCTTATTCTCTGTTAACGGCTTTATAATAATACTAGGATATTTACAATATTCTAACTGCAAATCCCTCCTCCTTAGTGCATGGGTTTTTAGAGATAATTCATTTTCATTTAGATTGTAAATGATCACGGCATTTTGTTGTGTTGACATTTCAGTTTAAAATGAAATAAATGTTATAAGAAAAGGAAAAAAACCTCTCGAATCAACATGCTTACCGTTTTCTGCCAATCTGCATAGTTTTCAAGTTCAAAATAAAGAGGAATTGAATCAACTATCAATATCTTTCACTTAAAAGAATAAACTGCTTCAACGAAAAAATATACAAATGCGTGAATTTAAAATTATATCCCTTTTCAGGGAAACACCAAATCATGTTGGCCATATAAAAAACGCAAAAACTTTTGATTGAATATAATTCCTTTTAAATGAAAAGTATATTTCTCTCAGTGTATTCTCAGTCGTTGAGGTATGCGTAATGCAACCTCTAGCCTTTCCAAATGATTTTTCTCAAATCTAAAGTCTGTGGACGAACACCTCTGAGTTCGCGAGAGTTTTTTTTTAAGCGGCACAGATGTTAATTTTGATCCCGATTTACCTTTTTCGATGTCGCGTAGAAATTCTCACAAACATTTTTATTTTGTATTTAGGTTTTTTTTATTGAATTGATTTGATTGTTTGATTAATTTTATGTAATTGTTCAGTTTATATTAAATTCATTCTTTTGTACATTTTGCATTTACCAGGAGTGTATATAGTTCATTGTGATATTCTAGTTTTTTTGCTTTGCGATTCGTGCGACTTTGTAGCACGCAGATGATTTTATATATATTACCGTGTTTGGGCATCTAAAAGGAGTTCTCTGACGAGATGTCCGTGTAAGTAGATTGTTATTTGATTTTCAATGGTGGTTTTTTGATTTTTCATTATTATATTTGAATTTTGTTCGGTTAAATTGAAATCTATCTCTTGAGTCATTAGATAATAAGAGTTGTTGTAGTTTTTGTGCACAAATTTGTTATAAAATCTGTTATTATCATAATTTGTTCTAGAAGGGTTTGTAAGTTTTAAGAGTTTTTTTTCCGTTTCTAGTTTTCAAATTAGTTTTATTTATTAATTACCTCGTTGAAAGGTGAAAAGAAAGCATTGTGCTTGTGTTTATTTCAATTTTGTAAATTTATTTGTTTTCCACGTTTAATGTTAATTTTAGTTGTTTTAACCTTGAGACCACGTGGATTATTTGAGAAGCAGAATTTTTCTTCTAGAACAAATCCACCATTTTGTTTGTTAGGGGATTTTGAATTGTCCTTTGTAAATGTAAATTCAGGCAGGTTTTATTTTTGGCCAGGACTTTCAGTCGATGGTTTTGTTTTCCCTGCAATTTGTAATTAAATGTTTTTTTTTTTTTTTTTTATATAATAAATTTTGATTACTTTCACCCACATTTTATTTTTATGATTAGTTCAATCCTGAAAATAACGTTGAGATTATTAAGTTTTTTGCGCCCTTTTAAATTTTTATCCACTGAGCTAGTTGATTTAATTTTTTTTTTAATTTCACTTTTCATATATGCTGGTACCTCCAGTTCACAGCAGTACATTCTCTCATGTAGGATATCCAAATCAAAACTGCCATACTGTTCCGCTCATGCTCTTTGATTTTGCCTGAGTGGCTACACAATATTTAGAAGGAATGCATTTTCCAATACATCCAGGTCTACCGCACCCAGGCCAGCAACGTCCAACAAAACATCAGTATTAACAAATTTACTGAGGAAATAAATCACGTTTATGTAGTGCTGTTTATTATTATTGTTTTATACTCGATACTCTTATTAATTTACCTGAATAGTGCTGACTTATATTTGAACACAATTTGAATCTGACAACGTGTATTTATATTTGACTTGTATTTTACGTTGCAATAAAATAGCGAGACGCAGCGATAACTCTCTAAATTTCTACCGTACGTTAAAATTAAATACCGTCTAACCCTAACGTAACGATAGCGTTAACGAGCATTTAACGTAATGCGTGCAATAACTCCCTATTAGCACTACAGTTTACCGTATCGTACATAACGTGGCGAAACGTACGCAAAATTGATTTTTTCTATTTTGCGTTCATAAAAACGCAATTGTAACACGCTTTTGCGTATCGAAAAGTGCTTCATTGTGATACGCCTTTTTTCATTCTATAGGTTGGCTGTATTGAATACATTATGACAGAAAGCAAAATTGACGTTTAATGCATGTAAATTGTAAATACTTTAATCAAAAATTCTATACAAATTTAGTTTACATTGTTATTGTTATGAAACGCGGAATTACTGTATACATTTACACTGACGGAACAAGTATCTTGAGCATGTATTGTTATGCCAGGCAAATTCTTCGTAACAAAGTTTTGCTGAGTTATGTTATTGGCTTTAATGGTAGACTCTTGTGATTGAGAATCATTCGATGATATATCTCTAGAATGACCAGATGTACTTGGCCCTGATAAGTTGTGCGCTACAGCCACTTTACTTTTCATAGATGTTTCGATGTAACCCTCAGCTACCGCAGATGACTTCCATCCACCATGACGTTTTATAGTCAGCAAATCACTGCCTGCGTCTGCTAAGTGTGTAGCACTAGAACGTCTGAAGCAATGTCCAGTATATAAGCTCTGAATTGGGCAATTTAGAAAATCAGCTATTAATTTAGGCATTTTGTCAATCGTATTAATTCCAATCGGCACGATATACAATAACCATTGCGATATGTAAGGAAGAATCTTGAATGATTAATATTTTTGGTCGCAGGGCGACATATTTTTTAATTAAGTAATCCATCTTTCATCCGTAATTGCAAAAACTCTTACGATATTATTTTTTTTTTAGGTACTGTCACCAAAATAATATCACTCTTAAATTCTAAATCATGTATGGACATATTTTGTTAATTCATCTCGTCTACAGGCACCTGTGTAACCATTATTAAAACGATCTAAAATTAAATCCATTACATAAAAAAATTACATTTTGCAAATAATATCGTACCTTTATTGCTAAATACAATGCGTCAGAATCTTCTTCTATAAATTTATTAATATCTTCAATACATAAAATTTTAGATTTCTTAGCCTCGTATCCCTCAGAGAATCGTTTAAATAGGCTTGTAATTTAATATATTTGATATGTCTGTATTTTTATAAATAGAAAAGCAAGAACGAAGCATGGAATACATAGACCATAAGGTAGAAGATTTCTTATTTTTACCTTGTAATTCAAAATATGCCAATAAAATTTTCAGATATTGTGTTGACATTATTCTGTACAGCCCATAGTTCAAATTGACGGTAGCATTTTTTCATATACTGCTTTGATTTTTCGGTAATAAATTTATGACGGCGTTATCCGCAATTTCACGCAGTTGTGGTGGCGTACAAGATAAATTTGTCTCAGTATCACTCATTTTTTACAGTTTACAGAGACTATATTATGAAATATATTGTTTAAACAATTTAAATAGCCGAATTTGAATTTTGAATTCGTCAAATGTCAATCGTATGTCAATGTGACCAACTTCATATAAAAATAAAACTCAACATTTTTAATGAGATTTTTATTAAGTATTTATTATCAATTTATAATGCAAAATAGAAAAAATAGTATAAAGGACTCGTTTCATAAGGCTTTTTGTCGCACTCGTTCATTAGAAAACTCGCCTGCGGCTCGTTTTCTAAACTTGAACTCGTGCGACAAAATCATGCCTTATGAAACTCGTACTTTAATATACTATTTTTGTGCCCAAATTATGTAGTGACCCCCTTAAAAGTTATTTACTCTAAAATTCAATATTATATGTAAAAAGCTGCTTCAGAAAAAAATATTAACCGACTCTGTGCAAGAGCCGATTTCACCAGCTTATCCGGTTGTAGCCTTTTTGTATCTTATCCACATGTAGTCCAAAATTCGTATAAAAGAAAAGGTCAAACTTTCAACATCGATGTAAGGTCGTGAACTATCTGAAATAATGGACAATGTAGTAATTTTAAGACAATGAATTCAATTTTAAAATTCTATTGTCTTTTTTCAAATCCGATATGTAGATGCTAAGAAAAGCGAATTCAAATTTATGCGAATTTGTGGGGTTTACAAAATGAACCAATCAATTTTCGTTCGGACTGTCTGAACATAATTAAAACGGTAAACGGCGAAAAAATGGTATGTCGCATATTTTAAATTTGGGTAATTTCCATATCCATCTTAATTATTTAATACTATTATATGAGTTTCCTGTAAAATTATAATTAGTAAGCATTGATGGAGAAAATATAGAAATAGATAACAAAATCTTCACTATAAATGAACATTTACCGCAGTTCCTATAGGGAAATCTAGCAGGAGACAAAATAACAATTAGGCACCCTGCACTCAGGGGCAGCTCCTCTTAAAGAACCACAGGGCCATGGCCCCACCACTGCAAATCACGAATTAATCATTAAAATGCTTTTATTTTCTGTAAAAATACCATTGTGGAAGATCTCTTTACTTCTGTCACTAGAATAGAACTTCGTCCATCCAGAGCAGTAAATCAAACACTCCTACAGATTCAGAGTATTGAACACATAATATACTATTGTGATTTTTTCAATAGACTGCCAGCTAATGTTTTTTTTTTTAATAAATAAAACTTTATACTTAAATCTGCCTTTTCTTTACAGATACATATTCTTCTATGTTTAATGATATTCAAAAATACAATCCTTCGCTAGACAGCTATGAACGTATGAATATGGTATGAATATATCTGATATATCTACAATTCACCACTGCAGATCATGCGCACTAGTAATCTCCCCTCTTTCTATCCAATGAGTAATGATATTTATATTTTTTTATCAGTTGTGAGTATGTTGCCCAGGTGACTGCACATGTTGTCTGCCTCCTAAATCACTAATTTGTATATTATTAGACTTATACTTGATTAAATATTAAATTTATAATCTAACTTTAATGATTAAATATATCAAATCCTTTTATTAATAAAAAACAATGTAAATATTAATAACATGCACAATTTATTATCTGGAATTATATCAAAAACTTATAAAGAGTATGAGAACTCTTACCCGAGGTGAGTATCTTGATTTAGAATATTTAAATCAAATATTATCTACTATCCAGTATATTTTGGATTCTTAAATTCTCAAAAAAAAAATTTTAAATATTCCGCTATCATAAGAGAAAATCCTACCAACCTATACATATTAAAGTTTCAATTTCAACTGTCATTTACAAATATGAAGAGTAACCTCAAAGCTTTCAAAATGTTGAATACGTATTTACACAAAAATTTAAACATTAATCAGACAAAATACCTCCGGCATCAGCTTGCAGGTTTTTATCAACAACCACCTCGTCTCCATGGACACCAACTTATTTATTTAATATGAATTACATTGACTCTCCACCCTTTTGAAGTAGAGTCGAAACCTAGGATATTCGAATATCATACAGTTACCGGACAATAAATTTATACATCTAATTACTACGATACAAATTAATTAACAGCCAATTATATACTAAATTTACAAACAGGTGTGTACATAAAATAATAACTACATATACTATGGTTGGTGGTTCATCCTGGGCATATACCACAACAAAATACTTATTTCAAATCTCGAGTCTTTAACATCAGCGCTTGGGACTAAATATTAGATTTAGAATTAGAAAAACTGCCGGTCAAATGATTATGACAATATATACACCACGTTCAAATGTTTTTTTTTTACAACGTGTAAATACACACCGCATGCGGATAAATTCTCCAAATGGTAGATAGCTAAGGTAGGATAAGGTAAGGTAGTATTATATAAATAGGTGAGATATATAAATCATTTGGCAAGTTTAAAAACAATCGACTATTTACAACATATCTTCCTCCGCCCTGCCGCTATTAATCTGGAACGGCGAATTACAAAAAAACAAAATTAACTAAGTAATTGAGTGAAAGGAAACGTCCTAAATAATCCTATTAAAAAAATATATAAATAATAATAAATTCGCTACTATTTCTATCTCCGTCGATCTTTCGTCTTCTCCCTATCTCTATCCTCGTCGCGATGTTTCGACTTCTTGTACCGGCTCTCCTTGACATCCTCCCTGTACTTGTCCTCCTTGCTATACCTGGTGTCGTCCTTGTACTTGTCCTCTTTGTATTTATCTCTTTACTGCTGTATTTCTCCTCTTTGTACTTGTCTTCTTTGTATTTTTCCTCCCGATCGTATTTCTTATCGTTTTTCTCGTACCTATCCTTTCTCTCTTTCTCTTCGTATCGATCCTTGTCGCTGTATCTCTCCTCCTTATACCTGTCTTTCTCGTAACGATCGTTCTTTTCGTACTTGTCATACCTGTCAATATATCGATCGGCTTTGTTTTCCCTATCGTTGCTTGGTGATCGTTTCCTCTCCCTTCAATAATAAAGAAAAAAAAATGTTAGTTGAGAACTTCATCACACGCTGAAGCTGATTTTTTGACATTGACAGCTGTCAAGTTTACCACTGCTTAAGAACTTAAAAATATCTACTCAGTGAAAGTCACTTCTTATTGGCATTGATAGCTATCAAGTTTAAAATAAATGCAACAATGACGTATGTCAAATTTAAAACAGTTGAATAAATGAAGAGTTAAGAAAAGAAAAGTCACTTTCTGTTGGCGTTTTTGACGTTTTGTCGCCAGAAAAATTACGTCGCTATTTCACTATTTTAGCACCAAATGCCTCAGTTGTTTCTTTAATTTACCTATACCTACATCAATCATCATCAGGAAGTATATTATACAGTGTGACCCATTTGGAAGCGAAACATCCAGATAAAATTTATACATATATATTGTCAGATTTAGACATTCACGGTTTACTTGATCAGAACTATGTAAATTCATAAGAAGAATGTGATTTTTACATTTGTCATTTACATTGTTTTATGAAATTTGGTATATGCCCATTTAAGGCGGCACTTAATCCATTAATACCAGGCATTATATAAAAAAAATATTTACCTCAAACGCGTGTGTACCAGTTTGTAGCATGACCACCAATTACAAGGAAGCGTCTTTTGGAACTTTGGTCGCCCTAATGTACTTCACATCTTCAAAGACAACTTTCATTTCTGAGAAGAGTCTCCCAGATATCATGGCAAAACCCTCCCACACTAGGAACAAATATCCAGTTGCAGGAAACTAATTTCTGCCTGTACATTTAAAGCAGTTAACAAACTTCATCACAGCTGTACAAAAAATGAGGTATTACCATTAATTATATGTCCAACTATAAAGCTCCAATCTTCATACTTGGATGTAATACTTATCGCCCTGTGTTTTTTATTCGCATTCATCTCATTATCAACAAGATGAACTTTCCAATTGCTATGGTTCCATTTTATTAATGGCGATAGCATAGGCGTTCCCCTATTGACAGGTAATTCGACGGTTGGGTATAATTTATCAAGTTCCATATCAAAACCATTTATGTACAAGCTAATAATTTTCTAATAATATGAATCCGTATAACATCTAACAGTTAGGTATGTCTTTACCTTCCTAAAGTAACGAAGAAGTCCACTATGTAGTCTTTAGATTCAGGATGTATTAAATTAAAATATTTCACTTCCAAACTATTCGAACAAAAGCCTATGACCAAAGTATAGGCATCTTCAGGAATTAGTTTCTTCAAATTTGACTCATTTGTCCAACTCACTAGTCCAAGAAAAATTACACTTCTCCCACGCAACATATCACAAGTATCTAATAACAAATCAATCGGATTTTTTAAATTCCCTAACTGGTCCCCAGTAAACACATTTATATCTCAGACACGTAACAAATACGTATCATCTGATCTATCTATTATCTCAGACACATAACATGTAAGGCACACGTAAGCTTCATTTGGTGCGTAATGTCCGCATCAAGCAGCTGTCTTTGATATGTCTCTGAGACATCATATAGATCTGATTCTGATACATGAACACTGTTTTATTTCAGAGCGGTTATTATGTTCTCTGTATGATACATAACATTCTTTTAAGGCCGTTTTACCTTTAGCTATTTATTGGCCAATCTAAAATTGTTACGTGTATAATACGTATTAAATCCGTGTTATACGCGTAACAATTTTAAATTGGCCAATAAATTGCGCAATAAATAGCTAGGTGTAAAACGGCCTTTAGAAATAGGTAAAAATCATTTTCGAAACTACATTAGTTATATTTATCCATTAGTAAATACATATAAATATTATTGGATTACAAGATATAAAGAACTCACTTGCCGCTCCGTCCGTGTGTTCATTATAATCCTTGAATTATGACGTCACAACTCCTAAAAATGGAAATATAATGGTTCTACACAATTAACAAACTTTTATGTTATTTCTTTCTCCGAACCAACTAGATGCTGCCAAGTTCGTTTGTGAAGTTGATGAGCCAATGTTCCAAGAGTCGTATTTAAATACTTCACCATTCTGGCCTCCGATTCTTTTTGTGAATGATCGCTAAAACGAAATTAACATTTTTTTAATTTGAAACATGCACGTAATTCACTTACGATTTTTGGAGTATTAAATCATTGCTTAAAAAAACTCGAAATTATTCAAACTTTGTTTAGAATTGAATAATCCTGAACAAATAAATGTGAAGGTTAGAGCAGACATTTTCACAAACATCGTTCGTCTTTATAAACAACATGGATTCAAAAACGTTATTTTGTAAAGTAAAAATTTACTTACGTTTAATACCGGTTGGCACCCCGTTGTTAAATGCGTTCCAGTGCTTCAAATTTATTATAGTTAAAGTTAAACCAGTAAATATATGTCACAAACCTACACCAACGTAGGACACGCCATTCACAGACGCCATTTGCACAGTCGCTCAGAAATTTCAAACTGCGGGAAACACAAAGATATGTCACGAATAGTTCTTGAACAGCACCAGATCAAGGATATGTGATGTATTATTAGGTACATCTCAATACATCACTATAATGTAGCTAGCGCCACGTATCGCAGTTCAGTTCAGATAACATTTAGGATACATACATTTATGTAACATTTACGTATCTAAGTTACATGGCACTGTTCCTTAAATGATACTTAGCAGAGATGTAACAGACACATGTGTGTTTACTGGGTCTAATGTAGATGAGCTATCTATTATAATTCGGACGTGCCCTATAAATTCCCAGTCGCGCCTCATATAACGTACTGCCTGATTTATTGCAACAATAAATAATAATACTAGTTCAGTGTGAATTTTGGTTTACAAAAGAAATTCTTTTGTTAAATTGAACTAGCCATGAAATTGGTTAGTACAATCGCCTTTTTCGTCTTTTCTTCACATGTGTAAAGTATTTCAAATAAAGAACTAAGAAAAAAGAAACAAAATTAAGTAACCAGAGAGATTATAAAAAAAAATTAAATGAAAAGGAAATAAATAAAAGGCCGAAGTGAGAAGAAATAACTTTTAGTAGTGCAAACCAGCGGGCTGGTGCTTACGTTTTATAAGGGCCATTACAACGATCTAATTTGTTCGTATAATTTCGTAACATATTCGTATTCCGGACGATAGCACACGAACTTCAATCATTGTATGGGACCCGCCTGTGACGTAGGCACTAGCCGCCACTGATGCAAACCTGCACTCAGGGAGGGCGCACTAAATACGATTTGTTTATATCAGCGTGACGTCACGATTTGTTGGGGGATACAATCTACTAGGAGGCGCCGAATACTGGAATAAATCACGTGTTACCGCCATTGTTGTTTTTGTGTCATTTTGATTCTGACAGCGTATTGAGTACAACGATTAACTATAAGAAAGATAGGAAACTTGACAAACACACGATCTAGATTGCACCATCTATTGCTGCCACATAAAACTAGCATACCTAAAACTCATGGCTGGAAATTCGATTATAGGGCGTAGTGTTATCTGTTACTCATTTTGAAATTCTTTTTAAATAAAGTACTTCATTCTTTAAAGCTGTTTTATTTTCACACATTCGAATACACAGAAATCAACTAAAGCTTAACACTATATACATAATAAAACAAAACATATAAACGATATTTAACTAAACGAATATAGCACAAGTGTCCAATACCTACTGTAAAACTATGTACAAACAAAACTTATATAAAAACGGAATGAAATAGTTCAGAGAACGCTTACATAAACACCAAACACACGTTAAACGTTAAATAGATAAAAAACACCATAAACAAAGTATCGGGAATTCAAAGGAAAACAGAATAAGTAGCTCGCAACAATCGTCAACAACTACACGTCACAACTCGCCATGTCAAACGATCACGGATTCCACCACCAATGATAAGATATTAGATTTCTACTATGAAACACACACTGATTATTTCTAATTGGCAGCAATAGAGGGCGCGTAATGTCAAGTTTCTATTCCCCTGATTGAGGTATTATCGCATTCGAAGCGTTTAAAATAGTTGTAGTTTGTATATTTTAGATTAAGGGTGTAAGTTCTGATAGAGTTGCTGGAGTGTTTATAATAGGTTGTATTTATTATTTCATATAAACACCTGTGCATTCGACAGTGAAAGTTTTTTTACGAAGCCTTCTTTCTGCAGCAAGTAATTAAAAACCAAACTTTTGTGATAAAAATGATTTACTGTATGATTGTTGCTTTAGACATGAGAGGCCGTTCCTGTGCAGTAATGGGTTGCAGTGACCGGACATCCTTCAGACATCGGTTTCCTAATCCAGAAAAGGTGTGGAACGCTTCAAAAAATGGATTGAGCTTTCTGTAATGAGAAATTGCGAAGTGTGGACCGCACATAATTATCGAAATTATCGTTATCTGCCATACCCATTTTGCTCAAGAAGAATATCGTCTAAAAATGTTTTTATGGAAAACAGCTATTCCATCATTATTCCTACCAAGATTGCCACTGACAACAGGTAATTTATTTCTTTCTTTCTGTATGTAAGTGGAATAATGTAGTATGCAAAAAAATATACTTACTTTATAATTTATACATATATCTACGTTAAGATACTTTCTGTAAATATGTTTCAATAAAAATGTATGTGTAATTATAGAATGTGTGGTCTTTTATTCGTATTATAACAATAAAATGTATTAAAGGAAGGCTGTGTTACTTTTTTGCGCACTTTTCAGCATATGAATTTCCTATGTTGAAATTGCGCAAAAATGGTAACACAGTCTTCCTTTAATCTCTGAGATGAATTTAAATAATTTCAAGTAAGCGCCCTAAATGTCCGCTAAGCGGGGATACAAACCGCTAGATGGCGCGAGCAGCACGACCTACCTTATCTATGCCTGCACTCATCAATTCGTGCCAGAGTAGTGCTGCCGCTTGTAGTTTGCTTAGAAAGACCGCGTGCTTAGTTGCCAAACATATTACTTGGCAACTAAGGCGAGTTTTTGTGCATAGGTTTATTTCCTATTTATTTGTTTGTATGTTTTGAGAACTTACCGATCCATATAAAAAACGATTTAGTGAATAGTTAGATAAATTATCGTATATAAATGCCTTCTTCTGCTTATGAGTTTCGACGAAATAAAAGATAAACACAATACCCAAATATTTATTTTACCAAGTATCTCGAGTAGGTTTACAATAGTATGAAAAACAACTAATAACTAATCCGAAATAATTATATTGATCTTCGCTGCTAAATCATCATTCTCCAGTATAGTCACGTGATTTCCGTCCATAGTAAACACGTGCACGTTATCTGTGTGATTGTTTGACAGTCCATAATCGGCTGCCGCCTTCGTTGAAGGCGTTGTCTTCGCTTTAAACAGTGTCACCGGAGATCTCAATTTTCGCGTTCCAACCTTATACCTGGACAACGCTTTCAATCTCTTGTAAGAAGAGGTGCACATGTTTATGATATGCTCATTGGACATATCTACTTTAGGCGATACACTAATGATAGTTTATCTTATCATGAATGCATCGATTTCATCATAGGTCCCTAAAGATGAATCATTGAACAAACATTTTCATTCAATCGCCGTGATCTACCTGATGCTTTAATATCTCCTCGTAAGGCATATACCTCGTCATCAAGCCTGAAAGGAGAGAATTTGGAATAAGTTCTCGTCATTAGTTGAAAAATAAGATTCAACCATATCTGTCATCAAGTGCGGAGAACCGTCTATATAAATGACTTTTGCATTCCTTCCCTTAGATTCCAATATGGCTAAGACCTCGGCTGCAACAACAGCTCCAAAGGAATAGGCTAAAATAATTAAATCCTCGTCCCCACACTCTTCTATATGCTGCAAAAGGATAAATAGATCTTTCGAAGCTATTTCATTTCAAATTAACTAACTGGAAGCAAAGAGTTTGCTAACTGTGTTATTGTTTCCATATTATCGTCAACACAATATTGTATACAGGAGACGTGGGCTTTCAGTTTGCTGCATAAGGGCTCTAAGAACAGTCGCCGTGCCTTCAATTCCAGGCAAACATACGACATGGGGAGCATCATCCCTATTCTCATCATCTAACATCGTTTTCATCTTTATCACATGCATATGTGAGAGTTCTTGATTACAAACATAGCGTAACAGTAGTTTGTATGTCGATAGGAAGGGTGTCTTGACTAACAGTTGGGGTTATGGAGAATCGAAGAATCTTGAGCATTCGACAAATCCTTCAGTCTAAAATATTGCGCCATCAATTTAGCTAATTAAAAAAATTATATAACAATAGAACTACCTAGCAAGAGTCATAGTTCTAATATCCTGCGCGGTGAAAAATACTTCATATTCCCTCTCTAGAGTTTGCTTTATCTCTACGGCTGTCATTGAATCCATGCCCAGTTCTGGTAATGTCGCATGCATGCTAACGGATTTCAAATTTGTAACGCCTGCAAATTTTAGATTAGCAACGCCGTCTTTAGGATTCCATTTTAACTCACCCATGTTATGATACTTCCTCAAACAATTACTAGCTTTACCACCATATCTCTTTTCAGCTACTAACATACTGCCCACTATGGCTCGTCTTGTCTAAGAAAGAGGTCCATTACTTTAAAAGCTGGAAATCCTTTGCTGTAACGTCCTCCTATCACTAATTCGCGAAATGGATCTTCCTGCATTTTAGCTACCAAACCTACCTGCAATTATGACACGATTGAAATCTGAAGATACCAATCCTTTCTTTTAGAAATACACCAACATACTTCACCAATAGCGCCCCATTGTATGGCCAGAGCAGGGTACCCTTCCTCCTTCCTTTTTTCGCAGATTCTTTCCATTATCGAGTTGGCCATACCGTAATTTGTTTGGCCAATATTGCCTCGCCCGCAGGATATAGAAGAAAACACCACGAAATATCTAAGAAATAAAAATTTAAAACATTCTATCAGGTACAATAAGCCAAAAGGCAGCGGTGTTCCCGGGGACTCTATGTCATCATCCACATTTGGAAAAATTACCTTAAATACGGACACAATTTCCTACTAACATTGTCAAAGTTCTTCGTGCAATACGCCTTCGGCATCAAAACCTCCCTAAACTCTTCAGCTGTTTGGTTTTCAAATAGAGCATCTTTCAACACAACCGCCAAATTAAATATACCATCTACAGGGCCAAGTTCGTTCGCTTTGTTTAGTAATTCTATACAGCCTTCTTCGGTAGTTGCATCACGTATAGTGGTATCAACGGTAACACCATAACTTTCCCAAATCCTGCGAGAATGCATTTAGTTTATATCCAAGCAACAAAGCAGAAAGTGCTAACTGCAACCTTATTCTATAGCGCTGATATCCGTTGCAGACTCCTGATCTGGATGTGAGCACTAATTTCCTGGCTCCTCTGATAACCAGTAAGTCGGCCAATTCTAAACCGAACCCACCTAGGCCTCCATATATTACGTAAGAACATTCAGGTTTGCAATAGAATCTGTAAATCACGTATATTAGAAACAATAGTAGAGTAAAGAAGTTTTCCACCTAGGAACAGCTTTGAACAATTTTCTTTGACGGGCACACACCTTTTTCTGTTCCTTACCTCTCTGATTTTGATGAAGCACCTTTACCGCATATGCTTGCCGGTTCCCATATACCTGAATGCCTTCTCCACCTCGTTCATTTCAAACACAGTCCTTGGAAGAGCTTAATGGCAACTTTATCAATCAAAATCCTTTAACGCTCGTAAATTTGTTACTAGAAACATAACCATCACAATTTTATTCACGCTAAAGCTTTTCAGGCCTATATTTACAATATTTCAGAGATTTATCCAGAGCCATTCCTACGAACTGAGCGTCTCTCTCTAGCAGGTGTAGTGCCAACGCACTGTTACTGGATATGTCGAATTTTCCTATTTCCAAAAATTTTCCACCCTTGGCAAGCATCGTACAGACCGCCAGAAGCTTTTCTTCAGCCAGAGAGTTCAGAACGTAGTCGACACCCCTTCCGTTGGTATGCTTGTGGATCAATATCTTCAAACGATGTGTCTCTAGAGTTTTCCAATATGTTCTTCTCTAATTTGAGGATAATGCTCTCTTAAGAAGTCGCGCTTTTCTGCGGTTCCAACCGTAAAATATGTCGAGACCGTAATGAGCACATAGGTTAATAGCCGATAGTCCAACGCCACCAGTTCCAGAGTGTATAAGGATAGATTGATCCGGTTTGACATCGAAATTCTTTTAAATCAAAAGTTAGTCATAAAATAAATATGGTATATAACTTAAAAAATAATTTGCTTACGGAAAAAAGAATTTCGTAAACAGTTGCGTAAGTTACCATCACGGTGGCTGCATCTTCCATCGTCCATTGGTCAGGAACAGGAAGAATAACTTTTGATGTAATTAATGTAGCTAATGACCCGTTGCTCATTGTGCCCATTATACGCTCTCCTCTACAAAAATAAAACCTCTGTACGCATACCACATTTATACAAAAAAAAAAATCCCGTCATAGTTTCGTCCAAATCGAATTGAAATTATGGATATCCTCAATCAATTACTTTCATAGCAATGCCGGAATAACTGCTACTAAAGTAATTGATTGAGAATATCTGTTTCATGACTATAAAAAGTTCTTACTTAGAATTTCGACCCACAAATTCAAACCCTTGAATGCACTCCTGTTCGATTCTATCTGTGGTTACTGCGTCCGGTGGTATCTTCCCAGAAGCTGTCATTAAGTCTCTGAAGTTCAAAGCTGAGTAATATATCTAAAAACAAAATAATGTAATGCCACCTGCAATTGTGAAATAGCAATGGCATCTACAAAAACGTTTTCTTCCTCAAAAGGTGCTGAGTCATCTGGAGACAACTTTCCCTCCAACCACGTCAGAGTCGACAAATCTCCTCTGGTAGTGACATTTACATAACAGTGCTCGTTTTCCACTAAATTCGTCTGTGGCATAGCCAAATGCCTGTATGTCCCCCAAGATCCATCCTTCCAGATGTTTATCGCCATATTCTTCTCCAATTGCTTTTTATAAAAAGGCAATTTCGGATCGAATTTTGGCGCCTCGTCCATGATGAAGACGCACGATATCCTACCGCCATGGGATTCACGTCTGAGGCAGGTAACTAATCCCAAAAGTCCACTTAGTTTCTCATCTTGCGCGAATAAAACGACATTCGATTGTTCCTTGAGCAGTTCTTGTAGTTTAGGTACCCAGAAATCTAGCTTATCCACAATGTTCGATAGATCTAGGAATTTATTTCGGTGAACTACATTCACAGGTGCTCGTAAAAGAATCAGTGTTTCTTTCTCAAGCCTATGAAAACACGAAAACCGTAAAAGGACTGTTGGAAAATTTCGACAAATCAACGTCTAGGCTCTCCCTGGATATTACGAAACTTTTACATCCTTAATAACGTTTACAGCTACAGATATCTGAAAGTGACTGCGTAAGTTTAAGTTTAGTAATATTACGTCTTTACTAATACATCAGTGGTTTCCAACAAGTCTTTGACAATTAGGATTAAACATTGTGATTCACTACTTAAAGGTTTATTTTGGATGGTAATTCCAGGAAAATCTATAAGTTTCGACGTCAACACTGTTATATCCTGTTGTATTAACGGAAGATCATTTAGAGATTCTTGTATTACTGGACACACCAGATTATTTTCATCTTGTTTCTCGGTACAAGTTTCTACTACCTTTACTCTAACCATGTTGGAATTTCCAGAATAACCTGAACTAACGATCGAATTGAAACTTGAAATTCAAATTGGCTATCGTTGGCGATGAATTTTGAAATTTCTAAAACTGGATTGCCACCCTTTCTTCTAACTATAGCGCTGGTCCTACCCCCTTTATTTCTACACCACCAGCCCTAAAAGAAATAGAAAGTAAAGCGCTTGTATTTATTATTGAATCCGTGTGGTACCTAATATAACCAGTATCTTTGCATAACTGAACAGGAACCATGTCTTGCAAATTCGTTACTAAATCAATATGCTTTGGAGCATCAATTGTAAGTTGGCTGATGCTGGTGGGAACGAATGTGCTTCTCGAGTCTCGTTGTAAAATAGCTATTTGTTAAAGCACAATCCATGAAAGAGAATCCAGTTATCCTCCCACTGTATTATAGCCTGAGATGTATCAACGCTACACTTCCTGATAGCTCTAAACTTGCCACTAGAATTTATGAATTTAATAACTCAATTTTGTTAATTCATATAGTAACTATGTACGTGTAATGGTAGCCTCGCAGTTTTAATTCTTTGTAGACATCTTTTTCCGTCATGGTCAATTGATCGTTCAGTATTGATGGTAAAGCCACAAAATCCTGTTCACTGGTTTTCTCGAATATTCTCCCTGTCACGACGACAGATCCTCCTTCTGCAATCTAAAGAACGAGCACATTATTGTGCGTATAACAGTAAACTAAAGTACCTATCTTGGAATTGACAGTTGGGAAAGAAATTAAGGGAGATTCCCTGATAACCCCCCAGGCCTGAACTGAAACTCTAAGGAAAGCCAATCTTGTAACAACTGATAATCGACCTAAGCCAGTCCCTTACTGGTATAACGAAGAGATTAGTAACAAAAGAAAGAATGCAAATAGAAAAAGAGGAGCGTTTAATAAGATTCAACAGAGGAAATGCAAGTCGGGAGCAAAGAGTTATACGGTGGACAGATTATAAGGCGAGCCAGAAGAAATGCGATCAGGCAATCGAAAAGAAATAACTGGCAAGAACTATGTGCGGAACTGGAAAAGGACGTTTGGGGCGAGGGCCACAGAATAGTGACGAAGAGGATAACAAATGAAAAACCTTTCAACTTGTCTACTGAAAGGAAAGTAGAGATAATTAACGACTCTTTCCCAAAAGATGAGAAGTAATAGAGGGGAACCCTTTCACGTTTGAGGAGTTACATGAAGCAGTGATGAGTCTGAAAAGTGGCAAAAGACCGGGTTTGGACGGTCTTCCGGCTGAGGTAGTGAAGGCGGCACCACAGTGGATGTTAAATTTAATGAACAACCTATTACAGAGACAGGATTTTCCATTGCAATGGTAAATAGCTAAAGTGTCCTTCATTCCAATGGATGGGCAACCTCTCAGCGTTTCGTCTGCTTTTAGACCGGTAAAGTAAATTCTACGAGGCTCTGCTGAAGAGAAGATTGAAGAGAAGAAGGAAGTAGAAATAGAGGAAGGAATAGGACTGGTAGAAAATCCATTTGGTTTTTGAAAAGGAAAATCCGCAGTATAGGCAGTTAAAGTTGTAGTGGAGAAGGCAATAAACACGAAGGATAAATGGTGTGCGTTAATAGCGTTAAGGCCGTTTTACACCTAGCTATTTATTGCGCAATTAGCTATTTATGCCAATAAATTGCGTCTATAGACGTCAGAAACGCGTTTAGTTCAGTAACACCGGGCGCGATAGTTAGAAAGGTATTTCGGGGTACCTGCTAAACGTTATATCCAGCTGTCTTACAATTAGTGGTCGAAGGGTCGACATCGGCGAGGGGAGTGAGATGAAGATCACTGCTGGAGTACCGCAGAGATACATCCTGGGACCAGTATTATGAAATATACTGTACGACGGCGCATTGCGCTTAGATCTACCAGAGGGCGCCGAAACCTTTGCTTACGCACTCCTGATATTGGGGAGGACGCGGACGACTAGAATTATAAGGGAAATGAATCGCTTGGATGTATCACCTACTCGATAAAAGAACATAGCCTGGAGTTGGGCACCGCAAAGACGAAAGCAGCAGTATTTAAAGGAAACAAAAACATATGAAGTCGATCGTTTTCAGAATCGAAGACAGGGAAATTGCACCTAAGGGAGCCATTACATGTTTGGGCATAATTCTGAATAGGAAATCAACCTTTAGAGGGCACACAACGAGTACGGAAAAAACGAAGACTCATGCCAAGAATTGGAGGACCTAGTAACGAGAAAAGGAAAATAATTGGAGGAGTAGTACACTCTATAATGAGCTATGGTGCACCAGTTTGGTGGAAGGTCATGGAAAAGAAGTATTACCCGAACAGCAAAGAAAAGTTATGACAAGGGTGGCTTCAACTTTCCGAACAGTATCAACGGCTGCTTTACTGGTGGTAACTGGAACGGTGCCAATAGACCTTATGATTCGTGAGAAACACCATGCATACGAAAGTGGGCCAGGTAAAGGCCAATCAGGTTTTACAGTTCTGGAATGCTGACAGAGAAAGTGGGAGGAAAATGAAGGCACGGCTCAATGGACAAAAAGACTGATCCCGCAGATTCATCCATGACATAACTGTACTTTTAAAAAAGTCGGCTACTATATCAGACAGATATTAACGGGGTACGGGGTATTTAGAGCATATGCCCTCAGATTTAGCAAGGACGTGACCGGCAGGTGCATATACCGTTGGGAAGAGGATACAGTGAGCATACTATCTTCAAATGTACGAGGTGGCATATGTTTCGGGATAAGACCTATATGGAGATCGGAAAGAACTTAACCCCAGAGAGTATAATAAAGGAAATGATATAACGTCGCCGAAAACTTTGTCTCATTATACATGACATGATTAGAGAGATTATGAAGTTGAAAGAAAAGGATGAATATAGCAAGCAGCAAGGAATTATTACCCGAACTCCGCGGTGAGGGACACGAGACATAGGGTTGAGGGACTAAAACGAAGTGAAGACAGCTTAATCACCCCAATGTTCTGGGAGTTCCAGAGTATAAGATGGCATAGTTTCAGGGGGAAGGGTACTTCTCCGGTACGTTCCTTTAAAAAAAAAAAGTACCTCAAACATTTGGGTGCCGGTTTGTAACATGACAATCAGTTCTAAGGAACCATCCTTTGGAATGTTACTCGCTCTGATGTATTTAACATCCTCAAAGACAACTTTCATTTCTGATAGGAGCTTGCCCATCGTAATAGCAAAACTTTCCCAAACCAGAACCAAATATCCAGTTGCCGGAAATAAATTTCGACCTGAATCAATGATTAGTTTATGTTCCTAGCTGTGTAAGATGGGGAAAGTTACCATCAACCACATGTCCGGTTATGAAATTCCAATCTTCAGTTTTTGGAGTAATATGCAGCACCCTATGGCGACTCTTTATTCTCGCTTGGTTTTTATAGAGATGAACATTCCAGTCGGTCTGGTTCCATTTTATCAAAGGGGACAGCATCGGAGTTCCTCTACTCACAGGTAATTGAATAGGTGGATATAATTTATCCAACTCCATGTCGAAACCGTTGACATACAAACTGATAGTTATTAGAAAAAAACATGCACATGCAACAATAAGTAATATATTTACCTTCCTAAACTAGTAAAGAGATCGACAACGTAATCTTTAGAGTCACTATTTATTAAATGGAGAGAACTATTATCGAAATTAGGTATAAGAGAGCCTATAACTAAAGTAAAGACATCATTAGGTACCAGTTTCTTCAAATCTAAGCCATTCGTGACGTTGATCAAGTTGTTTGCAAAATATTTCGCGCAGTTGTAGTTGAGCTTTTCTTCGTGAGCTGGTATCCACTTATTATAGGAATTTTTTCTCGATGGTAAAATTCTTTCCAGATTTTCTAAATTGTTATTATTTGTCTTATTTGTACTGATAGAAGCTACGTAAAATAGCCCCAAAATGGTTTGTTTTAGAGTCAAGTAATTATCTAAATAAGCCGCGGCAAATTCACCGCTCCCAAAACCGATCATGTGGTCGGGCACCAAATTAATTGCTTTCAGTATGTTTCCCAAGCTTATTTGAATTGCCACCGAGCCCAAAATCTGATTGATTAAGTTCCCTTCTGACAAATTATTGATTATCTCCGTCATTTCAATACCTACTTCCTCAAGTAAAATATTTTGGATGCTGTAATTACGCGAATTATGAGAGAAATGTAGATAAACTAGTAATTTACATATTTACCTCTTAATACTTTCCGCAAAAACTGGTATGTTCATTAGCTGATTGCCTACTTTTAGCCATTCCTTATCAAAATTACTGAAAACCAAGTATAATTTTTGCCGTTTCATTTTTACCCTTTCCAATGATCTCTTTATTTCACCAGATTTATTGTATATTCCATAACCTTTGTATAAATAATTCACCGGTTTTCTGCGTTTTAAAAGAACAAAAATTATCTTTCTACACTAATATACAGGCTGTTTAATGTTATCAGCGGTCCGATTTTGATTAAATTATCAAATATGTAGGTTTTTTTACGCTGATTACAATCATGTAAACAGAAAAACAATTGAAAATCGCGTTTACGAGATATAATAGATAACTTTACCTCCTTTATTCCTCCAAAAATTCTTCTTAATATTTTCCTCTCCCATGCGCCAAGTCTCTCTACATCTTTTTTATTCTTAGTCCATGTCTCGGATCCATATGTTACAGTCGCTCTAATAATTGTTTTGTACATTTTCACTTTTACGTTCCATGAAGTATTTCTTGTTTTTATTAGCTTGCTTAACGCCCCATCTATCCCCTTTACTAAAGCGGTGTTACGGCCTACGAGGCATTGATAGATGACTTATAATGATCCAATGATGCATATTTTTTATGTTGTACATCGTATTGTTTGAAAGGCTTATCTCGTCGTTCCACAAAATATATTTGTACACATTATTTTCTACAAATTGTGCCAAAAGCCGTGTACAAAACGCAATTCTCCGTTCAAAGTTCGTATCAAGCAAAATTCGCATTGGCTGAGATTTAAACGGTACATACTTGTGTTTCTTCAATTCTGCACTGCTAGTATTTCGTTTTTCTCGTTCAACTTTTTTAAAAACATTTCCATTCTCTTGGAATTTGCGAAATAATAATAAACAATACTTTCTATCTGGTAGTATCCTATTTGGAAACATTTCTCTGTAAGGTTCCAAAGCTCTGTTGCCATGCCTTCTACATACAAAATATGCCTCAAGTATACCATATTCCTCCTACTTGAATTATAAGTAAGTAGTGGTAAATAAATAATGAACAACAAGCAACGATAGAAAGGCACACGGCAGCAATTAGAATCCATAAAGCCTTTTTTCCTAGTACGGAGGAAAGTTGTACTTTTCCTCCCTAGGTAGGAAAAGTAAGTGACACTGATATGATGAAACTGAACATCTTATAATATGTGACATTATTGATAGATACCCGCAGCCTGCAATAGAGCACTTTCCTCACTTGATTGGAAATATACTATTTTTCAATAACAGTGCACAACAAGCTTCGCGATTTCTACTTTGCCAAGCAACAAAGTGTTGGCTGTTAGATCGAATCCATCATGATATTAGTCGTAGCTCTTTTGTTTTTCAAGTTCATTTTAGGGCCATACTATTTTAGCAATAAAAAAAATATACAGGATACTTTAAAAAACAAAGTTATCTATTATATCTCGTAAATACGATTTTCAATTGCCTTTCTGATTACACGATTGTAATCAGTGTAAAAAAAATCGTAGCTGCAATATTAACAAAGTTAGCAATAGTGAAAAAAGCTTACCTAAATGCCCTATGAATTAAGTAAGTAAATTCGACATCACATCTCCTAGTTCTATAATCATCCAATATCGAATTGACGCCGTTTTCGACACGTGAGCTGACGCAAATCAAACGCGGTAACTCGTCTTTAGGTTTTCCATCATCGATCTTGGCTTTCGGATTCCATCGCAGTAAAACGTGGGAATTCCCACCTCCAAAACCAAAACTATTGATACCTACGAAGTGCAATGGTGTTCGAAGTTCACAGTCATGATCAAAATGTACTTACCAAACAATCCTCTCTGGTCTGGTAACGGCATCTTCTCTGTAACCACCAGCATCCTGCCCTCCTCCAAGCCCTTGGCACCTTCTCTAGGCTTTTCGTAGTTCATATTGGGTGGTATGAAGCCGGTTTCTATGCCAATTATCACCTATAATAAGATACCGTGCGTTGTGAAGTATTAAAATATCAAAATGTTTCAATTTGAGATACCTTAACAACCGAGCATAATCCGGACGCTGGTTCACTATGTCCAATGTTAGATTTGATCGTGCCAATATGCAAAGGTCTATCGCGGTCTTTGCAGAATACCTCGTCTAGGGTTGCAAGTTCTTCGGGGTCTCCAACTTTGGTTCCTAAAAATAATGGTTAAAGCGACTCGTGTCTTCGGGATTCTTCGAATTGACATACCAGTTCCATGAGCTTCCATGTAAGTTAAAGTAGTCCGATCAACGCCGCATTCATCGTAAAATTCGTTCAACAGTACCTTTTGCGCGTCTGACGATGGGAACGTTATTCCTTCCGTCTTGTATCCATCGCAGTTGGTCTTGGCATAAACTATCTCGCTATAGATCCTGGCGGCATCCTTCGCCCTTTCTACGACAAGTGCTACGACAGCTTCTGATCTTGCGTATCCATCACCATTAGCGTCGAAAGACTTACACGTGCCATCTGCACTTAGGACACCTAATCTACAATGTTTGTACAATTCTCTCATCATAACCGATTTAGATCTAATGAAAATTAATGTTACCGCTTGAATTGCAATGATACTGTAGGATGTAAGCACAAATGACTAGCGCAAACTATCGCCTTGTCACACAGTCCATCTCTTATTGAGTTATATGCTTGAGCCAAAGCGAATAACGAACTGCTACAAGCCGTATCCAATACAAACGTAGGACCTTTCAATTTCAAGCAATAACTGAGCCTTCTAGCCAGCATTGATCGATGTGTTCTTTCAATAAAAAAAAAGTATGAATTTACAATAGCTTTCAAACTACGCTAATTTAACACTTACCCAGTTATTGCATCTGTGTCGGGCGTTGAATTTTCATAAAAGACGAATGACTCTGTCTCAGAAAAACACGCACCCACGAAAACACCAGTTTTGCTCCCTTCGAAATCAGAGGGATCATAACCAGCATCTATTATAGCCTCACAACTCCGCTCCAACAGTAATCTCACCATCGGATCCATATGGTGGCTTTGCAGTGCGGTCACTCCTACAAATCCGCCAATTAGATTTCCAATTTCTTTCCCAAAATCAAACTAAAATGACCTACCGAAGCAACCGGCATCGAATTTCTCAATATCGAATAGCTTCCCGGTCCTCTGTGGAACTTCAGGGTGTATATTTTTCCACCTTCGGAAATCTCCAGACACCAAATCGACCTTATTGAAGAGATTATCGCGAAAATGGTAGATATCGTCGGAATCTGGAAACTTCCCAGCCATTCCTGAAAAAACTCTGTCATCACCTGATAGCTTTCCATCTTCTTTATGCACCTGTTATCACTACTTCGTCTCCTGGATCAGGTTTCCGGTAATGATGTTTAGGTTTCAACTTGTTTAAATGATCGCCCTCCATCGCTAGAATGCCTTGGCAACACTAGCAAACAAAATGCTTGCACAAACCTGTACCGAAATATCCAATCACACCGATTTAAATTGAAGGCCGTAACGGATTCCCGAATGATCACAACTCTCTACTATAGAAAAAAAAATTAGATGACAGCGCCAGTCGGGATCCATCGCTTTTATAAAGACTATGACAGTTCATCAATATTCAAGTCCTTGTACCATGGACACTTTAAATTATTTTATTTTTTTTAAACGTGATTATACAGAGATTATGCAAACAGTAATGTACTTTAAGCGTTCTCTATTATTTGTTCTGATAAACCATTCAAAGCTGCATCGACGAAATTACAATATTTCAATTTAAATGAAAGGTATATCTTTAGAAGTTTGAAGGTTCGTATTATACTGGTAGCTAATAATAAGATGTGTTATCCACTATTAGCTGGTCTTCAAAGCCGCTTGTTATTTTACAGTTTTATACGTATGTGACATTCTTGTCCTTGCTTGACTCAACAGATTTTCTAAGGAATTTAAATCAGGGTGGCACATTTATCGAAATTCAAATATTGTGAGCAAATTCCCTGTAAAATGGTACCAATAACACAAGATATTGCAATTTTAAGGGAAATAATTTTGCAATATTCAATATGCGGAACATCCAATTTGGCTAGATGGCCATGATTTTCAAACAAAAACTACAAATAGTCAAATATTAAATGATGGTAAACCATTTACCTCTATTCATTCAAGGCAAGAAAAAAAACTTCACGTAACACAAAATTATTATTTATACTGTTACAGATTCCTTAATAATAATATAATTTTAATTCAAAAGATGCTCAAATATGTCTGCATTATGCTCTATGCATATTATCAACCGTCTATGTATCGACTGCCTTACATTTTCTGTCATATTGTCCTCGTTAACTTAAAGAAAAGCATTTCTTATGCGTTACTGCATGTCTTCTGCCGTTGTAGAGGAAGTCATATAAACTGTGTTTTTTTTATAGTAGGCCATAGAAAAAATCACAGGGTGTGAGATCTGGTGGTCGCGATGGCCAGCTTTTTGGGCCTTCTCTCTCAATCCACTTATTAGGAAATACCTTATTTCGGTGCACTCTTGTAGCAGTCCCGTAATGCGCAGGTGCACCATCGTGTTGGTACCACAATCTATCCATGAAGCTACCTGGAAGGTCTCCCAGTAATATCGGTAAATTACTTTGTAAGAAGTTTCTATAGCTTTCACAATATAAGGTATCAAATAAGAAAATTGGACCGACAACGGTGTTTCCTAAGATGCTTCCACAAATATTCAAACTCCACCTGTCTCAACTCTAGAATTAGCAAATGTTGTGCTTCGTCTGTGAAAAGCATATAATCTAGAAAATGTTGTTGCAATTCTAAAAGCAACCATTCACAATACACAAGTCTCTTCTCACAATCCGTTTGTAGTAATCTCGTGGTGGTGATTGTAATTCCATATTCTTTCGAAATGCTTGTCACTTCATTATCTTCTGTAGCCGTAGTTTTTATCCTTTCATGTTTCGCGTACGTCAGAAATCTTACCAACAAATTGTCAAAGCCCTTACTATTCAACTTTTTACGATTAGGATATTACGCTGCATGCATTCTTGATGCCAATAGGGGATTTCTGTTGCGAACGCCAAGAACAAATACCATGTCTATGAGTTTCTCCTTCAAGAAGTTCGTTTTTCGTAATTGAACAGGTAAAAAATAACAGGAACGAAATGATATAACTGACAACCAGATTAAAATAATACGTAATAACTAATAATCAACAAATAAATAATCCAAATTGCAAGAAACGCACGCTAATAAAATTATAATAAGAAGAAGAGACTACCGCAAAAGACTTTAGGTGGAAATCTTAAGTAGAGATTTGACGTATCGTTAGATTCTTAATTTTTGTTTGAAAATCATAGCCACCTAGCCATATTGGGTATCCCACATATTGGATATTGCAAACATATTTTCCTTAAAATTGCAATATCTTCGAAAATACTGGAAATAAATGTTATGTTGTTTGTACCATTTCGAAAGTAATTTTATAGGGAATTTGCTGACAATATCGAGAAAAAAAAGCGTTTGAATTTCGATAAATGTACCACGACATATTTAACACCCAGTATATATTTTATTTCAAAACGGAATTAAAGGAATTTGTGGTAAAATATATTTCTTTCGGCATTTGCACGGAAAAATTGGTAAACATGTATCTCCTTCAAGCAGTCCGAAATTATTAATATGCGTAAAATTATTTACCTATAAGCGGAGTTTATATTAATGCGTAATTAGGTCAGATTTCAATACCAATGTTTTATCGTAAACTTCCTGCGATAGAAAAACAACGTCTGCAACCTCTAGAGCTTTAAACAATGAGCCGGATTGAATTTTGAACTGCTATTATCTTTTATCAAGCATCTCATCTAAATGCGAAGTGTATTCAAAAACCGATTTAAAAATTTAGATATAAACTCCTGCAAGCTATAAAATATTCTGAGCAAAATTTGGTATTTTGAAATCAATTTCCAAGATTCAAATGTCAGCATTTCAAAATAGTAGCAATAAATCTTGATACTAAGATACCTACACAAAAAATATTTAAGGAATGAAATTGGATATATGGGTAATGCGGTCTATTTAATAAAAACCACTTTATATGATCTCAATATTTCGTCATTTATTTAACGACTTCACTTCTTCAGGAGGAATTCTAAAATATTATAAAAGGATATGAAGCAATAGTAATGAAAATATAAAAATAATACTTAAAAACTTAAATCCAATAATATAATTAAAAGTTTTTTGAATTTAGAATTGTTAAAAAGTCAGAAAAACATTTTTGTCAATAAGGTAATGTTACTAGATATTATGTAAAATGTTACAAAAAAAATATGGTTAAGTTGATTTGTGTCTGTTTTAAAATTAATTGAATTTTGATTACTGTTAATATGCGGCATTTTTAGAAATAACCGCTTTTTGTAATTACTTTCAATGTCAGGAATTTTAGTGTTATGGTAATTAAAATTGTGGTCTAAATTTTGAAAATATAAAGGCAAGGTACATGAATGTTTTATGTTGAGTTATTCTATTTTTTAACATTTGAGAAGTTTAACCAATGTAACAACCTTGACAATCACAACAAGGAATATTATATACCACATCACTTTGGTGCAAAATTGGTATGTTGTCGTTAGTTTTCGTAAATATTGTTTTTTGGTTATTGTATTTTGCATTTTTGATATTTTTAAAATCTTTCAAATGTGTAATTATATTATTAGTTAAACCTTCTACGAAAGGTAATTTGTAATATTTGAAAGTGGTAGTTGCATCAGTATTTACATGTTCATGCAAGTAATTTGGACAAAATATTAATTTGGAAAGAATATTTTTAGGGTAGCCGTTATTGGAAAACAATTAAAATAACTTTTAAATTATCGTTAAGAAATCTTGTGTCGCTAATCTGTGCAATTCTGTTTTTTTATAGCAATAACAGTATTATATTTCTGATGGGATAGGATGATTTGGATAAAAGTTAATGAATCTATCAATCTAATATAATAATGTCATCTAATAACTTTGGTATCAAGAAAAGATACATAACAATCATTTTCCAATTCAGCAGTGAATTGAAAAGAAATTGCATTAAATGAAAAGTTTTGATTTTTATCATGTTTAACGAAAAGTGTTGTTTATTTTAATTGAAAATAGTTTTGCCGAAAAACTATTTTCTTGTTAAGTACATGTTTTTGACGAAAAGTAACCGTAATTAAATGGAATGCACCTTTTGATTAATATTTCATGATGTCTTTCTAACCTGTTTATGTGTGTTTGTTGTTTGTTATTACTATGTACATATTTAATAACACATTGTAGTGTCTTTTAAGTATTATTGAATTATAAAGAGTATTTTAAATAAAAAAGCCGGACGTTCTGGTTTATTTGCGTAAACACGCATTGTGCATCAGTCTCAGATACAGCAAACAATAATGAACAAACGTGAATATTCTTTGCGCGAGGTTAAAGAAATTTCAGAGATAATTGGAATCTTTTCAGTTAATGCTGATTTATATATAAGCCAAGGAACTTTCCAGCATTATATAGTGTTTGAAGGTTTTAAAACTGTTATACACGGGAAAAACGATCTTGTTGTTTTCAACCATTTTTCATATGCATTTGGTTACAGTTACGAAATTATTACTTGATTTAGGAATATTAAAAATATTCATGTATTCAATTAAACAAATAATTTGGTTAGTAGATTTATTTGAAGCTAGCACAGTATTTATTAATTTAACTAAATATTTACATGGAAGTAAAATATCGCATTTTATTTTTCGTATAACAGTTTTCTCCCCATATAGTACAGCAGATGAGCAAATATACTTATGTGTAGTAGAGAAATTGTCGCATAGATGACGCTTCTCCTATTTCATTCCAGTAACAGATAATATTTCGCTCAAAATTGGCCAGAAACTACGATTGTAACATACTAATCTCGTATATTTACTAGAACAACTTCTGATAGGAGTCATGGCCATTGTAAGGACGATTTCTTTAACGGTACACTAGAGTGCTAGGTAGGATGGTCACTATGATCAACTCTCCCAATAATACTA
Organism: Protaetia brevitarsis; assembly: GCA_004143645.1. Taxonomy (NCBI): domain Eukaryota; kingdom Metazoa; phylum Arthropoda; class Insecta; order Coleoptera; family Scarabaeidae; genus Protaetia; species Protaetia brevitarsis. Next base: position 728,761 of record RXPK01000304.1, read on the forward strand.
GGATTTACAACGTTCTAACTGCAAGTCCCCCCCCCCCCCCTCCTTAGTGCAAGGGTTTTTAGAGATAATTCATTTTCATTTCGATTGAAAATGATCACGGTATTTTGTTGTGTTTATGGTTAAATCTAAAATGAATAAGTGTTATTATAAGAAAAGGAGAAACCTGTTGAATCAACACGCTTGCGGTTTCCTGCCAATCTGCATAGTCTTTAAGTTCAAAATAAAGAAGACTTGAATCAACTATCAATATCTTTCACTTAAAAGAATAAACTGCTTCAACGAAAAATATATTATTTCCGAAGAAATGCGTGAATTTAAAATTATATTCCTTTTCAAAGAAACACCAAATCATGTTTGGCCATATAGAAAACGCAAAAACTTTTGATAGAATACAATTCCTTTTAAATGAAAAGTATATTTCTCTCAGTGTATTCTTCTCAGTCGTTGAGGTATGCGTAATGCAACATCTAGCCTTTCCAAATGATTTTTCTCAAATCTAAAGTCTAAACGTACATTATCTTCATGTATAGGATATCCAAATCAAAACTGCCATACTGTTCCGCTCATGCTCTTTGATTTTGCCTGAGTGGCTACACAATATTTAGAAGGAATGCATCTTCCAATACATCCATGTCTACCGCACCCAGGCCAGCAACGTCCAACAAAATATCAGTATTAACAAATTTACTGAGAAAATAAATCACGTTTATATAGTGCCGTTTATTATTATTGTGTTTTATACTCGATATTCTTATTAATTTACCTGAATAGTGCTGACTTATATTTGAACACAATTTGAATCTGACAACGTGTATTTATATTTGACTTGTATTTTACGTTGCAATAAAATAGCGAGACGCAGCGATAACTCTCTAAAGGCTTCCTGCTCCGATAAGCCATTGAAAAGTGCTCTAAAGCTATCGGGCTGAAATGAAAGCAAATGAGTACTACTGTCACACCTACTGTAAATACCAAAAATTAGCTAATTCGATGCCACCCCATCCGAGATATTAGCATAAGGGTGGAAAAATTCAATATTTTTTTCTCGGGAATTACTTAAGCATCACGTTCAAAAAAATTATGTAAGTAAACACTGATTATGAGCATTCTATAAAAAATCAAGAACTAATTCTCTCCATTCATTTCAAAGTTATTATTATTTTCCCCTTTTTAGGGGTGGTTTTTTTGAGTTTGGTTCAAGGTGCCAACTTGGCTTTTTATTATATTAGACCATATGCATTTAGGTTTGTTATATATTTTTTTAGTTTTTTCTGTGTGGTAGAACATGTAAATAAAAAATAAAATATCTTTGAATGATTTTAGTGGGAGCAATTTGTTATTGGTTATTTTAGGGTTAAAATAATTATTCATGGATTAATTTCAGGATTATTTGTATAAATGTTTCAGCCCTATTAGTTATAAAAGCACCGAAATATACAAAAGCATATTGTAACAATAAAATAATATTTAATTCCGTACACGCAGTTCAAAACTATTATTATTATTCCTTTCTAAGGGGTGATTTTTTTGAGTTGGATTTAGGGTCCCAATTTAACTTTTTATTATATATGAGGGTATATTTATATTTGGGTTTATTATATATTTCGTCAAGTTCTTTCAATGAAGTAATACAAATAAAAAATAAAACCTCTTTGATCTATCATTAGGTTATCGATTATTTTAAGGATAAAATTCAAATTATTCATTGATCGGATTCAGGATTATTTATATGTACATTTCAGCCCTAATATCTATAAAAGCATCGACATATAAAAAAGAATATTGTAACAATAAAATAATATTTAATTCCGCACACGCTGTTCGAAGTTATTTTCTCCTTTTGAGGGATGTTTTTTCAAGTTGGATTTAACAATTCGACTTGCTTTTTTGTTACCTATAAATCTATGCGTTTTGGTACAATATATATATGTTTTTATATGATATAACATATTGACATAAATCAATCAAATCTCTGTTAGATATTTATTGTTCTAGTAACAACATAATTCTATCCACATTTGTTATTGCAACAAGCTATGTATTTATAATTGTTATAATTTTCTTAGTGTTGAACAGAACCGATATTCGTATTTTACTTTTGTTCTTACTGCCAAATAGATATATGCATTTATTATACATATTTCTTTAATCAATGTTCTGAGATGTGCATAATTTGTTTTAATATGACAATTATTTGATTGTGAGAGTTTGGAGACTGTTGTTTAATGTAATTTCTTTATGTAGAATAAACAGCAGTGCTGCGAAAAGTAAGTTAAAATATGCTCTCACATAAGTGTATTAATCGCGGTGGTTTGGTAATAAAAATATCTGGAAGAATAAAACTTAAACAAACTTCTCAGTTCATATGATATCACTTGTAAAGAATTTATTAGGAAAAAAGTATATAGTAAACCCAAATGCAGGCATTACTATACAGCAAAAAGTCAAGTTGGAACCTTAAATTCAAAAAACCACCTTTCCCCAAAGGGAACTTTGAACTTCGTGTACGGAGCTAAATATTATTTTATATTTATTATGAATACATATATCTTAATAATAAATGTAACAACAGATAATATATTATATAATAATATATTACTTATTATCATACGAGCGCCGGCGTAACAATAACTCATTGGTGGCCTATCCACCTGTAATTGGCGAAAGCTATTGAGTGATTGCTATTTTTGTTCTCGATATTCACCTTTGCTCAACCATCTTTGCACGCATCAGAACTTTCTTTTTATCTCCATCTGCGCTCAATCCGTCTAGTTTGCTCCCGGTTCTGGTCGCACAAACTTTGAATATAGTCCAGATGGGGAATAATAGCCCAACAATCTTTTTATCAATTGCAATTAATTACAAATAAGTTTGTTAACTCATTAATTACAGAATATAATTATTGTACTGTTAATTATCAACCCTTCCGATGTATTCCCATCCTCATCATGACGTTTTCGCTATAATTATACAGGGTGATTCTCTATTGATATATTTATGCGACAAACTTTAAGAGCTGATTCCTGAGGTTATTTTGATCATAAAAGTTTATATGAGTATACGTCCAAAACGGTTTGGTTTTAAAGTAATTGAATGTTTAATAATAAATTATGAACTATGACTAACACGATATAATATTACAGTTGGTTCTTCAAAAACTATTGTGTTGAGAGGGAATTGTTTATTTGTCATTTCAATAGTTGTCAGACTATTCATTCAGTTTATTGCCAGTTTCTGTTTTCTAAAATGAATTACACGAATGCTGAGATGTGTGATATGCATTTCGTTTACGGTCTTGCTAGTGGAAATTCGCGTGCTGCTAGACGTCTTTATGAAGAACGATAGCTGAACCGTATCATCCCGCATTATTCAATATTTGCCCGTCTTCACCAACGTCTTAGTGAAACGGGAAATTTTAAAAAACGGACGACTGACAACGGGCACCCATCTACAGTGAGAACTCTACAAGTTGAAGAAATGGTACTAAATGAAATTGAGGAACATCCTACTACAAGCACCACAAAAATTGCGTTTGCTTTAAACATTAGTCAGGCCATAGTTTGGCGAATATTGAAAGATCAACTGTTGTATCTATATCACATTCAACGGGTGCAGGCACTTTTGCCGGCAGATTTTCCGCAAAGAGTGGCTTTTTGTCAATGGATGCAACACAAAATCCTTTGGCTCATTTGGCTCAAATATTCTCTAGAAACGCGATTATTAATTTTCATAATAATCACATATGGGCCGAAGAAAATCCGCACGAACAAGTGAATGCCCGTCATCAACATCAATTCTCTGTCAATGTGTACAATACGTATCCAGATCGGTGGATAAGACGGGGAGGTCTACAACCGTGGCCTCCTCTGTCTCCAGACTTAAATTCTTTGGACTATTTTCTCTGAGGTCACCTTAAATCATTGGTTTATACGACTCCCATTGAAAATATCGATGAACTGAGAAATCGTATTATCGCAGCTTTTCAAACAATTCGAAATACCCCTGGTGTTTTAGAACGGACTCGCCAGTCAATACGACGGAGGATAGAAGCTTGTAGTGCAGTTGGAGGCGGTCGTTTTCAACAGTTAGTACAAGTTAATTTTGTTTTACTAATTATTTTGTTAATTTATAATAAAAACATTAATTATGTTAATTACTATTAAACATTGTACAACTTTAGAACTAAGCGATTTTGGACATATATTCTTATGAACTTTTATGATCAAAATAACCCCAGGAATCAGCGCTTAAAGTTTGTCGCATATATTGAGAATTACCCTGTATATGCAGCCCTGTAGGTCTCTGAGCCTTTGTTGCATATTCATTTCTACTCTGGTTTATTCTTTGTAATTATAATTATTATTACTATTATTATTAATTATCATCCTTTTCATTATTAATTTTGTAAATAAAACTGTACGCCTTGTCGTTTTTTCTTCCTTTTAAGATTTGATGGTGTTAAGTGGTTTTAAAAAAAAAAAAGTAATTCGGCTACTTCAACTGCTCAAATGTTCGTGAAACTTGTCGGAAAGTAACTACAAAGCCCTTAATTATGATAATCAAAAATAAAAAAAAATGATTTTTTGGACCCAAATTATGTAGTGACCCCCTTAAAAGTTATTTACTCTAAAATTCAATATTTGTAGAAAGCTGCTTCAGAAAAGAAATATTAACCGACTCTGTGCAAGAGCCGATTTCACCAGCTTATCCGGTTGTAGTCTTTTTGTATCTTATCCATGTATTCCAAAATTCGTATAAAAGAAAAGGTCAAACTTTCAAGATCGATGTAAGGTCGTGAACTATCTGAAATAATTGATAATGTAGTAATTTTAAGACAATTAATTCAATTTTAAAATTCTATTGTCTTTTTGCAAACCCGATATGTAGATGCTAAAAAAACCGAATTCAAATTTATGCAAATTTGTGAGGTTTACAAAATGAACCAATCAATTCTCGTTCGGACTTTCTGAACATAATTAAAACGGTAAACGGGTACAATTGATATGTCGCATATTTTAAATTTGGGTAATTTGCATATCCACCTTAATTATTTAATACTATTATGTGAGTTTCCTGTAAAATTATAATTAGTAAGCATTGATTAACAAAATATAGAAACAGATAACAAAAACTTCACTACAAATGAACATTTACCGCAGTTCCTATAGGGAAATGCTGCATTTCAAATATCCCGCAATTATATTTAGTAACTTCAACTTAAAGGTATTCAAATAACTATTAATCTAATACAAAATCGTAGGTAATTTCATGCTTTAATGTTGAAGTTACTAAAAATAATTGCGGGAAATTTGAATTTGGTTCACTGGGATGCCTTTCTTTCTATTTTTTTTTTTGTGCCTTTTAGTCCTTTCTCTTATAATTACTTACCTTTATCTGTGAAAATCTGCTTTAATTATAGAACCTACACTGCGCACCTACCTAATCTGTAAAATCTTTTAGTGAAGAAAACAAGAAAAATTAAAACAACTGAAAACTGTTTATTAAGAAAATATACTTTATTCTTGGCATGTACATGTCATTTTTTCCTTTTATTTTCGTCTCTTCTATACACATAGTCCTGATTTACTTTTTTATTTATTTTTTTTTTCAATTTTTTCTGAATATTTTTAGACAAAATTAAAAATAGCCATTATCAATATATACACCACGATCAAATGTTTTTTTTTTTTTACAACGTGTAAATACACACCGCATGCGGATAAATTCTCCAAATGGTAGATAGGTAAGGTAGGATAAGGTAAGGTAGTATTATATAAATAGGTGAGATATATAAATCATTTCGCAAGTTTAAAAACAATCGACTATTTACAACATATCTTCCTCCGCCCTGTCCGGCGTATTTAATCCGGGAACGGGCGAATTACATAAAAACAAAATTAACTAAGTAATTGAGTGAAAGGAAACGTCCTAAATAATCCTATTAAAAAAATATATATAATAATAAATTCGCTACTATTTCTATCTCCGTCGATCTTTCGTCTTCTCCCTATCTCTATCCTCGTCGCGATGTTTCGACTTCTTGTACCGGCTCTCCTTGACATCCTCCCTGTACTTGTCCTCCTTGCTATACCTGGTATCGTCCTTGTATTTGTCCTCTTTGTATTTATCCTCCTTACTGCTGTATTTCTCCTCTTTGTACTTATCTTCTTTGTATTTTTCCTCCCGATCGTATTTCTTATCGTTTTTCTCGTACCTGTCCTTTCTCTCTTTCTCTTCGTATCGATCCTTGTCGCTGTATCTCTCCTCCTTATACCTGTCTTTCTCGTAACGGTCGTTCTTTTCGTACTTGTCATACCTGTCAATATATCGATCGGCTTTGTTTTCCCTATCGTTGCTTGGTGATCGTTTCTTCTCTCTTCAATAATAAAGAAAGAAAAAAATGTTGGTTGAGAACTTCATCACACGCTGAGGCCAACATTCTTTGACATTGACAGCTGTCAAGTTTAGCACTGATCAAGAACTTAACAATATCTACTTAGTGAAAGTCAGTTGTTGTTGGAATTGATAGCTATCAAGTTTAAAATAAATGAAGAGATAATAAAAGTCACTGTCGCGTTTTTGACGTTTTGTCGCCAGAAAAATGACGTCGCTATTTCACTATTTCAGCACCAAATGCCTCAGTTGTTTCTTTAATTTACCTATATCAATCATAAAGGAAGTATATTATACAGTGTGACTCATTTGAAAGCGAGACTTCCTCATAAAATATACATATTTATTGTCCGATTTTGACATTCACGGTTTACTTGATCAAAACTATGTAAATTCATAAGAAGAATGTGATTTTTACATTTGTCACAGAATTATTAATGTGCAATATGAATTTTGGCATATGCCCTTTTCAGGCGGCGCTTAACCCAATGGCGTACCCATATTTTTTGTAAAGAAAGCTTTGCAGTAGCACCCTCTCTGCAAATTGACAGTACTAATAGGGAAAGGGAGTAGGGGAAGGGAATAGGGAAAGGGAATAGGGAAAGGGAATAGGGAAAGGGAATAGGGAAAGGGAATAGGGAAAGGGAATAGGGAAAGGGAATAGGGAAAGAGAATAGGGAAAGGGAATAGGGAAAGGGAGCAGGAAAAGGGAATAGGGAAAGGGAATAGGGAAAGGGAACAGGGAATACGGAATAGGGAACAGGGAATAGGAAACAGGGAATAGGGAAAGGGAATAGGGAAAGGGAATAGGGAAAGGGAAGAGGGAAAGGGAATAGGGAAAAGAAAGAGGGAAGGGGAATAGGGAAAGGGAATAGGGAAAGGGAAGAGGGAAAAGGAATAGGGAAGGAGAAAAGGGAGAGGGAAAGGGAATAGCGAAAAGGAATAGGGAAAAGGAAATGGGAAAAAGAGAATAGGGAAAGGGAAAAGGAATAGGAAAGGAGAATAGGGAGAGGGAAAGGAAATAGCGAAAAGGAATAGGGAAAAGGAAATGGGAAAAAGGGAATAAGGAAAAATTGAAAAATAAACAAATATAAAAGGAGTTTGAAAATTTGGAAAAATACTAATAAAAAACTTAAAACAAATGTTGAAAACAAAAACGACACAGGGTAAAAACAAAAGAAAACTACCTAAAGCGTATTGCACATTATAAAAGTGGAAACTTTACGAGTGAATGGACCGACTTAAAAAACCACCTTCTTCAAGGATCGCATTCTAGCAGAATGCCCGACTTCTATCAATAAATGTTGAAAGAGGTCGAAAACTTGGAAGAAAATTAAATACTGTTCAAAAACAAGAGAAAATTACCAAAGGTACGTTGCACACTGTATAAGAGGTGTTTTCAGAGAGAATGGACCGGCTTACTAATCCACCTTCTTCAAGGAATGCGTTCTAGGAGAACGCCCGACTTCTAAAATTTTAAGATATTTTCTGACATATTTTGCTATGGTGACAGCTCTCAAAGATTTTCTTAATAATAATATAAGGAGCTGTCAAACTTACAATAGGCCAATTCAAGTCAAATTTAGTTTTATTTTAAAAAAAGAAATCGATACATTGAAATTACCAAGCAATCTCTTATTTTTTTATGTTGGTGTTACTATGAAAAAATATTTTTTGTAATTACAGCTGTCAAATTTGGAATATCCTTTTCAAAAAAAAATATTATTTATTTGTCATTACAATGACGATGATCATCACACTCTGGTTTGTAAATCTATCATTAGTATACATTTTCAATTCATAAAGAACGTCATTATTGACAAGAATCCGCTAAAGTTTGAAAGTGTGCGTGAAGAAACAATGTATTTTAAATGATATTTACTTTTTTGCAAGCTTACTGCAACAAGTGATCTGAATGCATTGTAATTATGAGAAGTCATATAGCCAATGAAGTAATCAACGAGTTATTGCCTAAGACAGTGGTTCTCAAACTGTGGTACGCGAAAATTTTTAGGGAGTACGCGGCCGGCCAACAATAAAATAAAACAACCCGGGACACGTATGGACACGTTGACGTGCGCGCGCCACTAAGGGCTTAGTCATCAGAGTGGGGCTGTGTGGCCGGCCAATCACTCATGTCACTGCACTGCAGTAGCATTGCCTGTTATTACAAGCTCGCTCTCAGTATTGTGTTATTTTTGTGGTGTGTTGTGTTATTCTGCGGACACTCAATCCTGTTGAAACACGTTTACAGACATCTGTTTGAAAACTGAGTCAGGTACCACGTAAGTGAATTTTACAATAAAAATTAACAATGGATAAATGGCTCCTAAGGAAAAGGCCTCATGAAGATCTGCATCAAAACTCTGGGTTATCAACTTCACAAAATGAAAGTAGACCTGAACGTCTTGTTACTAATGAGCAGCTCAAGGAAAAAATAAAAAAAAAACCCGAAAAACTGGCAAATGAATATAAAAGTAAAAAGAGAAAATATGACGAGTTGTACTTAAAATTAGGTTTTACTTAAACTGGAAGCTCAGACGAGCCTAATCCAACGCATTGTTTGTTTGTTCAGAAATTTTATCAAACAATTCTATGAAACCTTCTCTTTTAAAACGCCATTTTGAAAGCAAACATGAGAACTTAGTCAAAAAGGAGTTACGGTACTTGGAACGTCTTTTGGAAGATTTGAAAAGTAGGAAAAACACGATAAAACACTTTTCTGGTGCAGAACAAAATGAAAGTGCTCTAAAAGCTTCTTACAAAGTTAGTCATTTAATTGCGAAGTCTGGTAAAACCATACTATTGGCGAAAACCTAATCCTCCCTGCCGCAGCAGAAATTGTTTCTTGTATGTTTGGAGAGAACGAGGCAAAAAGAATTACAGCAATTCCATTATCAAATGATACAGTTTCAAGGAAAATTAGTGATATGGCGTATGACACAAAAGAACAACTTGTTGGAGCAATTCGAGCTAGTCCTTGCTTTGGTATACAACTCGATGAAACCACGGATGTCGCTGGCCTAGCCCAACTGATCGTTTTTGTACGTGACATTTTTCAAGATGAAATATTTGAAGATATTTTATTTTGTAAGACACTTAAAACATCGATAAAAGGTGAAGATATTTTCAATTTGTTAGATTCTTTTTTTTTCCGAAAACCAGCTCGAGTGGAAAAACTATGTGTCAGTGTGTATGGATGGTGCTAAAGCTATGAGCGGTCACATCACAGGGCTGGCAGGCCATATTAAAACGGTTTCAACTGAGTGTAAGTTCACTCATTATGTCCTTCACCGAGAGGCTTTGGTGGCTAAGCACCTCCCTGATGAACTTAAAGATGTCCTTGATCAGAGTGTGAAAATTGTGAACTTCATAAAAACTAGGCCCCTAAAATCTCGTTACTTTAAAATTCTATGCCAGGATACTGAGGTACGATGGCTTTCTCGGGGAAATGTTTTGTCCCGTGTATTTGAACTCCACAAAGAATTACATATTTTTTTTACCGAACATAAATCCCATCTGTCTTCTGTACTTACTGATTTTGATTGGCTTTTGAAGTTGGCTTATTTAAGTGATATTTTTGGAAAATTCAACATCTGGAATTTATCAATGCAAGGCAGTGTTTCTGATATTTTTAATATAGAAAAGAAAACTGATGCAATGGTAAAAAAGATCATTCTCTGGGAAAAACAAATAGAAAATAACAACTGCGAGCCGTTTGAAAGATTACTTACATTTTTGCAAGATAATGAGAAAAACATATCTGATTTCACTGAACTCAAGACTCAAATGGGCCAGCATTTGAATGCATTGAAGATCCGCATAAGAGAGTACTTTTCACCTTTGGAGAAACAGTATAACTGGATACGTGACCCCTTTAATGCTGATGCTATGGACACTAATCTGACTATCTTTCAAAAGGAACACCTCATTGAAGTATCATGTGATCCCACGTTGAAAAACAAATATTTGACTGCTGGTACTACATTGTTAGATTTCTGGATCGGTATTGGGAAGGAATACAAAGAACTGTCAAGCACTGCTGTTAAATTTCTTGTTGGTTTTCCACCACTTATTTATGTGAAAAGGGTTTCTCAAGTTTAACCTATCTTAAAAATTAATCTAGAAACAAATTAAATGTTGAAAGATGATTTAAGATTGTATTAAACCAAGTAAAACCCAATTTTGATAAACTGTGCAAAGGGAAACAAGCTCACCCTTCTCACTAATCTCTTTGAAAGTAAGCGCTTTTTGTTCTTTAAATTTTGTGTATGTTTGTTTTTAATGTAATAAAAATGTTTGTAAACAATATCTCTTTGTTTTTATTTAAACATGATGCGTAATTCAGTTTCAAAGGTTAACACTATACTTCTATGCTACATAGAAGGCTTTAAGATTTGTTTAATATTTTAATTATAGTTTACTTAGTACCGGTAACTGAGAAGGGGTACCTAAAATGTTTTGTGGGTAAAAAGGGGTACAGTGTCTAAATAAGTTTGAGAACCACTGGCCTAAGAAATAAAGTAAAAATATTATTATACGAAAACACATCATTACACTGTTAATAAACTGTATGAAGCTGTGCGCGAAGTTAACGTTTTATCCTCGAACGCGATGTTTAGAGCACGAGCGAAGCGAGTGCTATAATAATAATAAGTTCGCGTGAACAAATTTCATTTGTATCAGAAAAGAGATTTGCTTTTGATTAAAATAGCGTAAAGCATCACATAAAAAGTGATCTTATAATAAAAGCTGTGTGAGCAGCCACATTTTAACATCGAAAAATGTCAGTCAAATTCACATGACTAAAAAAAAAAGCTGCGTTGTCTTGTTTGGTAACCAAAATTTACCAAGTTCTCGATGACAGCTATCAAATTTTAAATAAATCTGTCACGGATTTTATTTTATTAAATGATTTATTAAATTCCTTTCGCTTTAAAACACCACACAAGGATCATTCTTATAATGACAGCTGTCAAAGTCAACTTTTTTTTTTTTAATAATGATAGCTGTCACACTTAAAATCATAGTAGTTTTAAATTTATTTTTCTTGATCTTACCGATTCTTTCGAACTACTTTAACTGGAGATTCGCTTCTCGACCTCGAATAGCTGCTACGATGTTTCCTGGACTTCTTGACGGGCCTCGTGGGACTCCTACTTCGCGATCTGGCGTGCTTCTTTTGTCGTTTATGATGTTTGACTACCGGCGAATGACTTGGAGATCTCGACCGCGATCTCTTCTCCGATACAGGAGGTGCCACGTGACTCCCTGACCGACTGTTTGTGGGGGAAAAAAGGCTTGTAACACCTCAAGGGCGAAAATCAGCGCTTACCTAATGAATCCTCCCCAAGCGTTGTGCGCTCCCGTGCTCTTCTGCGTGCTGGGACTGGAAGGGCTGTTGTTATTAGGAGTGTTATTACCGGAATTACCTCGCGCCTTGATCTTAGCGTCTTGGTACTTCTTGCACAGTTCCTCGACTTTCTTTTCTAAATTGTCTATATTGGGCTGAGAATTTATTAAATGAACCGTTAACCTCGAAAAATACGTTTCAAATTGCGATTTACCTTCGGCCTGTTGTACAGTTTCAATATCCTAAAACAAATATCTCTGATTTCCGCTTCTGTTACGCCGAAGAGGGTGTACCAGGCCGGGTTTTTGGGTAAAGGGAGTTTCAACTTCCTGGCGGTCAGGTAGATGCAGGCACAAGCTATAGATTCGGGTTGGTATCGGACGAATACGTCAGTCCTGAGGGAATCGTTCATGTAGTTCCACGAGAACTGCATCAAGTTTTGGTTCCTCTCGTATCCTAATACTTGCAGGTACATGACGATGATCTGAAAAGGTTCCGTAGCTGTCGTACATGTAAATAATAGGAGATTTGAACACTGAAGGAATGCATTGAAAAAAAAACACGGGAATTCTTCTATTGCATTTTAGATTAAAAACCTCTTTTACACTAGAAGTATTTGATAATTTCGCTATGTCAAGCAGAATTTCTTAATTTTGACATTTTTCTCACATAATATGCTTACAGTGATACACTGTAAAAAGAAAAAACCCCTGATCCACACTCATCGGCGGGTGTGGAGATATTCGCAAAAAATTTGCACGTGATCCTTATTGATAAATCTTAGCGGCTTATCTTAATTGAAAAATCTTGTATTTTGCATCTACATGAAGTCTCGAAAGTTTCAATATTTAGTTAATTAAAATGCATTGCTGTAACGTACTATTCTGAAGATAAGTTTTCCGTAAATAATATTCTTCCATTGTAAATAGTGGAATTAATTAGAATTTGATTCAAATGTAATTCCGTCATCCTTGCTATTTATGTTAATTCGTTGTTAATTAATTTTCGTGTTTATCAGTCTAGTGGTTTTTTAGTGGTTTGTTTTTTTTTATTTGGTTCGTTTAACGTGGATTTTTCACTTATCGCTGATAGCTTCTCTCTCTTATATTTTGTCTCCCCCTTTGCTGGAGCGGATATCAACACTACCTTCCTAATCGTAGGACGCATAGCTCGGACTCTTTCAGCTAAGGGTAGAAAAAATCACGACCTACTTGATGACTACTTTATATGGGCCTGTCGAACCATGAGTTGCACGTATTCGCCGCTGGCGCCACTTACCAGCCCTTTTTAGGAAAATTGTTTACTCTTCGGTTGCAGGATTGTTATAGCAAAATGTCTAACTAATTTAAATATCATATTGACAAGTACCAAAGTTAACATTTCTCAAAATTATTCTCAATAACCTGTTTGCTTCGTTAAAAACCGAACTACACTGCTGGAAATAATTGACGAGTACACCCTGTATAATCTGAACGCGTGAAGATACATCCATAAAATTTGCGGAGCATCAAGGTTTCCTATAGACAAGTCTACGCAGCGAGTTTCGACTTGTTCTATTGTCGCATTTTTTTACGGAGAGGCTCCGATAAGTGGAACATATCGTCGTCATGGAGACCGAAGGGGGTGGGAGAAACCAGTCGTTAGTAGTCAGTGTTGCCAACTTGGTGAATTTTCCACTAAATCTGGTGTATTGAAAGCAGTTCCGGTGTACACAAATCATATTCTAGTGGTTAGTGAAAAGTTTAGTGGATTTTCTTTAATTTTAGTAATAAATCTAATGAATTCATTGAACACGAAGATTAAATTACATCATAGTATTCATAGTATAAGAAAACCAAATAGCGTCACTCTCGCCAAGATAAATTTCAGTCGCCATTTTATTTTGAACCGTATAATGTATGTTACGTAAGTCTACCATTTCTATTCTATGATATGGAATCTAGATTAGTCTTTTGTAATTTAGGTTTCTTCTCAAATGTTAGAGTGTATTTTCGTTTATATGGGAATGATTTTAATTTTAATTCTAACGTACATGTACATTTTTAAAATTTTGCGCAGAATGTACAAAATAAAATGGTAGGAGATCACTAATAATTTTCCCTAAAAACCTACTTATAAAAACGTGAGTGGTGCTACTTAGTTTTCCTATACTTTGATTGTATATATGCATATATATGTAAATAAATAAATAAAAGTACAAAATAAAATAAATAAGAATATATATGATGATTTTATAAAACACGGTTATAGTCGTATATTGTTGTAAATTATTAATATTTGACGACTACCTAATAAGTGAAGGTTAGATAAGAGTAATAAAACTCGTTCTTTCGTTCATTTAATATTTATTATATGATTACTAGTTTCGGCTTTTTTAAAAAGTCATCTTCAGATCACTGGAAATGCAAATGATTAATTGATTAGCATAAATAATGGTGTTAAATTTTTTTTTAAAATATAGAACTGAAGAAATTAAAACTAGCAGATGTAAAAAATATATAAGTCACCAGCAGTTTTACATCTGCTAGCTTTAATTTCTTCAGTTTTATATTTTAACACAATTATTTATGCTTATCAATTAATCATTTGCATTTCCAGTGATCTGAAGATGGCTTTTTAAAAACTAAGCCGAAACTGGTAATCATATAATAAATATTAAATGAACGAAAGAACGAGTTTTATTACTCTTATCTAACCTTCACATATAACGTTCATTGAATACTTAGAATATAATACCTAATAAGTGTTGTATTAAAAATTATAATAAAAAATGAAAGAAAAGGGGATTTATAGTAAAAAACTACTAATTACATAAATATATAAAATTATTTTTTTTTTTTTGCTTTTCTTAAAATTCTTCTTAAAGTAATTCCTTTCCCAATTCTAGTGATTTTCTGGTGGAATTATAATCCCAATTTAGTGAAATATGTCTTCTGTCAATTGGCAACACTGTTCTTAGTGTGGTGTAAAGGTCCAGTATGTAGTTGTATTCGCTGCATAATGGCGGACCGATCGCGCTACTTAAGCGAGTTTGAGCAAGGAATGGTTGTGGGGATGCACATGGCGGGTGTATCCTTCGTGAGATCGCGCGCCGTCTCGAGCGGTCGTTGTCGGCTGTGCAACGGGCATGGCGAGAATGGACTGAGGTAGGACGTACGCGGTTTCAGCCGCGAGCGAGACGACCACAGCCCGCGAGGACCGCGCCCTTGTGCTCAGCGCTGTGGCGTCGCGTACGTCCTCCTCAAGGGAACTTGGAGCCGTTTGGCCAGCAGGAAGGGAAGGCGTACTCACTACGCGAACTGTACGGGGGCGTTTGGTATAGAGTGGACTGCGAGTGCGCCGTGCGTTGCAGCGGATTCCACTGACTCGCGAGCGCCAGTGGGTCAAGGCAAGACATCGGTGAGTTGCCGAGTGGAGGCACATTTTGTTTTCCGACGAATCAAGATTCGAATTGGGCATCGGTGACGTCAGCGACCTGGTGAGCGTCTACTCGAGCAGTGCGTTCAACCACGTCATTTCCGCCGTCAGCAGGGCATTATGGTATGGGGCAGTGTTGGGCAAGTTAGGGGAAGTGAATAAATTTCTACAGCGATTAGACATACTCGTGTGTTGTCGGCTCTCAGTAAATCACTAGTTAACAGTGCTCCCCACTCAAGGCCGAATAAACACGAGTGTATCTAGTCGCTATAGAAATTTAATCACTTCTCCTGTCTTGCCCAACACTGGTATGGGGTGCTGTTAAGCCCCGTTCCCACGGCCTGTGGCTCGGCGAGTCTGAACTAAAGTTTGTCATACCTCGCGCCGTGGGAACGCAAATACTCGATATGGCTCGGCCTTTCCCGTGAAATGTCGGTAAATGCTCGCACATCAAAGGCTTGTGGCTCGTCGGATGACAAGCTCGAACCCCGTTCCCACGGCCTGTCATATAGCTTGCGGGTATTTATACAGAAGTTCTAAAAAGTTTATCAGTAGGCTGTCATTGAAAAATTTTGAAGGGTTGTCATAAATTTTTCGGTTAATCTCAAGCGTATTTGCTGATGTTTGTTGAATATCTTTGAGAATGGAGTGGAGCAATGAAGTTATAATAGAATTTCTGGAACTGTATGAGGGAGAACTTATTATATGGAATCCCCAACATGAACGGCATAAATAACAGAAGTGTCGATTGTTCCTTAAAAGAATTAAAGAAAAAATAAGATAATCTGATGGCCGCTCACAGGAAATTGGCAATGAAAGTTAAAAACAGTACAAGAACTGGGACTGGAACTGATGAAATATATAAGCCAGATTTATTTAGATTTATATATCCTTTTTTTTAAACTGGCACAATACAACAAGATTCATACTAGTTTCTACCAAGTTTAGAACTTTAGCTACAACTGCATACTGTACCTGTAATCCGCTAAAGTGAACAATAAATTATAAACAACTTGAGTTATAATTTAGAGAAACACACAAAATACGAAAGTAAGATATAAAAAAAGGGAATTACGTATGCGCCGAATAGACGTAGGCGCCGAATATCTTCAATGACAGCAGTGACAGTTACCGCCTAGAATTTGCTGTACGTTTTAAAACTGATAGGGAACCTCTAGTAATTTGACTCGAGGTAGCTCGAGATTTGCCAAGCAATTTGGTTAATAGTTATGTACTATTTAGTTTTGATATAAACCAGGTTGTCATCAGCTGTGTCCTCCATTATTATTATTTTGACGTGTCAAGAAAGCAGTTCTCATGTTCTCAAACGTCATGCAGATGCGGAATCTGCTGTAACATTCAATTCAATGTAAGTTTGAATGATTCGACAGGCCGTATAAAGCAAAGTGTCTGTTATCAAGCAGGTCGTGGAAAAAAACGTTTTTCGATCTTTCGAGTTATTGGGTGTTATTCTGTTTACTAGAGAAATTTATGGCTTCAGTTGTTTTCCGTTCTCCATTATTTTATTTGCTATTTTCTTATCATCAAAGGCACGGGCTGCCGTCAAGACAACACGTGCTTGTTATACTATGCTCGCACAGTTGATATATGGTCTATACCTTTCTACTTTTATTTATATCCCGCTCTAAATCTGATGCAAGACATTTATCTTATATAGTACATAAAAACAAATAAAGAGATTTGTGAGAAGTTTGAATTTTCTCATATAAAAGGCTTTGCTTTAACACATACTTACACCGACAAGTATTAAAACCAATGTAACGAATGTAAAGATCCGGTTCAAAATATTATTTTAGCATCGGTAGCCGTCAAAATTTATTAACCCCAAGAATTTTTTTTTTGACTACCGACCACTAAACTTTCTCATTAAACAAGACTCTTATGTACTCCATACAACAGCTAAAAATAAATCATAAGGATGCGATACAATTGAACTAGTAACAGATTTTGACATTGATAGCTGATACCCTAATAGCCAAATTTAAATTTCCCGCCACAATTTTTTAGTGAATCCAACGTAAAGGCATTAAAATAACTATTAATGTAGTATAAAATGGTGGGTAATTTTATGTTTTAACGTTGAAGTTACTAAGAATAATTGCGGGAAATTTAAATTTGGCTATTAGAGCATTAGTCCGAATATAAAAGATATTTTATAAATCAGATTTTAGCAGCAAAACCCCTAATTAAGTACTTTTTTTCCTTTTTTCGTAATAAGTACTTAATAATCAAATCACACTGACAGCTGCCAATATCTACTCAGTTTAAGAAAAAAACCACCAATAGAATATTCCCAGTTTCCAAGAGTTCCGGCTGTAAAACAATTTTAAGAATGGATCCAAATAAACAAAAACCGGGCAACACAATGAAGTTATTCACTTTGAACGATGTCAAATCTACCAGACATAAAAAGAGCGAAAATTAATTGCTGGCTCACTGCACTTCTGTTTTGTGTATTAAAGTAAGTAAAATTGAAGTGAGGTGAGCCAGACAGCAAATAGAAGATAATCGAAAAATATTACGAAAAATCCTAGTTCTCGTTTGACACTACTATCATTTTTTTTTATTACTCTGTATAATATTTGGCAGTAATTGCTACAACCTAAAATAATATACACATCTCAAATTAAATCTCCTAGGCATCTGAAATCACCTTATCAATAATTATTAGTTATAAGTAGAGACCGGATTATATGCAAAGTGTATATATTTTATTTTTTGCATATCTTTAATGATAGTCTATATGTAGACGTATTAGATTAATTGAAGTTAATTAGCGCTAATTAGTGATTGCATATATTGCATATTTAGGCATTTCTATGCATATTTTTACAAAAGTTGTATATGTTGCATATTTAAGCTTTTTCTTATCCTTTCTATTAGTAAAAATTCCTAGTAATTCCTAAATCTTTTACATTGGTTTCTCTAATACTTTTTTCCAAGAGCCGCACGTGTTTAATTTCGCCTGGCAGAAGGGATGTGGTAAATACGTTTTATTATCATTAATCCCCAAATAAACTATTCATTCATTGAATATCTTTGAGCGAAAAAGCATGTAATTTTGTTACGTTTTTAAATACTGTGCGTACATACAATGAGTATAGCGAACAAAACTTCTTTATGGATTAAGCCATATCCTGAACTGGTAAAGGGTGGCGACAAAATATTTTGTCGAGCCTGCAGTAAACTGGTAAGTCTAATTTTACTAAAAGCTTTACAATTGTTTTAACTTTTGATGTAAAACGACAATTGTTGTTGTAGGTGTCTTCTGAGAGAAAATACCTGATTGATCAACACGCTAAAACTCCATCTCATATTGGAAAATGTGAAAAACTAAAGCGATCCGCATGTGTGCAGCAATCTATACGTCAATGTGTAGCATCAACTTCACGAAACTCAGAACAAGAAGAATATAATACGGATCTGTGTAACGCATTAATTTCTAACATACCATTAGCAGGATTAAACAATGTTAATTTGAAATCATTTCTGCAAAAATATTGCAAACATAATATACCCGACGAAAGTACCTTACGAAAAAATTATGTCACATCTTGTTACCAGCAAACAATAACAGAAATTCAACAATTGGTAGGGAATAATTTTATTTATATCATGGTAGATGAAAGTACGGATAAGTGTGGCCGTTATATTGCCCATTTCTTAATAGGAATTCTTCATGAAGATATTGTAGGTAAATCCTATTTCATTTATTGTAAACAACTTCAAAAAACAAATAATGTGACAATTGCCCAATTCGTTCAAGAAGGTTTACCAAATTTCTTTTTACCTGGAAGTATACCTTGTGAAAAAATGTTACTAATGTTGTCCGACGCTGCACCATACATGATAAAAGCCGCGCAAAATTTAAAAAAACTTTAAATTAATTATTCATACCACTTGTTTAGCTTATGGGTTCAATCGTGTAGCCGAATACATTAGGAATCAATTCCCTTTGATTAATGATTTAATTAGCAATGTCAAAAAAGGTATTTTTAAAAGCACCTTTACGAATCCAATTTTATAAGGAGCGACTTCCTGGTGTTAACCGATTATTACGAGATGGGGTACATGGTTAGAGGCTGCAATTTTTTTCGCCGATAATTTTGAAGGAATAAAAAATGTAATTCTTGGAATCACTGCTGACTGCATTGCTCTAGAAAACTGTAAAAAGATACAAAACCTTTTGTATATTAAGTCGAATTATAGCTTTGTTTCAAGTGCCATTCGTAAACTAGAAACGCAAGGGATGTGGCTCTCGGAATCAGTCGAAATAGTAGACGAATTTGATATGCTATGTAAGAAGGTTAAGGGTACAATAGGTAATTCTATATACGATAAAAAAAGTGATAAATAAAAATGCGAGGTATTTGAAGAAAGTTAAGAAAATTTTGGAAGGTGAAACGGTAAACGATTTCGGCTTTAATTTTAGTTTAGAATGTATTGCAAAGTTAAAAAATGCACCAATTACATCTGTGGATGTTGAAAGAAGCTTTTCTATTTCGAAACATATGTATTCTGATAGAAGACAAAACTTTCTTTTACACAATTTTGAAAAACATTTAATTATAAATTGTTTTAGAAATATGTTGTGAAAATATTTTGTGCAATAAAGTTAATGTTTAAATTTCTGCTCTTATTTATTTTATGTAAAAATTTTGCATATTGTCGCAATTTTTTTGCATATATGCCCCAGGTTTATGCATATTTTCTCAAAAATCGATGCATATATATATGCGCATATATTCCAGTTTTTCTTTGCATATAATCCGGCCTCTAGTTATAAGAATATTCATAATTCCTGGTTCAATCTAAAATTTGCCTTTTGCAAATATTCAAGATAGTTGAAAATGCACTGTTCAATTCTTTCTTGTTTGCAATCAGAAATCGATTTATCTTATATAATATATTAATACATTCATGTATACCAAGCAAATAATAACTGCATAGAAATAGAGAAATTATCAAACACCTCCTATGTTTGTAAAATACTCTTTATCTATGACACAACCTCTTGCATGACGCTTACTTCTTACAAACCCCTACCAGCCGTCATTTACGTGGCGCTAAATCAAAAATTACCTTGTGTGGATGTTTGATGTGTACGGAAAAACCTAATTCCTTCAAGACTCTACGTTCCGCCTTGATCACTTGATTCTTCAGTTGGATGTAATTTTGGTCGAGTATCACCGGCGTTATTGTTCTGCACAGATAGTAAAAACACATATCGAGATAAGTTACCAGAAAATTCTGCCCTATTTCGTACACAATTTTGCTTTTTTTTACACCTAGTTTTCTGACTGACGAAGATCGAAAGAAGACTAAGATTTGAAAATATGAAACCAAGAGATTCAAAATCAAAGGGCAAAACCTTCTAGAATATATTAAAAGTAGATAGTATAAAACACATATTTCACGTCAATGTATATATCACAGTTTTACCACTCCTTCCAAAATCGATTCAATCAAAATGAATGCAGCAGCAATTATTCACAGTCTCTGACTCCATCTTTACGGGATCTTTTACGTTTCCATTGTAACCAATGCTGCCACACGTGCAGTTATTTTATGTACAACAAAAAAAAACCTACAAAAATATACTTCGAAATTAATAATAAAACATTTTTAGCTCATATCTCATTTCAGTGTGATTTGTGAGAAAGAACGCAGCCATGACACACTCTCTTTCGTCTAATTCTCTTGCCGTTCCATATATCCATCTTCCATTTCGTTCGTCGTAGAGAAAGAGAGTATTCCAGTAGTTTTGTCTTTGTTTAATTGATTTTTTATTTCTATTTTTCAATTCGTGTGTAATGCAATGCAATATGTGTAATTCAAAATGT
Organism: Protaetia brevitarsis; assembly: GCA_004143645.1. NCBI lineage: Eukaryota > Metazoa > Arthropoda > Insecta > Coleoptera > Scarabaeidae > Protaetia > Protaetia brevitarsis. Next base: position 749,788 of record RXPK01000304.1, read on the forward strand.
CAAGCTTACCGCCTTCATAATAAATACACTTCGATTTTGCGCGGATGATTAGAAAAGAAATAATAATAAAAAATGGTTAGAATTACACTATTTAGTTTCTGCGCTTCTAAGAAGTCATTTTTTTTTATGATGAATGAAACTTGAATCGGTTGTAAATGGTTTCTTTGAATGAATAAAAAAGGATGAAGGTTGAGCGAATTATTTGATCCGATTAGCACTTCAGCATCAAGCTATAATTTCCGGATAATTATTGAATTTTCAGATAATTTGTAGTAGGCTTAATTTCGAAGAATTCCGCAAAAACAAATAAATTCCTGATTTTTGTCAGAAAACTATCTCAATTGGCAAAATTCAAATTTCCCACAATTATCTTCGGTAACTCAAAACCTTAACATACTCTCTGTCTATTTTATGTTTTAACCAACGTCATTGATGTATCATACGAGTAAAGACAATCTTCTGATTTGACTAGAAAAAGAAAACTTTTTCACATCTTTATTTCTTGAAAAAAGAAGCAAAGTTTCCGCTTGTCTCACAGAAAAAGATACAAGGATAAATTTCATTAATATGACAGATAGAGATAGCCCTATTACTGCTTTGTTTAAGTAGAATACTTAAAATTGAACTTTGAATTTTCTTATACAGTGACCGGCATAAATATTGCAACATATGGGAAATTTTTTTATTGTTAAAATATACTAAAACTTTTTTTTGGAGATAGGTTGTGCATGTCTAGAAACGCAAAAATTTATTTTGACACACGTCACGTGACCACTAGTATGGCGGTAAATTTAAAAAATATGCCGTGAATCTGCAAAAAGTGACGTTAGATGACATGATATGCTAAAAAGTATTTTGAAAAAGTTGCTTAGAATACAATTCTGAAGTCGCATGCATTTTTTTGTAAACATATTTAAAAAAAAATAAAAATCACAATTTTTCCAAATATTGTTTTATTGAATTACATATTCCCATTTTTTTCGCTTTTAGCAGCTCAACTGCAGTACTATTTCCAAATTTGGTAGATACTCAAACAGTTTTGTCAATTTTTCCATAGTTAACATGGCGAAAACTGAAAAGTACGTTTCCAGTGTGACAATTATTGTTGCAAGGGACTGTATCTAGTAGCAATAAATAAAATTTTACAAACATTTTCTCTCTAAACCACTTAGCTAACATTACTTTTATCGAAAATTATCATTGTTTTTTTTTTTTTTGTTTTCTGGGTTAAAGTGAAATCGGTGGTCCAAAACTGATAACACTAAATACCTAAGCCCTGACAATGTTATTGCACCCACCGAAGGTATTTATGTAGGTTTCGAAATTACAAAACTCAATAGAAATAAATAACCAGTATTTTTAGCTAATGATAGGAATACTTAATAAGCAAAAAACATTTAAACAATAACTAATAGTAATGAACAACTAAGAAATTAAACTCTAAAAATGCATACTTGTTAAACATACATATCGTTCTGTTTCTGATAAGTAAAGTAGGTTTTGAAATTATAAACAACAAAATAATGTAGTAAACTATTTTAATTTTCTGGCAAATAAGCAATAACTACCATTTTTGTTTTATCTACTATTTATTATTCGTTGTTCTCCAATTTCAAAATTTACTTTAAAACCTTCAGTGCGTGCATGTAGTATTATCAGTTTTTGACTAACGGTTTCCACTTTGATACCGAAAACAAACAAGAAATATAATAATTTTCAATAAAAGTAATGTCTGCTAAGTGGTTTAGAGAGAAAATGTTTGTAAAATTTTATTTATTACTACTAGATACAGTCCCTTGCAACAACAATTGTCACATTGAAATCGTATTTTTCAGTTTTCGCTATGTTAATCATGCAAAAATTGACAAAACTGTTTGGGTACCAACCAAATTTGGAAATAGTACTGCAGTTGACCTTAAACTAATATTGAAAAACCGCGCATAAGATATCCTGTTTGTACGATTTTTAATTTGATTCAGAAGTATCGATTTGATTCATACGGACAAAAATCGATGACGTCGGTTTAAACATAAAATAGACAGATAGTATAGAAGTACTAAGAGATTTTGTATTACATTTTATAGGCGTGTTTGTACCTTTACGCTGTAGTAACTAAAAATAATCGTGAGAAGATTAAATTATGCCACTTGGGGCATAAATGTTAGGTAAATAAGATCTGTCGATTCGATGTTATAGTTCTGCGGTTTGTATCTATCAGTTATTTTACAGAATGAATGTATATTTTAAAATAAATACTTTAGTACCTAAGTGCTTGTATTTACTTGTACAAATTCATAATTAAAAATAAAATTGTGTCAGCATTGTGCCTTGTAATATGGGATTTTGAAAAAAGCTACGAGTAAAAGCTAAATGAAATTCTTTACTAAAAATAAATGCGCGAAGTTTTAATTTTGTTAAATCGTCTTTTTTCAATTTCTTTTTTTTTGTAAGTTACAAATGTATTCTGGACTCGGCTTGACATCTTTAACCTTGTAACAATTCCATATTTAAATTTCCATAATGAAATAAAACCGGATAATAATAATAATAATGTCATATTATGTTTTTGAATACACTGCTACGATTGAAACTTGTGCAGCAACATACAGAGTGTTAGGTAAACATGCGGAAAAAATTCAAGGGATTATTCCTTGGCTTATTCTAAGAATATTTTGTCCCATGATGATTTTGAAAACCCCCTTTGTTTTGAAGATATACGACGAACAAAATTTGCGACAACCATATTCGATATTCGTTGAAATTATTAATGTAAATAAAAGTATGGTGTAAGCCAATGAGTTTATCAAGTACAAAAAAATGTTTACAATGCGTCGTTATTTTTTCGATCTCGATTACATGAAACGGCTGTTTTATCTAGTAGTGGATTTCATTAAGACGGTGCTCCGGCACACAACTTCCGCGTAGTTCACAACTGTCTCGACATCATCTTTGCCGATAAGTGGATTGGTACAAATGGGCCAATTCGATGGCCAGCACGCTCTCCTGACTTTTATAGACTTTTTTCTTTTGGGGATATTTAAAAGATCAGATATACAGAACCCGGTACAACAACGTGAACGAATTGCAAAGTAAGATTAGGTAGGTTTTCCGCCAATTGAATGAAAGGACAATCTTAAGGGGAGGTTTACATGTATTTGACTGGAAAAATCGATTTTTGGTTTTTTGCATTTTTTGAAAGCTCCAAATATATAACATATATGGTTAAAGCGGTTTCGTAATATTCGCATTGTTTAAGCCGCTACGGCTTATTAAAAGAGCGGGTGTACCGAACACAAACGGAGCATATTAGATGTAATACTATATTCGACTCGGGGCTGCTCGGGTCGAAATATCATACTTATTGTTTGTTGGTATATGTATAGTTGTCTTTAATGATTAGAAATGCCACTGCAGTCGGGATCACAAATAAGCGACAGAGTAGCTATTTATATTACAATAATACAGGTATGAAGCAATTAGATCCGAAATAAAACGCACATTTGAAGAAACTGATCTAACAATATTTCTTTTACTTAAAACACACTTTCCCACGCTTTAGAAAACTACTTAAATAAAATATATCAATTATTACAGATGCACTTGCTACACTAAATTTCTTATAAAAGCTGGCTAGAATATGATGGCAAAGGTAACGCACTACGGATCATCAGAGTAGCACAGGAAAAATGGAAGTCGATGCGATGCCTTAAAAGAAATTTTCGCACGATTTCGCATAGGCGACTGAGACAAACAACTTTTTAAGCAATTTGTGATTTTTAGCCGTACGAAGATGTTACTGTTCAAGAAAAAAAAGAGAAAAGCGTTGGAGATGTCAAAAAAGAATGAGTGGACTTTGAAGAAAGGGCGCTGGTAAACTGACTGACAAAGTTATTGATAATTTAACAATAGTGTACTGTGGACTAGCAATTAGACAACATCAGATTCTGCATAAAAATGAAGGCAGCTATTTGGGCTACATTTCATTATAAATGTTCAACCGACGCGGATCCACGACACATTTATTGGCCAAAAGCTGTAGACAGCCTGTGTAAGTGGCGCGTTGCAGAAGCCAAGGTTGAGCTTGCTTCATTCATACATGACCTCTTTGCAAAAAAAAAATCAAGATGCTATTAGGCCGATTTATGAAGTTTTTTCTAGAGTGATTTCTTGCAAAGATGCATTGGAAAAAATTGTCAAAACTGAAACGACTCGTTTAGTTCATGTGTGTAGAAACTAGCTCCAAAAGATTTACACTGCGGCCCATAAACAATTCAACTTGCTACCTACATTGCCGCAAATTTATTCAATGAAGGTTACTTTTCTGTATTAAAATAATGAATGCGGTGGGAATTGCAGTAGGACTTGATGCAAAAATTTCGTCATCAATTCTGATCGTCAGCGCATACAACGAGTAGAGCAGAGTATGTCCAGCGCTGCAAAACTTGCTGTGCTGTCTAAAGGAAGTAACAATTTTGCAAATGCAGAAGTATGAAGAAGAAGAAGGATTAATGTATGTGCTGGAATAGCTGACTAAGTGTATGTTGAACTATTTGCAAAAATTTTTGCTGAGAAACTTTGAACGCGTTTTTCTTGAAACATGATTTTTCAAATCTGCGTAAGTTCTAGTTCTTCAAGTGTTCAATATATCAACTTAATTCTTTTGTTTTCTTAATGTAAACAGTTTTTATTGGAGGTTATACCTATAATATACTAAAAATTGCAATATTCCACATTTTTATATCCACGTACACACAAAAAAGAAATAGAAAATAATCAAATCAAAGTTCAGGTATCTGCCACATTGTTTGCTTTCGACTTATTTGGTTAAATTTAGGTATAACCTCCAACAAATTTAATATATTTCTAACTCTTCTTTTTATTTTCAATTTCGGATCACTTTTGCGTATGCTAGAGTTTACGCAGTTTGACCGTGTTTTCTGTGCACATTGCTACCTAGATACAAATAGCGAACGTTATAGTGGTCTTGTCATTAAAAAAAATATATTTTTTTAATGTTCAAGTTTCAATATATTTATTAAGAAAAAGCCGTATTTCGTATATCTTTCCCTTTGTCTGAAAAAAAAAAGCTCAAAGTTTTTGGACTTTTCCGATATATATATGTAAACCTCCCCTTAAGAGCTATTCAGAGTGTAGTCAAGCGGGCACAAAAATGTATTGAGAATGAAGGCATTACCTTTGAGCAGTATTTATAAATTATGCGTTTACTTTTTCCTTTCCAATTTAATTTCAACGACATTATTTTAAGATGTAATATGTTAAAATAAACATCAACCACAAAGACATGCATCTGTTTTGTTAAAATTTGATTCTTTATACTGCTCTACATTTTACAAAATAAAAACCATCATAACTTCGTTATTATTCGTTTTAAAACAATAGTGCATTATAACTGATAATAATCGGGTTACGGTTAATTAATTCCGTTAAAGTAAACAATGAGAGATCATATTATTTTGAGCACGATTCATTTATTTTTAATATAGCACAATTCATGCAAATAAATAAATCCGGCTCAAAAGCAGTTTTCTTTGTCTTCAATGATTAAGTATTCAACAGCGAACGAATCAATTAAGTTAAAATTTAAATATAAAAAAAAAACAAAGTACGGAGCATAAACATGTGGGTAGAAATAAATGCAAGGGACTTCGTTTAGTTATGCAACGCATTTCACCGGAAATAAAAACCAAACCTGACATTTTGAACGGAACACAAGACATATTTTTTTTACAACGGTTTTTTTTTTTACTTCGCACAAAGCCAAAATATTTTCGGATTAAAAAAAATTGAAAAAAAAAGAAAATTGTTCTTTTCGATTGACAATCTATGAAACATATTAAATAAAACAGGGTATAAAATTATGCGATTACAATGAACCCTCCATTATTGGGTTACTTTTAACATTAAAAATAGTATTATTCAGAAGTGCTCAAATACGTTCTGCATATCAATAGATGAGCTCGAAATCTAAAGAAACTTTTATTCCAGCTATACATTTTAAAAAAATACTTATGTTAGACCGTGGGCTGCGACTTCTATCTGCTGTGGGATTCAGTAAAGCTCTTACTAATTCCGGCAAAGGTGTAAGAAATTTAAGGCAAACCGAATTTATGAAATGAATGTTAAGGGATGCTTGCAATTTTTTAGCTGTTGTGGAATATTGTGATCTTGTTCAGCATCACCGAAAACGCCCCTATAGAATTTTTTTGAGCCAAAACCTTGTAGGGGTGTCCTTACAATAAATTTGTTGTTTAGAACCGCTTTCATGTTTTTATCATTTTAACTGACATTAGTTCATTCTTGGAAAGCTATTTTCTCAAATGAAATCGAATTTTAAAGCAGTGACGTTCGTCGTGCTAATAGCCAAACCTACGCGTTAATGAAATTATTGTTTTTTTTCTTCATATGCCAAATGCCATGATCGAATATCGAGACTGAACTGTGGCACTTAAAAACAATTTAATAAATAAAAAGCCCGCATTTCTGTTTGTTTATAACAAGTTTATTTAACATTATAATATTTTTAATAAATTCATTAAATAAAATGTCATGTGTAATGACAATATGAACAATTTCAACTTTTTCATTAACTGTTAAACGCGCCATTCCGTCTTTGTACTTACTTACTTTGTACGGAATTAAAATAGAAATGACTGGTTTTTTAGGTCTATTTTTTTTTTTTTTTTTGAATTTTGCAGAGATCATAGCAAATCCGATATTTTTTACGTATTGGTAAATCAAAAGGATTGACGTACTTCACTGGTAAGGTTAATTAGTATATGACCACGAAGAACTCCAAAGGAGAAAATTACTTTTCTAGAATCAGTTCATGGCAATTAAGTTACCGTGGAAAAATAGAATTTTACATAGCTTAAAATATAAAAATTATTATACTATCGTGTAATCCCCCATGCACTGTGCAGGATTTAAATTATGTATAAAGGGATTTTTGGTGATGTTAAACAAGGTTATATTTTCTAAAATTAAGAAAATTCCTAATATACTTCCTTAAAGTGAAGGTTATTTTTTTTTAATTATAGTGACGAGTGCCACTGGCCAAAAATTCTTTATTTTTTTTATTGCCAGTTGATCACCTGATGGATGGGAAATGCAGCCTGGCATCGTTGGGATAATCTTTTTTCCCAGATGTACGTGATATAGACGAAGTAGCATATTAAAATGTTACAGACGATTTTATTTGATCAGAATCTCAGTATCGTGAAAATATAAAGCTGTAGAAAACCCTTTCACAAGTCCAAGAGATTGCATTATGTTTATTTTTTCATGTTAGGTGATATTTAGTCTGAGTTCGTTGTTAAGCCAGAATTTCTGTTCCTGAAGATTCATCTCAATAACTTCAAAACGCCGATTGATTAAATTATAGTAAGATATAATAATAACAATGACGTATATACAATAAAAATACATATTTAAATATCGCAATAATTTAGATATAGTTGTCTCTATCTGTTAATTTATAACCACCAATACCGTCGCATCGTCTGCATGCAGTGCTATCCCACCAGACGTGATGAGAGACCAGATCATTTATAGATAGCGTGAAGCAGAGGTCTGAATGTAGAGCCATGCGGTACACTAGCTCTAAACTCCTCTCCCCTCAACGTTCGTCTTTGTCTTAGTGTGCCTGCCCATATAAATCACATATTTGAAAGGGTTAAGAGAAATTTTGAGATTTCCATGAATTCAAAGCATATAAAGCACTGCAAGTGTATTGATTAAAGGGAGTATTTCTCTTTACTTTTATTTTGTTGGTAACACGTTTGGAAGACAATAACTGAATAACCCGGTTTTTAGAATATCTCTTTATGTAAAAATGTAAAATTTGAAGTTTTTCTAAATGGCGTTAAAAGCTCTTTACTGTACTATACTAAATTCGTAATAGAAAACTTTAGCCTTTTCTGTTACTAAATCCATTTTGTTTTCACTTTCATTTCATGATTATTGCATACAACATAAACTGTCAATAAGTTTTTTATAACTTGATACGCCAATTTGTTTTATTTGAAGCCACTAATAGACTAGTGTATACCTCCAAAAGCAAAATTATAGCGCATCACTAAACTAAAAATAAATACATAGAAATAATTTCATTATAGTGTTGTTAGATATCCTAGCAGCTTGGTGAAACAGTGTTCTTAAAAATGCATCAAAAATAATTTGGGAGATCTAAAAACTCGATTAAAAATAAGACCAATTGGTATATGTCGTAAATAATCCGTAGTGTTAATTACCTAATATAGCAATTTTGGAAAATGAACAAAAATTATATGTAGGATTTTAAGGTCTTGTGTCCCGTTCAAAATGTCAGGTTTGCTTTTTATTTTCGGTGAAATACGTTGCATAAATAAACGAAGCCCCTTGGCATTTATTATTTCTATCCACATGTTTATGCTCCCTACTTTTGTTTTTATATTTATATTTTAACTTAATTGATTAGAGTTCGCTGTTGAATACTTAATCACTGAAGACAAAAAAAAAACTGCTATTTTGCGCCGGATTTATTTATTTGCATGAATTGTGCTATATTAAAAATAAATGAATGGTGCTCCAAATAATAATATGATCTCTTGTTGATTAATTTAACGGAATTAATTAACGGTAACCCGAATATTATCCAATGCAAAAATCAAGCAAAAATAAATTAAATGTTACTAATTACTGATATTTACTTTCACATATACCTAATTAAGCAATATTACCAACAGTCTGTGTAAATTAAACCTCCTTGTGTACTTTTATTATCATTGTAATATTTATGATCAGATTATATGCATCATTTGTAGCGCCTGGAGGGATCTAGGGATCTACAAGTCTGCTGCATCAATAATACATGCGTGCAGATCATCTTACAGACGCTACAGATATATGTACATACAATTGCACCATTAATTTGATAAGAATACAGCATATAAAATATTATCCAATCAACCAAAATAAATTAAATGTTACTAATTACCGATATTTACTTTCACATATACCTAATTAAGCAATATTACCACCAGTCTGTGTAAATTAAACCTCTTTTGTACCTTTATTATCATCGTAATATTTACGGTCAAATTGTATGATTATTTGTAATGCCTGTAGGGTTCTACAGGTCTGCTGCATCCATAATACATGCGTACAGATAATCTTACAGACGCTACAGATATATTATATTAATTAAATTAAATCATATTAATTTGAAAAGAATAAAGCATAAAAAATAGTAATAATGTTACTAATTACTGATGTTTACTTTCACATATACCTAATTAAAGAAATTCTGTAGAAATTAAATCTTCTTTTGTATCAATTATCATTGTAATATTTAATTTCAAAAGAATAAAGCATAAAAAAAAACATTTCGATGCCGGATTCGAACCCAGGCGCACGGATTACACGCCCGGCGTTTTACCAGTACGCTACTACGGCCTTGCGCGAGTTAGTTGCGTATTCAGTTATTTATGCAATATGTAAAACTATTATCGGGCTGTAGAAAATTAACGTCTGGACGTCTATAGCTAATATTTTACAAAAATATTCCAAGGGGTCCCCACTATCGACTAACAAAACCAGGACCACATTTAAGTTTAACATTTGGCGGATTGTGCTTGTTAGTAGCAAAAAATAAAAAAAAATAATATTTTTTATCGGGTAACCAAACCTATAATTCTCAAAATTAAAACTAGAATAATAATTAAAACACCGAAGAATGAAAAATAAACAAAAAACGTGGTTACTAAAGGAATAAATACTTTTAAAATTGGTGGTAAATTTAATCAAATGAGATCCACACTCGAGTGTGCACCGTTGAAAGAAATTTTAACTGAAACCCTGAGTTTACTAAATACTAAAAAATCAGAAAAAGATAACGCTGCTTTCATCGATTTGTCTGGAAACTACCCCGTATGAGCAATTATGGTTAAATTTCTATTATTACGTAAATTATCAGTTACGCAAGTTCCGAGAAGAGAAAAAATGTATTTTTGCTCTGTCATCATTTTGAAATCTGAAATATTCTTTTTTTGTGTGTCTAAATAAATGCTAGTTTTTAATAAATACTTAGTTTTTATGAAAATTAATTTATAATTTAATTTGTGGACAAGTGAAAATGTATCACCTGAAGACGTTAATTACACATACCAGCATTGAAAATCTTTCCAATTTAATACCATTTTTTCAAGGTTATTAAATATATGAACGGTCCAAAATGTTTGTGGAAACATTTCTAACTAAACAATGTAATTCTAACCAAACGAATAATCACATAACAATTATTCGATAAAATAATGTTTGGCAGAGCGTTATAAACTTTTGTACTATCGATAGCTGAAGTCATTAGGAACCATATTAGCTATACAGGGTCTCATGACGAACTGCATCGATCGATGTAGGAAAGAGTATACATTGGAAAATTCTGAAAATTTTGCAGTATACTAAAACCGACCTGCGCTATTAAACTAAAATATTTTTAATAAACTAGCGCATCCGGTTGTACCGGAAGTAGCTGTCAACTTTGTTATTTTAAATGGAACACCCTATATATTATGACACTTTTTAATTCCTCGTTCAAATCAAAGTAATTTGTTAAACAACTATGTGTTATTTCCAACCATATTTGAAATATTTGCCTTTTTATAATTTTTGACAGATGGACGATGCATCTGAATTCTATAACTGCAAAGGTTCAACTTGGAAATTGGAATTTGTAGAATTGTTGGCCGTATAGGCTAGCATCCGAAACCGAATAAATTTTTCGAAAACATTATACAGCGTGTCCGAAAATTACAGTTAAACTTTCGAATTGAAAAAGTGTCAAAACTTTTTTTTTAATACAACTACCTACTTTTCTCTGTCTCATCAAACTGCCCTTATAAAAATACAAAAAGAAGTCGTATTCCTTACCATCTAAATTGGATACTTTTTAAGATAATTAGTAAAATATGTATGTATGGTGTAAAATACTCTTTCATATATCAATCGATGCAGTTCGTCGTGAGACACCCTGTATATCTTAGCCTAAACTGTAATAGATTTTAACTAAATTTTGAGTTTCCGGCAAAAAATATCATTCTACAATAATAATTTTCTTCTTTTTTGTGATATCACGCTAAAATTTACTTTTTATGGTAGTTCTTAAGTAGTACGCATTTTTCTTTAAAAGTAGAGGTAAGTAATTAAAGCCCTAAGACAGTAAAACATAAAACAACGACCTAAAGTAAGAAGTCCCTAATTCTGACACTTTAAAGACAATATAATGATGTCAATCTTTACGATTTCAAGATGACACTAGAAGAACAAATTTGATTTTTAAATTTAAAATTAAAGCCTCGCACTTATTTTCATATCGAAAAGCAAACGCTAAAACACAACAAAAGAAACTAATATAGGAAAGTGTCAGTAATTAGCACAGCGTCAGAAACTGGTACATTTACCTTACATATCTCATTTTAACGACACAGAAAATCTATAATTTTCAAGTTTGTAATGATTTTTTGTTTTCCTGTTTAAATGAAACAATTCCAATGTTAAGATTAGAAACTTTTCAGAAACTTCCTTATAATTTTATGCCCTTTCGAAAAGTATTTCACTTGTAAAATAAACAATTGAATAATAGCAACTAAATCAACATAAATTACGGTAAAGCAATTATATCAATACAGCGCGATAAAGGAACAAGATCCACTACTTTCCCCTCTCATTCTGTTCTCCTACAAAATGAATAATTCAAAAAAAAATGTCATTAATCTGTCAGTATCTATTTTTTTTTTTTAACATTGGTCGAGTTTTACCAGGCCTTGTCTATGTGCTATTCAGTGTGTTCGTAAGGTTTTGCCAGAAACTCAAAATTTTATAAAAGTTAAAATTTTCAAAATCTATTACCTACACTTTAGACAAAAATAAATACGGTTAATATGATTCCTAAAGACCTCAACTGTTGACCGTACAAAACTTTACATCGCTCTGCCAAACACCCTGTATATATTCGTACAACTTTAAATACTATTTCCATTGAGTCCATAGTAAAATTCATTCCAAAAAAATCGCTTTACGAAACAAAATGATTTATTTAAATAGAATCAGTCAGTATTAAAGTGTTAAAAAGAAAAGAATTACCTAACAACTACGTAAAAATGGTACAAACCTTTCGATATAACCTTGTCGAACCAAACACGAGACCACGTCCAACCATCAAAGACGCCGAGAGATGGAGAAAGGTCGGTTATGCGCGTTGATATCTCGAACTCACATATGTGCATTGCAGTTACCTTGCGTTTTTCGGGTATTTTTTTGTTTTTGGGCAGTTTATAACTGTCTAGAGAATAAATCGTAACTCGAAGCTGAACGCTATGAGTGGTAGTATCCACCATGCGCCATCGACTGAGGCTCTATTTATTATTTTTGAGCCCCACGGAACCTCTGTAAACCAACAAGAACATTTGAGTACCCCTTATCTCGTGCAATGGGAGGGAGTAGCCGACTTTCGAAATTAATAAATTTAGCGTTTCGTTTTACAATGAAGGAAAAAATATCGGCGCGGAAAACAAAAACCGGGGGAGGTGAGATTCCCCGCCCCCAAAAACCCCCTCTCCAGTAGTTTATATTTCCGCAGACCGATCGAAATATCGTTAGAAACTAACTGAAAAACTTTTAACTTTAACGATTAATATATACAGGACTGGTTGCTTTCTTCTTATATAGGGACACTATTGCTATCTCGGAGAGTGGTGCAAAAAAAAAAAAAATCAAAATTCGTAGCTGTTCTGAAATATATATATAAAAAAAAAATCGAAACATCCATCTTTAACAGCCAAAATACCCCTTATGAGACCAGAAACTAATACCAGAGCTAGACCGAGTACAGAGCAAAGGTACTCGGACATTTTCGAGTACAAGTACATATATTTTGTACCTCAGTTCACGGGTACTTAATAACTCGTATACTCGGTATAATGTTTGTATAAAGCATATTTATTTTGATAAGTTTGGGTATTCGTATTTTTTTATATAGTCTGTCCATAGGCATAACGATTTGACTAATGACGTTTACCGGGAATTATCCACTACCTGCTGCGGCATTTTACATTTCTTTTTTGAAATTCGAGTGTTAGTGAAGTCAAATATCCATCTATGGATAGACTATACCTATATTCATGTTTTATTTCTATAGTTATATTCCATTGATTCGCCTCAACAATATGTTTGTATAGCTGAAAGGAATTAATAAAGAAACTATCTGTCTATATAAGTTGTAATTTAAAAAAATTATATAAAATCAAAATTCGTGGCAGTCTAAAAATATATGGAGAAAAAATCGAAGCATCCATCTTTAACAGCGAAAAAAACCCTAAAACCCCCTAATGCCAGAGCTAGACCGAGTACAGAGAATATGTACTCGAAAATTTTCAAGTAAAAGTACAAAATATCTCGAGTACATCTTGTATAAATACATCAGTTCACGTCTTAATTGCACTCGTATACTCGATTATAATTAATCTAATTTTTATATAAAGCATATTTGATAAGTTTTGGTATTCATATTTTTTATATAGTCTGTCCATAGACCTAACGATTCGACTAATGACGTTTACCGACTATCCACTACCTGCTGCGGCATAAACATTTCTTTCCTGATGTTCGACTACTAATAAAAAGTGAAATCGTTATATCTATGGACAGACTATACTATACCTGTGCTCATTATATTTTATATTCATGGACTTCTTTTGTTATTTTCCATTGATTCGCCCGATCAATATGTTTGCATAGCTGAATGGGTTAATAAACAACTCATTTATCTGTCAACTTGCAATTTAAAAAATTAAACAATGTTACAATTACTTAATCTCAAAAAATGCTACAAATTTAAATGTAGAGCCCTAATGTATAAGCAAATATGTAATTTGACAATACTTGCCAATTACCATTGTAGATTAAATCTTTTATTTGGTAAATAAATCAAATTGGCTCTGAAATATACAACCACTTTTCGTATATTTTGTTGGTTAGTGCAAAAAATATCCTTTTTTTATGAAAATATATATAAAATATAGTTACACATTTAAAAAATGTTTCAAAACATGTCTGATTATCAGCGCCTTTTAATCAATAAAAGGTTTTATCAGTAAGCCCTTTAACTGTTAGCTTTACGTTGTTTGTTTATTTTTTTTTTTTCGTTGTTTGTATTGTTTTATACTGGCACATGAAAAATTTTTCAATCTGTTTTTGTTTCTTTGGTTTTTGCCATGTTGTTTCATATTTCGTGGTTTTATATTATTTTTAATTGAAATGTTCCATGCTGTGATATCTATGAACAACAAAGATTTAATTCTATTATATTCTATAATAGTTATTTCAGTAGAGTTCGTTGCAATAGAGAATGGTACATGACGTCACATGCGCAATAAACCAATATTGGTTGCCGATGCCTCGTTGCTAGGTAACACACAGTGGTAGCAATTGACGTCAGACTTCGCGCGGCTTTTGGTGACGACATGTACCATTCTCTATTGCAACGGACTCTACTTATTTTTAAACTACAATTTAAAGGAGTTTGTTTTATTTGTCAATTTAACGTAGAAAGAACTTAATGCAATTTGTGTATTGGGATTAAAGTTATAAATATACAGTAATAAATTTTATTAATCAATAATAATATAAAGTTGAGTGTGCAACTATTAACAAAATTGATTTTTGACTGTTTTTGATAAAAAAATTGTGACGATAATCTACAAGTGTTATGTTCTAATTTCATATTAATTATACAAACAGTTCGGTCAAACTCAAATTTCTACTATTTTAAATTAAAATATTCCGCTCAATTTTGGTGAATTCAAAATCTAAAAATCTTAAAATGAATTTAAATTTTGAGTTACTAATATAAAATTGCGGGATGTTTAAATTTGGTTATTTGGCAGGGGTATAATTTTGAAATTTAAAAATTACGAAAATTTTGCATTTTTAAAATAAATACATATAATATAACTAAAAATGGTTGTGTATTCAGCGAGTCGAACATGGTTTAGTTTAAAATTTACCACAGAAGAATATAAAGTGAGGCTTGATATCGTGATATTGAGAAAGGTATTTAAAAAGTTACTGAGACTTCAAGAATTTGAAACGAATTTTGCAAACTTATTAAGCATACATTTTTTAATATATTTAAACAAAACAGTTTTTTTTAATATTCTTTAAGTAAATTATAAATTCCCATTTTTCTTTTTTCGTCCCTAAGTAGCCTAATTGATAGAAGCAAAATTTCTAAATCTGATTGATACTCCAAACTCTTTTGTCAATTCCGATAACAGAATTAAAATTTAAAAACAGATTTTTAGTAGCAAATGACTTAAATAAATCAATTTCACAAATATTTTTCTTTCTTTCTATATCGAATTCTTATGTAGTATTCCAATTTGTTTAAAGAAAAGTTTGAATCAAAGGAAGTGACACAAAAAAATGATGTAATAATTTGTTAAATAAATAAAGAGAAAAGCGGAATCTTATTACAGACACTTCAAATAGAGTTACGTATATGTAATAATAAAAAATTTAATAACTGACGTTAAAAAATTGCGAAATTTTCATTTGTTTGTGCTATAGATTTGTTGTTCAAGTGTACTTCTACCTTCCACAAGTTCGTGAAAATTGATTTTCGATTTGGAGAGAGGAAAACAGGCTTAAAATTGTCATAAAATGTCGGAATTTTGGTTGGATTAAAGGAGAGTTGGAATTCGAATTAGAGAATGACGTTTACAAATGGATTACTATTTACCAAATTATAAATTATGAATTCGATTTAGAGAAAATTCAAATCGAAGAGAGGTTGATTTAGGGAGAGTCAACTTTACACGCATGAAAGATATTTAGGTAAGTTTTTAAAGTCAGAAAACGAAGCATAATAAAGAATACAAACATCAAAATAGCTTACTTTCATATTGCTTTTTATTATTCATTGTTTTCTGATTTTAAAATCTACATAAATATTTTCGATAGGTGCAGTAATATTGTAAAGTAATATGTAATTAGAAAATATATATTTAAAATGCTTATATTTCCAGAAGATGTCACTTACAAATGAAATATTGAAAACCTGGTTTTTAGTTTCAGCCATGCCGATTATATCAACAACATTCAATTGGGAAATTTATTCAAAAAAGCATTTTAAAAGCAAAATATGATTTATAATTTCTTTTTTTCATGTTGACAAACGTTTGTGTATAACTTCAAATAAAAATAAATTTTTTGGAAATCATGTCGTACCACAAAGATAAAAATAGTGAAAGAAAAGAAAAAGTAGTGTTTTGAAAAAATGGAGAATACCAAAACAGTTTATTAAAAATTATGCTCTTTTTGCTTAGAAAAAAAATTTACACATTAAAAAAAAACGGAAAACTTAAACTAAACTAAAAATGCCCTAAATGTTTTCTATGTAAATTATGGGGATAAATATTCACAGAAAATACAACGAAGACCATGAAAACATATTGCTGTATTTAAAAACAATAAAGTTAATGATGGTGCTTTTGCAGTAAGTACTCACTCTTAAATAATGAAACCTCAGAACACTGTTTCTTGATATTCACAAAACTGAACACCCGAAGTAAAAAAGCAGAAGAACTGATTGCATATATCTTCAGAACCATTCGGAATTTTTTTAAGACACTTTATTTGTGTAAAATAGATCGCTTTTGCATGATGAATTTTTTCTTGGGAAAAATTCCTCTTAATTATTAGTTATTAGCATAAATACATTTCTTTGTTTTATTAGACCACTGTTTGTCCATTTAACTGATTCTGTGTTTCCTATACTTCCTGAAATAGCAATAGTGTCCCCCTATGAAAAAGTATCCAACTTGTATGAGGTAAAATACAATCCATTTCGCAATAAAGCGTTATATACGTTAAAAAAATTTCTAAAAAAAAGTCTACTCACTCTAAATTTATAGCATAGATTTTTAGGTTCTGTTGAAAATACCTGCATAAAATCGTCTTTAAAATAATCAACAAAATATATATCATAAATGCGAATGTATTAAAACAAAAATGTTATTCCTCTTGTATTTTCATTTTATCTCAACGTTTCACATTTTCAAATCTAAATTCGTCTCTTTTTCGTATGGAAAAGTGACCACACAATACTATTAAAGTGATGTTACATTAACATTTTAAACTAGGACTAACCGGGAGGGGTAAGAACAATGAAACTTACTTGTTTAAATTGACTTGTCGTATATGGCTGAAGACATTGATAACGTCACGCACCCTCCGTGGGGCTTCCTCGATTTTAGATGCGAGGCAAACACAAGCCATCGCGGTCTGATCGACCGGATGACGGACTAGGCTCTTTGAATAGTAAAATCTTTGCAATAGGACTTGCCCAGTCGCCATCGCCACCTGAAACACGCGTCGGCGTCACAAGTTAGCAATTATCGGGGCTAATGACAAATCTCCTCGCGGTAAAAAGCACTTACCTGCGGCAATTTTAACAGAATCCCCGCGTCTGTATCAATTCACACCCGTATATCCTGAGATCAGTTTCAGTCTCTGAATCTAAACCATCTAATTGCGATGGTGTAGCAATTAACTTGTCCTCTGGTAACAGTTGATTCTTTAACGTCAGAATTATCTTTCCGTACGGTTTGGCTCCGTTCTTGGCCGTACTTTGGGGCTGATCACTTTTACCCGTGCTCATCTCTGAGCTGAATATTAAACTTAAAAGCTAAAAACGTAAGGACGTTTGCAAAACGTTTAACACTCGACAAAATGTCGCTTGTCGTTTTGGTGATTATGACCTCGATTCATGAGATGTGTCAAATGACCCAAAATACATTTACACAACAATCGCACCAACCCTTAAATAAATTCATGCAGCTTTATACAAGCCATGACTAAATTTAATTATACGAATGGGAAGCCGAATATAAGTCTATTATTAATCAAATATATTCCATTTAGCCTGTTTTTTGTCTTATAATTAGTAAACCTTCTTAATTTGCAACCTAATAACCTAATCAACATTTGAACCAATTCCTTTTTTTTTTTTTTCTTCCTCGGAATTTCCTAAACGCTGACTCAACATTATCATTTTCTAAGAAAATCGAAGCGTAATTTATTTATTTCATTATTCGAATTTATTTAAAACAATGTACAATAAAAACATGGATAACAGTATTTACAATACAAATTCAAAAATAAGACCAAACAACATATAAGTATTATAAAATATGGATAATTCAAAAATCTAAATTAATCAGAAAACAGATAAATAATAGCATAAATGAAATTAAAAGCATATTAATAATTGAAATAAAACAATCCACCACGTAAATGACTGCTTGTCGGTGATATTTGTAGGTAGAAAAGGTATATATCGTATAATCAACTAGAAAACATTATATATACTAGGGGTGAAAAGTGAAATTCAGTGGTTTATCACTAAATTTCACTTATCAGTAACTTTTAATTTATATTTACCGAAATTATAAATTACCAATTCCATGCCTTTTTTTTAATATAGCACTAAAAATAATGGCGGGAAATTTAAATTTGGTTGCTACAATTGTCGCTTCCTTTCTATAAAGTTAAAAAAAATGTTTTTACCTTCAAACAAGCAACCTTACTATACCACGTTGCCTTCCTTATGTAATTTAATTTAAAAAATGGCAATGAAGAAATGTTAAAAATGCAAAATATTGTTTTACGTCCATGCATTTTAGACAATTCCATTTCTAAATTTCGCCACAATGATTTTGCGTAGGTAAATTTCATGAATTTTGCTAAATTTTAGTCGTAAACCTTAAAAGTGTTGATGGTCTCGTGTGACTTAAGAAAGGATCCTATACCCTAATAGCCAAATTTAAATTTCCCGCAATTATTCTTAGTAACTTCAACGTTGATACATAAAATTCCCCATCATTTTGTATTACATTAAGAGTTATTTTAATGCCTTTACGTTGAATTCACAAAAATTTGTGGCGGAAAATTTAAATTTGGCTATTATAACTTTCTTGACATTAAGATTAATCGCCTCAGAAAATTGACACAAAGATCGCTCTCTACCTGCCTGTCCCACCCTTTTCTGGTCACCGGTTTATAATTTAATAATGCTTCTTGTATCACGTTCACCACCCGTAACAAAAGCATTAAGTAAAGGATAGAAAATACTACCCTGAAGTACTCCATCCTGATGAGTAATACAATTAAATGTCTCTCAATCCACAAACAATTTAAATTTCCTTCCAGATAAATAATTATGAAGCCGTGTAACTTTTCCCATTAATATATATATGCCACAAGTACTTACAGCATCCACAACAAAAAATTAAATTTTCAGCTTGATAAAGACATTAGTCAACATCTAAATTTAAATTGGCTAAATAAAAAAAGAAAATTGGTTTCATCATATAATTAGCCCATTTTTACAAAATTTGGTATACGTATAAATAGTTTTTTTTCTACACTGGTTTACACGGTGCCAACTGTGTATAATAATTACTACAATTTACAAGCTGGGAATGGTTAAATTACGAATAAATGAAACCAGCATTGACAATTTTTATGCTGATAAAGCCACAAAATATAATATGCGATACTTTGTCGCATTGATAATCTAATAGGTTCATAGAAAAGCTTTGAATATAAAAGCTATAGAATTTCTATATAATTATCCTTTTCATTAAAGGTTATTAAAAAGTAATTGGCAACAATATGAAGGTCGCTGCTTTATTGTACTACATTCATATAAATACCAACACAGGCACTGAATAAAATACAAAGTTCCATTAAATCAAAAAAATGAGGCAAACCATATTTGTATTATTCTTCATGTCAGCTGCATTTGCACAAGTTTGTTTTAATATTTCCCTAAAACTGCCCATTAATATTTTAATACGTTCTTAATTTATTTTATACAGGATCTATTAACAGATGTCGATGACGAAACAAAAGAATGTCTGAAGGAGTTGAATATGAAATCAGATCAAGTGCGCGATTTGGATAGCTTAGAGGAAATATCGAAAATGACTAAGGATGAAAAATGCCTTTTAAGGTGCGTTATGAAAAAGGTCGGTATAATAGATGAGGAAGGTAATCTCGTTGAGGAAGAATTAATGGATGATGAAATTTTGGAAAGTATGGACATCGACGTTTCAAAATGTACACTGCAAACGGCAATTACCGATCCTTGCGAACAAAATTACCTTTTGACTGTATGCGTCGTCGAGGTAATGACAGAAGCTGCAGCTCGTGAAAATTAAATATTTTGTGTTGGTACAATGGTTACTAATAAAATATTGTAGTAAAAATCATTGATTTATTTGGAATTTTTGTTAAACTTCCGGTCCTTTACAGTTATACTCCTAATTTGGTAGCTAATATTACGTACTGACCTCAAACTCTGAAAACAGAGTAAAATAAATAAAAAAAATTAAGGACATTTTCAACACCTCGTTAAACACGAATAAATAAAATTATAATAATCGGGACTGTTATATATAACCTTACAGCAAATCGCGACTAAAATAGTGTTAACATAAATATTCTACGGCCAATACATCATGGTTTCAAAAACATTTGTCTTAACATATGTTGTAATTCAAACAACAATGGTAATTAATAAATAATTTGTTTGATTGAAACAGTTACATTTTCAATCTATTCTGTTTCAGAGTTACACATTTACTGAAACACCCCAATATAAAAGAGAATGTATGGATCAATTAAATATCACTGAAGATTTAGCTCCGTTTAAAATTTTAACTAACGCTCAAATGCATGACTTACAATGTTTAGACCGTTGTATGCTAATCAAACGCGGTGTCATCGACCAAAATGAAACCCTACAAGAAGCTGTTTTAAATCAACAGTTTCCAAATATCAATACTGATGTTAATATAACCAATTTTTGTCCAATATCGCGAATTTAACCGATAAATGTGAAAAAGCATCTTTAATCCTTAAATGCCTGCAACATCAGAGAAAACCGTGGCAAAATCCCAAGAGGGTAAGTACGTTCTTTTGTATAAAACAACTACTAAAAGCTGAGCGTTTAAATTCTTAGATGCATCCACCTCCACCTCCTAGGCGCTTCAAAAAGTTCCCGCCTGATCAGGGCCGCCAATACAGAGGGGAATGTATGCGAGAAGTTGCTGAAGAAATTCAGAAAAGTAATTTGCTTCCAATTTTGATAGAAAAGCGGGCAGATTACATAATCAATGGTGTGTTGATCGTTGTATTATGATAAAAATGGGATTTTTAAATGAAAATAACACAATTATAATCGAAAATGTTAGCAATGTATATAAACTTGGAGAAGAAGAAATTAGGAAGTGTGAAGCGTTTAAAGACGAAGATGAATGTAAAACGGCGGCTGAATTGGTTTTTGCTTAAATAGACTTTCACAATTTCAATTTTAAAACATCTTTTTGAATATTTACTAGTCATAGGGATTTTTATGTAGTAGCGTTTTCCTTTAATTTAAAAGTTGTTTCCTTGAAATGTAAACGTCATTTGTATTTTGAAATTGTCATTTTAGGTTACGTTTATTAGTATGTTCAATTTAAATGTGAAATAAATTTTAAATAAATAAAAAGCAATATTAAAATTTTTAAAAATGGCAGATAATCCGCCCAGCAACAAAGTTTTTAGTGTATCAATCTCAAACAACCAATATTTGAGGCAAACACGTTGAACATAAAGAATGGCTAGAAGGATATTATTGGGGAACGTTTTACGGAAGCAATGGTTACTAGTCGGCATAGTTATCTGCATTATTATCGCTTGCATTTATCCTAAATTAG
Source organism: Protaetia brevitarsis (assembly GCA_004143645.1). NCBI lineage: Eukaryota > Metazoa > Arthropoda > Insecta > Coleoptera > Scarabaeidae > Protaetia > Protaetia brevitarsis. The sequence goes on from RXPK01000304.1 coordinate 771,606, forward strand.
GAGCAAGAGAAGGTATTTACAATTACAATATTATTTTACCAACTTCTAGGTTTAAATATTGAATTTCAGGCCCGCTCAAACCTGAAATTACAGTCAAATATTTAGCTGTTCCTATTATATTCCTAGTAAGCGGTATTTCGCTGAAAACTGAGAATCTCTTTTATACATTCAAACAATATAAACTGCATTTATTCATACAAATCTTTACGTTTGTATGCATTCCAATTTTCATGCAATTTTTTGTCAATATTTTAAGATTCTTTGGTATCAATGCATGGATTTTAAAAGGACTGATAACGGTGGCGTGTATGCCGCCACCTGTCTCCAGTGCAGTATTATTAACTAAATCTGCTCAAGGCAACGAAACTGCGGCAATATTTAATTCAGTTTTGGGAAGCTTTTTGGGTATTTTGATTACCCCTATATCTTTATTATTTAATGTAAGTTAATTAAAGCTTGGGTGGAGTTTGTGCAACATTTAATTTGCAGCTGGGATATACAACTTTGGTACCAATACTTAGTACGATATTCCAATTGATAGCAACTGTTATATTTCCATTATTATTAGGGCAAATCTTAAAGAAATATACAGATATACGACCGCATACATTACCATTAAATACAATTTCTCAAATTGCTTTATTATTCGTTGTATATACGACGTTTTGTGATACATTCATGACACCAGATATTGGTTTAGATGCAATTGACTGTATTAATAACAGTTGCTTTAGGTAATTTATTTGAAATATGTTGTTAAATTGTTTGTAAGTATTGATTAATCCTTGCAGTATTATTTATACACTTCTTGTTGCTTGTCGTGAGCTTTAGGAGCGCTTGGCATTTTAGGAAATACTTCACGGCTGGCGATGTTGTTGCAATTGCATTTTGTTCAACACACAAGTCTTTGACATTAGGTGATAATTAACGGTTTTTTAAAAGGAAAGATTTGTATTTCATCACTTTGTTTTTGCAGGCATTCCAATTTTAAAATTAATGTTTCAAGGATATTCCCATTTGCATCACATTAGCTTACCCTTGATGGTGTATCATCCGATACAAATCATACTTGGGGGTGTGATGGGGATCCAAATGAAAGATTGGATACAAAAACAATCGGTGAGGAATCTACCGATATGATGGAGGTGCTGTTTTTATTATTGCGATTTTAGATATTTATTTTTGTTAATAAAAAAAAGACGATAAATGAGTATATGTTTGGAAAGTATTTCTGTGTTTTTTCCACCCATATTTCACGACTACACACTTTAGCTCGGAAAAAAATTGCTTTCTTTTACTTTCAATTCTGAAAATAGAACCAATTACACATATTTTGATGATGATCTCTTCGATTTCTGATGACTGAAATTGTGAAATTTCGATTCATTTTAAAAAATACGTGGAAATAAAGCAAAATATATTTTTCTTGTCTCTCGAAATTTGGTTTTTGTAAAGTAAATGTTTAGTTGTTCTGTTGTCCTTTTTTTATGCTTTCATATCAACAGTGATAAGAGATAAGATTAGCAAGAGCCAAGTAAAATAATCAAACAAAAGTGATAATAATTAATGATTACATAAGAATCAAAATTTAAGTATTGATGTTCCAGGATTATTTGTTGAAAACTTGTACCGGTATTGATTTCGGCGTAAGTCCCTATACTATTATAAAATATCGGTATTATAACGGAGTGTTAAATCTATTAATATCAATATATAAATTTCTGATTGAAAAAAACTGACGATAAACGATAATAAAAGCGGTCAAGTAAGTAAGAGGCTGTATCCCTAATAGCCAAATTAAATTTCCCGCCACAATTTTTAGTGACTGCAACGTAAAGACATTAAAATCACTATTAATGTAATACAAAATGATGGGGAATTTTATATATATACGGTCTCCACGTCATGCTAATGCCAGACATATGTCTTTGTGGCATTTTTGTCATATTTTGGCGGCGGTACGGAGTCCCGCCGGAGAGGTACTATTATTGGGAGTCTCGCGATGTTTTAAGGCACTAAAGAGAATCGTGTGCCAGGTTTCTTCAGTCTTTTCGTCCGTGGGCACCGCTCAGGCGGTGAGGTCTAAACAATCCCGTACACGGCGGACAGTACACCTGGAGGGGGTCTGTCCTGGGGCTCGACGACACGGACAAGAGGGGTTGAGTGATTCGCTCGCCCTCAGCATGACCGGCGGGCCAGTTCCAATATCTGGTCCGCCAGGGCGGAACTCCAAGATCATCACGCAGCTGTTTGTTTCTGACCATCCATGAGCCCCAACTATCAAACGCAACATGCGATTTTGTAGGACTTCCATGGTGGTAAAATGCGTCTTGGCCATGGTACAGAGGACGAGCCGCCCCATACGTCAGGATCGGTCTCAAGCAAGCAGTATATAACAAAACTTAGACTGTAGCGTCAAGTTTGCTCCGCCGAGCTAGAAGTGGCATATTTGGAGCTTTGCAGCGAGAAACCGACCCTTGACTTCAGCAACATGCTGACGGAACGTAACGCCCCGATCCAAAAGGAGCCCAGGTACTTGACCCATCTGCCAGGGAATGATGTCTCCATCGATCTCATCCTCGTCCGACGGGACAGTCTCCTGCGAGTGAACGGACCGCCACCGACTTGGAGGAATTGATCCTCATCTTCCACCTAGCTGCCCATTCGAGAATCTGGTCCAGTGCAGACTGGACCGGCAACAACCATTCCCTCACTTCTCCCAGACGATACACGGCCGTATCATCGGCGTAAAGGGCCAAATTTACCGCTGGGTTTTTTGGGAATCTCGCAAGTATAGATAATAAATAGCTCCGGGCCAAGCAGAGAGCCCTGGGGCACACCAGCCCCTATCGGCCGGACCGAAGAGCAAACGCTCCCGACCCTGACCGAAAAGGTGCGACCCGATAAATATGATCCGACAGTCTCACCAGGCAAGGATTGATGCTATTCTTGCCATCTTACACAGCACGCCGTCATGCCACACAGAATCAAAGGCCTTCTCAAAATCTAAGAAGACCGCCACAGTTGTTTCCCTCTCTCGAATCCATCCCGGACTGCTTCGTTAGACGAAACAGCTGGTATTCGGTGGACAACCCAGCTCGAAGCCGAACTGCTCGTCCGGAGGGGTTGATAGAAGCCATATCTTCAGAAGGCGAGCAAGAATGACTGCCTCAGCCACCTTGGACAAAGAAGAGAGGAGGCTTATCGGGCGTAATTCTGCGGAAAAGGCGATCTTTCCCAGGCTTAGGATGGCAATGACAGCGGCGTGTTTCCAGGTAGTTGGAAAATGAAAAGAGCAGATGGCATTGATGATTCTGTCAGAATCAAAACAGCAGGAGAGGAAGCTGTTTGAGGCCCTAACTGTAATTCCGTCATGGCCCGGAGCCTTACCAATTTAAGATTTTTAATAATATTCGCGACCTCAGTAGAGTCCGTAGGCTGCAATGGGTCGCGCCCACCGATCGCAAACTGGCAGAAGCCGTGGAGAGAACTTCCTCGTCCTCGTCATCAGAGGAGTCTATTTCCGGGGCAGTTCCACAAACGGACTCGAGGTGGTCTGCATGGCTTCTGATAACCCAGCATCATCCGCCACCAGCCGCCAGGACCGTGTAACTGATTGTGGCCGGCAGCTGCCGAGCCACGTCTGAGAAACCTGGAGATTTTCCAAAGGGAGGCGTCGCCAGCAGCAATGGAAGAAAGACGGTTTGCACTGTTCGTTATAGAATTTTGAAATTTCAGTGCGGACCTTCTTAATATACAGATTGGCCAAAGCTTTATGTGCAGGCCAGAGAGTGGTCCTTGCGCGCCTGACAGCAGCGCGTTTTTCGCGAACCAAATCCCTAAGAGCATGCGGAAGCCACCGTTCCCCGATGGGGGGCGATAAGTAGAGCATCCCAATAGCAGAGGGTGACGATGTTCACCAGGTCGCAGCCGCCGCGTCCAACTCCGAGACGGATGCGGGGAGAAAGAAAAGGTGTTGCTCGCCGAAGCCACATCAGAAACAAAACTAGGCCAATCTATCACTCTCCTGAGGCACGACTGATCCACGACCGGCTTCGCCCCTATCTCAAAGAGGATTGGATTATGGTCGGACGAAAGATCCGAGACGCTCTCGACGTGAAAAGAGTAAGTGATGTCTCTACTCAGTACGTAATCCAGCATGTCCGGCCGTGCTCCACCCCTGAAAAAGTGGGACCGTCGGGTGGTGGATGACTAAGTTATCACTCTCCATTAGGTCAAGGAGGTGTCTGCAAGGAATTGGAGACCTACAACCCCAACTAGTATGTTGGCGTTGAGGTCCCCCGCAACCACGACCGAACAGTGGAGTCAAAGAGCGCTCGGTAATCGCCCGAGCAGAAATCTCGCGAGGGCGGGGCATACACAGAAACGACCTTGATCGACTGGCTCTGAGATTCGAGGAGTACAGCCGTCGCCTCCAGAGAGCGAAGGAGAGGAGATGGAACCAAAGAGTGGCGTAAAGAGTGGCGGACCGCGACAGCAGTCCACCACCGCCACCCCCCAACCTATCGTTTCGATAGAAACGATAATTATGGATCCTGAACTTGTCTGAGGGCGTCAGCCACGTTTCCCAAGGAGGAGGACGTCGACGTCGAACCTGTCTAGAGCCTCCGAAACTTCTCCCTTTTTATACTTAGACCGTGCGCATTCCAAGACATTACCCTATTCCGCGACCATGGAAGGGACTATTCATGGGCGGGGAAGCGGAAGAATACCTTAATTGTTTGACCGCCGAATTTAAAGAGGCCGCTAAGTTCTGGAGGGCGTCGAGCATCGAAACGATGTCCACGCCCCAGGCGGCCGACCTGACTCCGCCCCGGAAACTTTCAGACCCGGGGTCCCCTTCCGGGCGGGGCGCGATTAAAGACGGCCCCCGCCCGCGCGCTCCACCGACTTAGCGGGGGTCTTAGTGCCAGAGTGATGTTGGCTGGGTTTAACTCCCTTGGAAGCGATTTGCGCAAATGAAATGCCTTGCTGAACTACGGTGTTCTTGACAGCCTTCGGATTTGATTTAGACCCGAGTAGAATCTGGTACTGGTCTATCCGATCTCAAGGCACGATTTTAAGTTTCGGAAACCTCTGGCAGCCTCTGTAACTGGCAGGATGCTCGCCATTACAGTTGGCGCACGTTGGAGGAACTTCTGGGGCTTTAGGGCATTCCTAGCCCGATGGCCCTGACCACACTTTACGCACCGCTCCGGGGCGTGCAACGACTTTGTGCATGCCCGAAGCGCAAACAACGGTAGCATTGACCCACCAGAGGTCTAGACTTTAGGGTTCTGCCGTGATGTCTATATCGAAAACTTTTGTGATCTCGTATATTCGTTTCTGCTCTCTTGAAATCTTTATGATGACCATTGCATCGGTGCGCCGGTATTAAACCGCGCATTCGTATAACCCCTTCAGGGTCAAAACCCTGCTTCCTGAGATCTTGCAGAATGTCATTCTCACCGAGCTCTTGTGGAACTCCCCTCAGCACACCTTAAGTAGTTTTTCTGAGGGAGCTGATAGGTGTGGAAAGGGATATCTTCATTTGAAAAGAGTTTAGTGATACCCCTGTAGTCTAATTCAGAGCAAGGATAGAGTCTAATTCCGTCCGTGATGTTCTGGCTTTATTATATTTGTGCCCGGCTTGGTCAATCAGTTGGCGAGCCCTTGGCCAGAGGGTCTTATCGCGCATGACGATCGGAGGAATTTTTTCAACAGTCAATGAACCCTCCCCAGCAACGGGAGGTTTGGGCTTTTGGGACTGTGGCTTGGAGCCAGGCTGAACCAGGGAGCATTAGGCGCCTGGGCACCACCCGACTTGCCCCCATCGTCGCAGTGGTGAACTGGAAGGAGCAACCTCAATAGTGTCCAGATTTTTGGGATATTAAGTTTGCGTTTATCATTCTTCCTCCGTTTAGGTGTGTTGGGGACGGAGGCTGCAGTCCCGTAAATAGAGTCGACGTTGTCAGCTTGGTCTCGGATAATTTAGAGACACGTCATGAGGACTCTTGATATTATCAGCTGGAGAGTCAGCTCGTCTCTTTTTATTGACCGGTGGCGATGAATATCCACCATAATTGCCTCCACTGTGATGCAGTGGAGGCAGAAGAGGAATCTGAATCCCCAAAATTGGGATCTGGGATTTGGTCGCCAGCCCCTGATCCAGCGGCGCCTCGCCAATGCATTATTGAGGACAGTTTTCTCTTGCTCAAGATAGCATGAAGATTTTTGATCAAAGATAAAATATCACCGTCAGATAGACTTTCGTAGTCATGAGAGTTAATTTTGCTTGCGGCGTGGGGTAGGTTGGTCATCACCAGCATAGCCGACTGGTGGGAATGGGGTGTCCCCCGCACGCCCACTCTGCCTCGAAACGATGTTAAAATCACCCATAGAATTTGGTGGTTGTCTGTACAAAGACATGTTTCCAGAACTGTATAAGAAGTTACGAACAAAGAAGATGCCTGTTCGACCTTGACACTCAGGTGAGAAGAGCCTAACTAGCACCTCAGACCGGTGGCCAGTTTAGGAAAATTAACAGACCGGGTAATGGGATGTATAAGGTCCCACCCCCGATCAAAATATCACAGTTAAATATCGTAAAGGAAAATTTGTTGGTGGCCAATACGCAATAATAATAAAAATAAATTCATAAAAGTGTATAAATAATATCACAGTCGACCGTATATATTTACAAAGTATAAAATTACAAGGACTTTTGTAGACAAACCAACAATAAATACAAAAATAGAATTCGTCTTGGTAACAGATGAGTTATAATAAAATAAAATGTGTTTTAAATACACAATGTATAGATAAAATACTAACTCAAAGTATGGGCGGTATTGAAAATACTGGTCGTAAAAACGAACACGTGTGCGAGTGCACAAAAAGTAAAATACCGGACACGGCTTTAGCCCGTGCTGCCTGCTGTTGCGAATACAGAAAATACTGATTGAATATCACGACAGATATATAGAGAATTTATGGTTAATTATTTAACCAGAGTCAATAAAATAGTAATAATAAAATGAATTGTCGAGAGACAATTGTCAAGAAAACTATCTGCCGGATTAAACAGAGCTGCAGAAAACGTAGCTCTGGAGAATTTTAAATAGAATAAATGATACCACAACAGAGAATATAACAGAAGAAAACAAAGGTGTCTAGCAGCGGAAAATACGGCTAGACCCTTCGAAGTTTGGCACGAGACTCAATTTTATGCATCAACGTTGAAGTTACTAAGAATAATTGCGGGAAATTTAAATTTGGCTATTAGGGATATGTAATATCCAGATGCAAATAAGTTTGCAACAAACCAATTCTTCCAGCCAAAATAGAATTAATAAAACAAACAGAGGGTAAAAGACGCAATACTAAAAAAAATAATCAATTATAAATGTCCGTTAAAATCTGTTGGTTATTTTTCATCTTGGAAAGTTTTCATGAAAAACACGAAAAATTGTAGAATTAAAATTAACCTGTTATATGCCTAACATTAAAGTTTTTACATCTTCTACAATTTCAAAAACATTGCTGAAATACACTAGCGAAATTTGTTTAAAAATTTATGGAGAAGTATGTACAAGACAACATATATTTATTTTGTGGGAAAAGTGCATTGTGAATAGTTGGCAACGCTGTAGGGGATGCAAAAGTAATATATTTTATAGTTATATCAAAAATGGATCCTGTTTGCGCAACAAAGACTTAAAAACATTATTTATACAAAATGTACCTGCACTACAAAATTGCCTTTCTGATCGTTTGCCTTTTCTTTGTTAAATTAAAGTACGAAATGATCAAAATCAAGTATCTGAAGTTGGCAATACAAAATTTACGTAGGCACCACTGTGGAATTAATTCGTTTAAAGTTTGAAATTTAGTGCTTTGGCAGACTATTTCTAAGGTCGTAAAAAGTAATAATTGGTCTTAAATAGAAAATTAAATTGATTTAATCGAATCCTTAAATGCAGTAAAAATATATAATAATTTTCAATACAAAGCAGAATTCTTTAAACAGATTTGGCAATGGAATCCTCCGATATCAACCCAGTGAACCAAATTCAAATTTCCCGCAATTTTTTTTAGTGACTTCAACTTAAAGGTATTCAAATAACTACTAATATAATACAAAATCGTAGGTAATTTTGTGCTTTAATGTTGAAGTCACTAAAAATAATTGAGGGAAATTTGAATTTGGTTTACTGGGAAGTGTGATTACATAACTTAAATTTTTGAGGACATTGACGAAACTATTATATCTAATTTAACTTTGAACTTAATTTTTATAAAAGATATGTAGATGATTGTTTATTCAAAACCTTCACAAAATATAAATTATACTTTATCACAATTTAATAGCTATTATTCTAAAATACAAGTTGCTTTAGAAATAGAAAATAATATAAATTTAAATTATGACATTGCAGTTCATATATATAAACAACAATAATATTATGTCCACATACTATAATAAAACAGAATTTTCAGGGAGATGCCTAAATTATAAAGCTGTGGCCATTTAATTACAAAAGAAGTTGCATCGCAAATTCAAATTAACAAGTCCAAAAAAAAAACAGACCCAATTAAAAAATTACTACAATTGAAACATTCTAGAAATGATTTATATTTGAACACAAAACCAGGATTAATTACCGCACAGGCATTATTAACCTATCCAAAACTATTGGTGCCATTATTATAAGCTTTTACTTTAGTTCTTCTCCCCACATAGCCAAATTTAAATTGCCCGCTATTATTCTTAGTAACTTCAACGTTGGAACATAAAATTACCTACCATTTTGTATTATATTAATAGTTATTTTAATGCGTTTACGTTGAAGTCACTGAAGATAATGGCGGGACATTTAAATTTGGGTCCGATTTTATTTCGAATTTTACAATTTTAAAAAAGATTGGATTTCTTATATTTTTACAAATAGATATTCGTATTCTATGTTATGAAAAAAAGTTGATTTTAAGAATTTATTGCATTCTCAACGTTTAGCTCGTCCATTTTACACACTCTTAAAATGTTTGTAAATTTTGTTTATATAGTTGGCTAAACAACTTATTAAAAATTAAATTACTAAAATGAAATTAATACAATTAAATAATTATACCGCAAAATATAATTACAAATTAAAGGTTGCTATTATATTCCACCAATATGTCTAGTTGAAATCATTTAAATCTTCCAGCGAAAAGGCAGTTAAAGCTGTTGAAGTTTGCAAGTTATTAATTGTATTATTTTAATCAAGCCACAATTGAACCAGAAAATATATTGAAAGAAAAGTAAGATACCATTTAAATATTAATTCCTAGAGATCAAGCCTGCAAATTTCTAAGCCCATAAGCTTTCTGGAACTTACATCGCGCGTGGATGGTTGACTATAAGGGTCCAAAATTGGTGCGAAAATTAATTTATTGAATTAATCTATTTATAAATGATGACTATACTCTGGTTATAATCACGATTAGAATTCAAGTGTCGAAGCCACATGGCATATAACCTAGGAATAGCACTTTTTAAACAGATTTTTTCGTATTTTCCATTGATTTTCCCAAAAAAGGAATGGGTATTTTAGACTCAGCGAAGCATCATCCTGTCATTATAGGTATATTATATAAATCTCAAATACCGTAAATACGGTATAAGTTTCTATCCTGTTTTCTGGAATATTCTAGGAATTTTGAATTTGTAAGTATTCTAGTTGTTGTTTTTTTTACGATTTCTGTTTCCAATTTTCCCATTATACTAGAGTAGTAACTACTGCGGAGATGAATTATTTTGAAAATTAAGATAAATTAGGAGTCAGGGCATAATTCTAAAGGTATTATAAATCCTTTGAGTGTAGAGTAGCGATTCTTTAGTTCAGTCCCTAGCAGCAAAATTTAAATTTCCCAAAATTATTCTTACAATTAGTAACTTTAACAGAACAATATCAAAGTAATTAGTAATCTAATACAAAATCATTGGTAATTTCATGTTTCAATATTGAAGTTACTAAAAATAATTGCGGGAAATTTAAATTTTACTACTAGGATTCTACCTTTCCTCAACCTATTGCTAAATCAGTTAATATATTAGTATATAAATGAAATATCTAAACATTCCAGACTATTTTTTGGTATTTATAGGAGTCTTTTACATGAAATTATTATTTTTTTCCTAAAGTCTTGTTAATATTAATATTTACAAAAATATTGTCATGTTATAAATAGAGGTTTGCTTTGGAATAATGCATCGTAATAGAATTTCTTGTTTATGAATTTTGAGAGAAGACTATATGAATTCTTGATTTCTATTGTTTATTTTTAGTCTATGATGATGACATTGTTATCTTGTTGTTTAGTGTTTTGTTCCAAATTTTTTTATTGAATCGTTTTTTAAATTCATTGTTATATGTTATCAATAGGCGTCGAAGACTCTTTAGAAATTACACTTCCCAATAATTTCTTTTTAATATGTTATTAAATATACCTATTATATATTCTTACAAAACCGGTATAGAACTTATATTTATATAACTTGGTATGAAACCCATTATATTAAAAGGGTTATTTTATAATTTTATTTAAAAAATTCGTATCGATACCGCGAAACTAAATTTCTTTTAATGAAGTTTCATACAAAAACCACTAATTAATATTCAATATTAGATACACAAAACGAAATTTTGAAATCATTGATATTTATGCAACCAAACATTCATCCAAAACCTCTTAACCTAGAATGAATTGGCTTAATCAAGTTTATAGAGAAGAAACAACAGTTTAAGATGTATTAAATATTTAATCCTATAACGAATGGTACACAATAAAATGCTCAATATATTCATTTATTAATTACAACTAGTAACTAATTCTATCACAAATATAAGTCAAAATCTATCCTATTCGACGTATAAAAACTGCCGTTATCTCCACATTTTCGCACCCAAACACCCGTTTTGAAGTAGCCCTCGTTCGCCCACTTTAACATCTGTTCCGTAGTGTGCGGTCCCACAATTTCATCCTTATCTTGATCCCATTTGAATTCCCACATTAACTTCTTTTGTTCTGTCGACGTTTCACCTAAATCTTCCGTTGGCCCATCCCCCAGTTTTTGTTTCTCTTTGTCCTCAAAATTATCTGCATACATATCCAATTCTGCGTCTACACTTGTGGATTTCTTTGATTTGTTTTTCTTATTATAATTTTCAATCTATGAGTGAAAAATGTGAAGTTACTCAAGCAGCTTTGATTTTTGTAATTTTTTGATATTAAGGTGTGGAATAATTCCAGATGTTCGATGCTGCTGTATTCTATTTTGCAGAAATCACGTCTTATACAATCTTTTTTCAAAAAAAGTCGGAATTTGTAGGTTATGTCAGCACACAAAATTGACATGCACAAAACACCAAAATCTTTACATGATTTTTTATCCACCAATAACCGTTAAAAAGGAGTATAAAATTGTTAAACATAAATAATTTACTTAAAAAAAGACTTGTTTTATGCAGTATTTTCGTTAAAAAAAAACAAAATAAATTTATATTGACAGCGAATTACATTTTACAACTCAATTATCATCATATTCATGGTTAGTACAAGTAAAAAAAAATGCAAAATTTTACTTACTTTTTGCGTAATTTCCTCATATGTTTCCTGATACACATCCATATTCCCCATATTTGTCAAAATTTTATCAACAAGCTCTGTCAACTCCGTTACTTCCTTATTAGAACTCAAAGTACCAGCTTTTTACGCTCAACCGTTCAATACCGACAATCTCATTATCCTCGAGTCTTCTCAAAGACTTAGTTATACTTTCTTTCGGTCTCATGTATGTGATTATGAGCTTGTAAGTGTTGATCTCATCGAAATGTTCCTCGTCCGAATCACTGTCCTCCCCCAAACCTTTCATTTCGTCATCTTTGATCTTCGCGTTGCTTTTAATCTGTTGCCAATCGATGTTATCCAACCAGTTATCTCTGACTTCTTTCTCGTTCTTCCAAAGGAAATGACCCTCCTTGTCGAAGTGTCCCAACTCCATCTCTTCTTGCATATTGAAAGCGGTCATCCTGGCTTCGCCCTCGTCAGGGGCCGCGCCGTCTTCTTCGCCTGAAATCCTAAATTTACTACGGCAGTTAACGCTTAAATAATCCCACCTTCGATTTCGTTCTCGTCCAGGACGTTATCATCATCGTTGTAATCTTCTTCGTCTGAATCTAGGGAATGCTTCTTGTCAGATCTGTTGCGTCGAACGTTTTTGCGTTGGATATTGCCCTCGGGAATGAAATCGTCCAATTTCCGTTTAAACATTTTTGATTTTTAGTCTTTAAAAACGTATCGAGAGTATAATGGTTATGTTTAATGTTTATGCTACTACGTCAAAACGCGTTTGACTTTTGACTGTAGTTAGCGACATCTACAATAACTCGTAGTAAATATTGAAAGCAGTATTGCCAATCTAAAGGTAGAAATTATGCAGATATTGGATTCAAATCATTATACAAAAATAGTGAAGTATAAAGACAAATATAGGTTTATTAGAATTGATTAATATTTATTTACCTATTGTTAGATAATTTAGATATTAATTTTAATAGTCTTAGAGATGTCAAACTATACATATATGTAATTTAAACATGAAAAGAAAGAGGATTAACAGTGTTCACATTTCCCACATTTATTTTTAGTAACTATTTTTTTTACTCGCTGTCTTTTTAGGGATTTTTTTCTTAAAATATGCATTTGCATTTGCCAAAAATGTTGACATGTTATAAATGGACTTTTGAGACAATGGGTCGTAACAGAATTTCTTTTTTATGAATTTCAAGGACTGAATTTTTTTATTTCTATCGTTTATTTATAGTCTATCACATTAGTTTTTTTTTCTTTAAGCGCTCGCCATCTCAGCCAACCAAATTTAAATTTTCAACAATTATTTGTGGTAACTTCAACATAAAGATATTAAAATAACTATTAATGTAATGCAAAATTGTCAGTAATTTCACGATTCAACGTTGAAGTTAGGAAAAATAATTGTGGGAAATTTAAATTTGGTTGCCTAGGATATTTATTGTTTTGTTTCTGATTTTGCCGTGCTATAAATCCAAATCATTAATTAAAATATTTCTGTGAGATTTTATTTGAACGATAAGCAGGAAGCTTGAATCTATATTTTACCTATTGGTCGCTAAATTAAATAAAACTTTAACAAGCTGCAAATTATTTTAGTTGATATACATCAGTTACAACAGAGTATTGTTTCGCAGTTTATTATTAGTAAAATTCAAAAGCATTCAACATGTGTCTTTTCATAAATCTTAAATGTAATTCGTTTAGCAATACCGTATTTATAAGGATTCTCTTTTTCTTCGTAGAGCAAATGGATCGCTAAAAATGTAAATCTACATTATAAAATATTTCTGTGGGACTATAGTTCAACGTTTAGCCACCAAATAAAATGAAATCTTGAAATCTATGAATGCTTTTACTTTCAGGTACACAACAAGACATTCTACAACATAAGCGCTAATTCATACCTATAGATTCAAAATAATAACACCACAAACCTCACTAAATGTTTTCTTCACACTTGAGCTCTCTTAACAGATATTAAATAAAAAGCAATCCAAATAAATATTTTTTTAAATACAACTTATTATTCAATAATTTAGGGAACTTCACATTAATAAAATATCACTTACCAAAATACTTTAGTCTAAACAACACTGTAAATATAAAATGTTACAAGAACGCAAAAAAAAACTTAAAAACAAGACATCTCAAGACAAAATACTGCAGCAATCGCTTACCTGTTTGACACGGCTTGCATCAAAATGGCGACCTCTGTACAACCTGAAAGTTTGCGAATGCGCAAGGGTTTAAACGCTTTCTAGTAGCATTATTCTTGTCTATGGTTGGGTTTGAATCTATATTCTCAATCCAAAGAAATATGTTTTTTAAATATAACTTATTATTCAATAATTTAAGTAACTTCACATAAATAAAACATCACTTACTAAAAAACTTTAGTCTAAATAATACTGTAAATATAAAGTGTTACAAGAACGCAAAAATAACCTTAAAAACAAGCCTCTCAAGACAAAATACTGCAGCAACCGCTTACCTGTTTGACACGGCTTGCATCAAAATGGCGACCTCTGTATAACCTGAAAGTTTGCGAATGCGCAAGGGTCAAAGCTTTTAGTAGGCATATTCTGTCTATGTTTGGGTTTGAATCTATTTTCTCAATCCAAAGAAATATTTTTTTAAATACAACTTATTCAATAATTTAGGTAACTTCACATTAATAAAACATCACTTATTAAAAAACTTTAGTCTAAATAACACTGTAAATATAAAGTGTTACAAGAACGCAAAAAAAAAACTTAAAAATAAGCCTCTCAAGACAAAATACTGCAGCAATCGCTTACCTGTTTGACACAGCTTGCATAAAAATGGCGATCTCTGTACAGCCTGAAAGTTTGCGAATGCGCAAGGGTCTAAACGCTTTCTAGTAGCATTATTCTTGTCTATGTTTGGGTTTGAATCTATATTCTCAATCCAAAGAAATATTTTTTTAAATACAACTTATTATTCAATAATTAAGGTAACTTCACATTAATAAAACATCACTTACTAAAAAAACTTTAGTCTAAATAACACTGTAAATATAAAATGTTACAAGAACGCAAAAAAAAAACTTAAAAATAAGCCTCTCAAGACAAAATACTACAGCAATCGCTTACCTGTTTGACACGGCTTGCATAAAAATGGCGACCTCTGTACAACCTGAAAGTTTGCGAATGTGCAAGAATCTAAACGCTTTCTAGTAGCATTATTTTTGCCTATGGTTGGGTTTGAATCTATATTCCACGATTTTGACGCGTTAGATTTTGTTACACGTGAGTAGAGCAAAATAAGGGACCAAAATCGGGACGGAAAATAATTTTTATCAATTTTCCAATATTAAAGCACTTTTTCTAATAAAAAATAAACACCTGCACTATACATATCTTAATATATTTATTATTTTCTTTACAAGGTACTTTATAATCTAAATGTGGGCCATGTACAAGGGTAATTTGTGTATTTATTCAATCATCAAAAATCGTACTTAAAATAATAACGAAAAAAAAGCTTTTACTCTTAAAAAAATGAAACCATTTTCTCCATCGTTATAGAAAAAAACTCTATAAAGTTGTAGCAGCTGTAATCTCTTCATTCTTCTTCAAGAAATTCGCTACGAATTTCTTAATCTCCATTTCATCTGCAAAATAAACGAATCGATTATGGATAATCGCGATTTTATACGCAATTTCATTTACCTTTATCCAACAAGGAATGAGATATCGTTCTCGCCATGCTCTTGAACGTGTCCCTCGAATCGAATCGTCTATCAGCGTAAGCCGGCGTTAGCAGTTTTACGACCAAAAGGCCGATTTCAGTTTTCCCCAGGCGTCTACTCTTAACTTTACAACTGTTTTGTTTCTCCGCCACGTTCGGATCTTTATTCACTTTGATCTTTTTCGCATCTTCGACCCTATCTTCTTTAGTGTGAGGTCGTTTCCTGTTGATGTCGATATTTTCGTGTATTTTAACCTTATTCTTATCGTTAGGATCTTTTGAACTGCCCGCGGTCGACAACGTGGGATCTTTGTGCCTTCTATGGTCGTGGTTCTTCTTTGTTGAGGATTCTTCGCCGCTATCAAGATCGTCGCCGAATAAACTTTTAATTTTCTGCTTGCTATTCTCTTCGTTTTTCCTAGCTTCTCTCCTGGCCTCTCTGTTAGCCTTCTCCTGTCGTTCCATCTCCTCGCTGATTAATTTCGACTGCTTGATCATGTTATCGAAGATTTCGTACTTTTCTTCGAGGAATTTCCTTACGTTATCGCACATTTTCAATTCGAAGCCAGAATTTCCTCCGTTTTCTTTCGGTTTCGTATCCTCTTCAGAATACAGGTGCTCCAAAGGTGTTTCCGGTGTATCTGGTGGTGTTTTGCTAGCTTCTTCGGAACGTTTCGACGAGGTACTGGCACTTCTGCGCCTCTGCTTTTTGCTTTTCGCCAAAAGATCGCTGGCTTTACAGAAATCCCTTTTCTGGTCAAATTACATTTTACAATTCAATTATCATCATATTTAGGGTTAGTACAAGTAAAAAAAATGCAAAATTTTACTTACTTTTTGCGTAATTTCCTCATAAGTTTCCTGATACACGTCCATATTCCCCATACTTGTCAAAATTTTATCAACAAGCTCCGTCAACTCTGTTACTTCCTTATTAGAACTCAAAGTACCAGCTTTTTTACGCCTCAACCGTTCAATACTCGACAATTTCTCATTATTCCCTCCGAGTCTTCTCAAAGACTTAGTTATACTTTCTTTCGGTCTCATGTATGTGATTATGAGCTTGTAAGTGTTGATCTCATCGAAATGTTCCTCAGAATACAGGTGCTCCAAAGCTGTTTCCGGTGTATCTGGCGGTGTTTTGCTAGCTTCTTCGGAACGTTTCGATGAAGTACTGGCACTCCTGCTGTTTATTATTAGTAAAATTCAAAAGCATTCAACATGTCTTTTCATAAATCTTAAATGTAATTTGTTTAGCAATACCGTATTTATGAGGATTCTCATTTTCTTCGTAGAGCAAATGGGCGCTAAAAATGTCGTAAATCTACATCATTATAAAATATTTCTGTGGACTATATAGTTCAACGTTTTAGCCACAAATAAAATGAAACCTAAAATCTATGAATGCTTTTACTTCCAGGTACATAGCAAAACATTCTACAACATAAACACTAATTCATACCTATATAGATTCAAAATAATAACACCATAAACCTCACTAAATGTTTCCTTCGCACTTGAGCTCTCTTAACAGATATTAAATAAAAAGCAATCCAAAGAAATACTTTTTCAAATACAACTTATTATTCAATAATTTAGGTAATTTCACATTAATAAAACATCACTTACTAGAAAACTTTAGTCTAAATATCACTGTAAATATAAAGTGTTTACAAGAACGCAAAAATAACCTTAAAAACAAGCCTCTCAGGACAAAATACTGCAGCAATCGCTTACCTGTTTGACACGGCTTGCATCCAAATGGCGACCTCTATACAACCTGAAAGTTACGAATACGCAAGGGTCTAAACGCTTTTTAGTAGCATTATTCTTGCCTATGGTTGGATTTGAATCTATATTCTCAATCCAAAGAAATATTTTTTTAAATACAACTTATTCAATAATTTAGGTAACTTCGCGTTAATAAAACATCACTTATTAAAAAACTTTAGTCTAAATAACACTGTAAATATAAAGTGTTACAAGAACGCAAAAATAACCTTAAAAACAAGCCTCTCAAGACAAAATACTACAGCAATCGCTTACCTGTTTGACACGGCTTGCATCAAAATGGCGTCCTCTGTACAACCTGAAAGTTTGCGAAAGCGCAAGGATCTAAACGCTTTCTAGTAGCATTATTCTTGTCTATGGTTGGGTTTGAATCTATATTCTCAATCCAAAGAAATATTTTTTTAAATACAACTTATTATTCAATAAATTAGGTAACTTCACATTAATAAAACATCACTTACTAAAAAAACTTTAGTCTAAATAACACTGTAAATGTAAAATGTTACAAGAACGCAAAAAAAACTTAAAAATAAGCCTCTCAAGACAAAATACTGCAGCAATCGCTTACCTGTTTGACACGGCTTGCATAAAAATGGCGACCTCTGTACAACCTGAAAGTTTGCGAATGCGCAAGAGTCTAAACGCTTTCTAGTAGCATTATTTTTGCCTATGGTTGGGTTTGAATCTATATTCCACGATTTTGACGCGTTAGATTTTGTTACACGTGAGTAGAGCAAAATAAGGGACCAAAATCGGGACGGAAAATAATTTTTATCAATTTTCCAATATTAAAGCACTTTTTCTAATAAAAAATAAAACACCTGCACTATACATATCTTAATATATTTATTATTTTCTTTACAAGGGTACTTTATAATCTAAATGTGGGCCATGTACAAGGGTAATTTGTGTATTTATTCAATCATCAAAAATCGTACTTAAAATAATAACGAAAAAAAAGCTTTTACTCTTAAAAAAATGAAACCATTTTCTCCATCGTTATAGAAAAAAACTCTATAAAGTTGTAGCAGCTGTAATCTCTTCATTCTTCTTCAAGAAATTCGCTACGAATTTCTTAATCTCCATTTCATCTGCAAAATAAACGAATCGATTATGGATAATCGCGATTTTATACGCAATTTCATTTACCTTTGTCCAACAAGGAATGAGATATCGTTCTCGCCATGCTCTTGAACGTGTCCCTCGAATCGAATCGTCTATCAGCGTAAGCCGGCGTTAGCAGTTTTACGACCAAAAGGCCGATTTCGGTTTTCCCCAGACGTCTACTCTTAACTTTACAACTGTTTTGTTTTTCCGCCACGTTCGGATCTTTATTCACTTTGATCTTTTTCGCATCTTCGACCCTATCTTCTTTAGTGTGAGGTCGTTTCCTGTTGATGTCGATATTTTCGTGTATTTTAACCTTATTCTTGTCGTTAGGATCTTTCGAACTACCCGCGATTGACAACGTGGGATCTTTGTGCCTTCTATGGTCGTGGTTTTTCTTCGTTGAAGATTCTTCGCCGCTATCAAGATCGTCGCCGAATAAACTTTTAATTTTCTGCTTGCTATTCTCTTCGTTTTTCCTAGCTTCTCTCCTGGCCTCCCTGTTAGCCTTCTCCTGTCGTTCCATCTCCTCGCTGATTAATTTCGACTGCTTGATCATGTTATCGAAGATTTCGTACTTTTCTTCGAGGAATTTCCTTACGTTATCGCACATTTTCAATTCGAAGCCAGAATTTCCTCCGTTTTCTTTCGGTTTCGTATCCTCTTCAGAATACAGGTGCTCCAAAGGTGTTTCCGGTGTATCTGGTGGTGTTTTGCTAGCTTCTTCGGAACGTTTCGACGAGGTACTGGCACTTCTGCGCCTCTGCTCTTTGCTTTTCGCCAAAAGATCGCTGGCTTTACAGAAATCCCTTTTCTGGTCAAATTACATTTTACAATTCAATTATCATCATATTTAGGTTAGTACAAGTAAAAAAATGCAAATTTTACTTACTTTTTGCGTAATTTCCTCATAAGTTTCCTGATACACGTCCATATTCCCCATATTTGTCAAAATTTTATCAACAAGCTCCGTCAACTCTGTTACTTCCTTATTAGAACTCAAAGTACCAGCTTTTTTACGCCTCAACCGTTCAATATTCGACAATTTCTCATTATTCCCTCCGAGTCTTCTCAAAGACTTAGTTATACTTTCTTTCGGTCTCATGTATGTGATTATGAGCTTGTAAGTGTTGATTTCATCGAAATGTTCCTCAGAATACAGGTGCTCCAAAGCTGTTTCCGGTGTATCTGGCGGTGTTTTGCTAGCTTCTTCGGAACGTTTCGATGAAGAACTGGCACTCCTGCTGTTTATTATTAGTAAAATTCAAAAGCATTCAACATGTCTTTTCATAAATCTTAAATGTAATTTGTTTAGCAATACCGTATTTATGAGGATTCTCATTTTCTTCGTAGAGCAAATGGGCGCTAAAAATGTCGTAAATCTACATCATTATAAAATATTTCTGTGGGACTATATAGTTCAACGTTTAGCCACCAAATAAAATGAAGCCTTAAAATCTATGAATGCTTTTACTTCCAGGTACATAGCAAGACATTCTACAACATAAACACTAATTCATACCTATATAGATTCAAAATAATAACACCATAAACCTCACTAAATGTTTCCTTCGCACTTGAGCTCTCTTAACAGATACTAAATAAAAAGCAATCCAAAGAAATACTTTTTTAAATACAATTTATTATTCAATAATTTAGGTAATTTCACATTAATAAAACATCACTTACTAGAAAAACTTTAGTCTAAATACCACTGTAAATATAAAGTGTTACAAGAACACAAAAATAACCTTAAAAACAAGCCTCTCAGGACAAAATACTGCAGCAATCGCTTACCTGTTTGACACGGCTTGCATCAAAATGGCGACCTCTATACAACCTGAAAGTTTACGAATACGCAAGGGTCTAAACGCTTTTTAGTAGCATTATTCTTGCCTATGGTTGGATTTGAATCTATATTCTCAATCCAAAGAAATATTTTTTAAATACAATTTATTCAATAATTTAGGTAACTTCGCGTTAATAAAACATCACTTATTAAAAAACTTTAGTCTAAATAACACTGTAAATATAAAGTGTTACAAGAACGCAAAAATAACCTTAAAAACAAGCCTCTCAAGACAAAATACTACAGCAATCGCTTACCTGTTTGACACGGCTTGCATCAAAATGGCGTCCTCTGTACAACCTGAAAGTTTGCGAAAGCGCAAGGATCTAAACGCTTTCTAGTAGCATTATTCTTGTCTATGGTTGGGTTTGAATCTATATTCTCAATCCAAAGAAATATTTTTTTAAATACAACTTATTATTCAATAATCTAGGGAACTTCACATTAATAAAATATGACTTACTAAAAAACTTTAGTATAAATAACACTGTAAATATAAAGTGTTACAAGAACGCAAAAGTAACCTTAAAAGCAAACCTCTCAAGACAAAATACTGCAGCAATCGCTTACCTGTTTGACACGGCTTGCATCAAAATGGCGACCTCTATACAACCTGAAAGTTTGCGAATACGGAAGTATCTAAACGCTTTCTAGTAGCATTATTTTTGTCTATGGTTGGGTTTGAATCTATATTCCACGATTTTGACGTGTTAGATTTTGTTACACGTGAGTAGAGCAAAATAAGGGTCCAAAATCGGGACGGAAAATAATTTTTATCAATTTTCCAATATTAAAGCACTTTTTCTAATAAAAAATAAACACCTGCACTATACATATCTTAATATATTTATTATTTTCTTTACAAGGTACTTTATAATCTAAATGTGGGCCATGTACAAGGGTAATTTGTGTATTTATTCAATCATCAAAAATCGTACTTAAAATAATAACGAAAAAAAAGCTTTTACTCTTAAAAAAATGAAACCATTTTCTCCATCGTTATAGAAAAAAACTCTATAAAGTTGTAGCAGCTGTAATCTCTTCATTCTTCTTCAAGAAATTCGCTACGAATTTCTTAATCTCCATTTCATCTGCAAAATAAACGAATCGATTATGGATAATCGCGATTTTATACGCAATTTCATTTACCTTTATCCAACAAGGAATGAGATATCGTTCTCGCCATGCTCTTGAACGTGTCCCTCGAATCGAATCGTCTATCAGCGTAAGCCGGCGTTAGCAGTTTTACGACCAAAAGGCCGATTTCAGTTTTCCCCAGGCGTCTACTCTTAACTTTACAACTGTTTTGTTTCTCCGCCACGTTCGGATCTTTATTCACTTTGATCTTTTTCGCATCTTCGACCCTATCTTCTTTAGTGTGAGGTCGTTTCCTGTTGCTGTCGATAATTTCGTGTATTTTAACCTTGTTCTTATCGTTAGGATCTTTCGAACTACCCGCGATCGACAACGTGGGATCTTTGTGCCTTCTATGGTCGTGGTTTTTCTTCGTTGAAGATTCTTCGCCGCTATCAAGATCGTCGCCGAATAAACTTTTAATTTTCTGCTTGCTATTCTCTTCGCTTTTCCTAGCTTCTCTCCTGGCCTCTCTGTTAGCCTTCTCCTGTCGTTCCATCTCCTCGCTAATTAATTTCGACTGCTTGATCATGTTATCGAAGATTTCATATTTCTCCTCGAGGAATTTTCTCACGTTATCCGACATTTTCAATTCGAAGCCAGAATTTCCTCCGTCTTCTTTCGGTTTCGTATCCTCCTCAGAATACAGGTGCTCCAAAGCTGTTTCCGGTGTATCTGGCGGTGTTTTGCTAGCCTCTTCAGAACGTTTCGACGAGGTACTGGCACTCCTGCGCCTCTGTTCTTTGCTTTTCGCCAGAAGATCGCTGGCTTTACAGAAATCCCTCTTCTGGTCCCATCTCGATTCCTTCTCTTCCCCCCGCGACTTCGGACCTCGCTTCTCTTCTAATTGTAAACTTACATTTAACTTATCTTCTAATTCTTCTTTAATAGGCACTTCTAATTTTACGTTATCTACTTCGTCGTGTTGCATCTCCGTTTCTTCGGGTTCAATATCGAAGTTATCGGTAGAAGTTTCGATCTTCACGTCTTCTGTTTTCTCGTTTAATATCTCAGCGGCTGTTTTGAAGGCGGGCGGCTCGCTTTTCCAACTCGAAGGTGACTTTTCGTCTTTATCGCTGCTCGAACCCTCTTCAGATTCCTGCTTGATCATTTGGTCTTTCTTGATGTTCCGGAATAGGTCGGAGAGCGTGTCGTATTTTGCCGGCTTTCGGTACCCAATCTTCTAAAGCGTCGTACAAGTTCTTCTCCGCGGTGAATTTTTTTATATTCGACACCTATCGAGAAGATTTATTTGATGAATGAATTAATGACGAGGGTAAAACTAGGAAAGGACGATTTGGAAGGATAGAATATTAAAAACGTTGAGAGAAGGAATCGTAAAGAGATGCAACTAAATCGGAGAAACAGTACCATATGTATGACAGCGTACTCGGCATTCTTATGTAGAATTGGGAGGGTTAATGATTCGGATCCTGAATGTGGTGGGGTGGATACAGCGAGGCATGTTTTATTTAAATGTCAACATACTGATAAGTAGCGGTCGTATACGAAAGTCAGAGCATTAGCTAAGAGGGTAAATTGGCAACGACGCGAAACAGATATTTGAGATAACGAATCGGTGGAATAGTGGAAATTTTTTAGTAATGCTGCTAAAGAATTAGATAAGTTACGGCACGATATTTAGATAATAGGGAAGTACGTATTTATAAATGGATGAATTAATTTTATACTCTTTAGTGATCTGAATTAAGTGTTAAATTATATTAGCATAGTTGGGGCGTATAATGAGTATTTAAAATATAAATCCTAAATTTAATTAGTATTTGTTGGAATAACCAGGATTAAGTTATTGTCCAATATTAGTGTTTTATTTGCTTTTAGATCATTACGCTGGTCCATCTTTCTGCTACTGGAATAGATAAATCCCGTCCATCCCTTGGCGAATGCTGGGAGAGAACTAAAGTCGTTCCATGGATGCAAACATAATAAGAACCGATAACTGACTGATTTATTATATTTTTTTTATTATTATTAATTATTATAGGAAAATTATTGAGTTAGAATGACATTTCAATTGTTATGGCATCCATATAGTACTTAGAATAGGTAGCCTCGTGAAGTACCTTTAGGTGGAGCGCGGGGTTTAAAGATGAATTGTAATTATTTAGCTTTTCATAAGGGAAGTGTCTGTCAATCAATCAACTTAAGACGTTGGATACTGCGGGTCATAGGAGGCATTCTAAGCGTCCGGTGCTAGAAACTCTTACGTTGCTTTTCCCAAGTCCGTAAATATGCCACCAGTAGGCACATAGCGCCATCTACAAGTCGTATCTCTTTTTGTATTTAGTAGTGCACGCACAGCTTCTTTACAATTCCTTCACTCAACGTTAAAAATAATGATATACACTCAAAGATATTGTAATTTTATCTAAGGAAAAATTTTAAAAAGGATCTAATCGCTAGGAAAGGAAAAATATTTCCTGTAAAAGCAAACGCTTCCCCATAAACATTCTTGAGCACGCAAGAGTACGGGACCAGAGAAATAACAAAAAATGATAGTAAAATTAGGGAATCAAATAACAGATGAGAGAGTGGACAGGATCTAAACTGAGGACAGTGAATAAATCAATGAATCAAAACTCAAAAAGAACAAATGAAATTGTATGTTTGAAGGTCCATATTAGGTTATGTGATTAAAACGTATAAGATGTAATACTTTCTAATTTATTTATTTTACTTTAACACTTCTGCGACCGGTTTCGGTTTTCAGTAAACCACCATCAGGTAGATACATTACAAAATTACTGTAATTTTCTTATTTTTGTATTGTATCTGCCTGATGAAGGTTTACTGAAACCGAAACCGGTCGCAGAAGTGTTATAGTAAAATAAATAAAATTAGGAAGTACTACATCTAATACGTTTTAACAAATAAAAATAATATGCAAAGGGAACATGAAAAGTATATTAAAACGTTTCTACAAAGAAGCGTTTAAACGTACTAAACTTTCATACACGTAAAATTCCAAAATCTACAATGCGAACACTCCCATAAGATAGAAACACGAACAGGAAAAACAATTTATTCGTTTCACTAAAGCTTGTTTGTTAAAAAAGAAATGTAGAAAACTGAAGAAGATGAAGAACTGATATTTGCAATAATGAAC
This sequence comes from Protaetia brevitarsis, assembly GCA_004143645.1. NCBI lineage: Eukaryota > Metazoa > Arthropoda > Insecta > Coleoptera > Scarabaeidae > Protaetia > Protaetia brevitarsis. Next base: position 795,962 of record RXPK01000304.1, read on the forward strand.
CTCTATTAGTTTTTGGAGAAACAAAATGGTGGATCCAATATGGCGGAGAAAAATTAAATATAGGATAAACGTCAACTTTTTTTAAGTCAGTAATTTACGTGGTATTTGGGGTCACTATTTGTGCATATAAAATCAAAAACAAATTGACGTAATCAATATGGTGGAGCCTTAAAATTAATCGATAATTTAAGGGGTTTTTGGTGATAACTATTGAAAAAAATGAGACCATTAGAAAAATAAAATAAAAATATTTTTTATTTAAAGAAAAATAAAAACTTAAGAATTGCTTAAAAGAACAATTTAAAAAAAATATTTGATTTATGTTTTTATTTTTCTCGCTCTAGGAGAACACCCGACTTCTAGTTCTTTTCATTAATGCTTGATTTCTAATTAGAAGTAGATACATTTTCACAAAATACTGACCACGAAGACTGAAGATAAATTTAACCTTCAATGCATTAGGCTTGTAATATTGCCATAAATAGTACAGTATAGTATGGTATGTAGAAAACTGAAGAAGATGAAGAACTGATAGTTACAATAATGAGCCCCCATGAAAAGAACGCAAATTACAGAAGAATAAATAATTGGAATCTCAGGAATGTCCGATTGTTCTTAAATAGGAGGAAACCACTTTTCAAATCGGCTTTAGCACATACGACAAAAAATGTGAATACATGGACTAGCATGTATATTTGCGTGAACGTGCTTCCAAAATTATTTGGTGTTAAACCAAGAAGTGTATAGTATTACTTGATGTTATTTAGAAGAAGAAAAAAGATACTTTCACAATAACCCAAAGGCCAAAATATAAAATTCAACGTGGAACAAGAGTCGCAACACTGGCATCAACTGAAGGCAGTTCTCAAGGAAATATCAGCATACTTAAAGAAAAGAAATTGGAATCAAGTCGTCAAGTCTTAAATACTTATACGTAAACATCAAAAAGAAAAACTGTTATGAAACAGGAATGAATCTAGGATGGGAACATATAAACTTTATTATATCCTAAGAAGGTCCTATGAAAAATGTATTCAGACTAATATCATACCTTTGGGTGTGAAATCTAACATCAATCGTGAAGACTATAGACTATGAAAATGAAATATCCCTACAAAGTGTTATCAGAATTGACGAAATATGACAACTGAAGGTGCCACCTATGTTAAAAACAAAAGAAGATTTTCAGCTCCAATGGTACGGACAATAAAGCTAAGTAAGGAAAAAACTTCTTGGACAAATATGGGAATAGAAGAGATCAAAGAAAGACTTCACGGAAAGGCTAAATCTAAATTAACACTCACCAATTTCGCTAACGAATTCCTATACATTGTCATCGTTGTAACGGTTTTAAAAACTGAATATTCTAAATCTGCAGCACAGTCGTCGATGTCTTTTTTATCGAATACGGGATTCGGCTGACATTCCTTATAATTATCATTTAAAACGTCGGATATCCTGGATAAATATTGTTCTCTCGTCGCCAAACTCAATCCACTGACTTTAGTTTTCGTAGAGGAAGCCGCTAGGACTTTTGTGGTTTTAGAGAATAGTTTGTCGATCGTATCTTGGGATATTTCCTACAATCAAGACATTAAGCCGTATTTTGGTGTGAAACAAAAAAGATAAAAGATGAACTAGAGAAAAAACATATCTTCGTAAAATAAGCTGCAGCATGAAGAAAATATGTTTTTTAAACAAATAAATTTAATACGTAAAATTCCGCTTACTTATGAGAGGATATTCTACTTTTTTTTTCTGTCTTTCCGTACAGTGAGAGGAATGAATCATTGTAAAATTAATACTTCGTTTCATAATTAAAGGCAAAAAAAGGTTAAACAAACACACCAAAAAGTACAGAACACAATAAATGTTTTGCCTCAATGTGACGTCACCTAACAGTCTTGTTGTTTGCTTCACTCGGTCCTAAGGTAGAGGATGGAGAGGGCTGGTCTGAGTATTCATGGTTTAAAGGTGTAACATTCAATTCAATGTAAATTTGAATGATTCGACAGGGCAAATATAACAAACTATCTAAGTTATCAAGCAGGTCGTGATTATTACTATTATTACAGTTAAGTGTTTTGTATTTTTGATACTAATTAAACATCTCAGTATTTAATGATAAAGAATAACAACTCAATCAATGATACAGATCATTGGCTTACATGTTTCGGCTAAATAGCCATCTTCAGAACCGTGTTAGATCTGAATATGGCTATTTAGCCGAAACATGTAAAGCCAATATATCTGTACCATTCATTGAGTTTCTTACTTGTTTTACTTTATCATTAAACATTAACTCAATTTGAACATAACCATGCATTCTAGTATTTGTTATGACAAGATTTTTGTACGTATTGCTGTGGCCTGGCACCCCGGTTTTCGTGAATTCAGTGTTTTCATGTTTTATCCGATCAACCTTTGTCAATTTTTCGGGATGGTTTTCTCAAATATTAATATTTTATTTTAAACAAGATTTAGTTATTGATTTGATTGTTTAATTTATTTATTTAAATGTTCAGTTGTTTAAATTAATGTCACTCTTTAATATATTTGCATTTGCTCATGTTGTTCAATGTCCTTTCTTGTATATTTTTCTTCGATGATCTGTGCGTTAGGCGTAGCGCACGCAGCTGTTAATATATTTACGATTGTTTTAACCTTGTAGACTTAGTTCCGAGATTGACAAAAGCGTGTAAGTATTTGTGTTTTTGAATTCGTTGCTGCCATTTTGTAATTCATCTGATTTTAAGATTTGTTTCGCTTAATTTGATTTTATTTCGTCCATCAAGGAACTCGTTTAATAATAATTGTTATTATATTCTTGTGTACACAATTTAGATATAAGATCATTTATTATTGGAAGATATATATTTAGTTTAAAGAGTTAACTTTTCGTTTTTAATTTTGTTAATTTATAATTTATTAATCACCTCGGGTTGGATGAATAGAAGCTTTGTGCTTGTATGTAAGTTTTTCTTTTGTTAATTTACTTGATTTGCCCACGTTTAGTTTAGTTTGTTTTGATTTTGAAACCACGTTGATCGATTGATATAAACTATCTTCCTGAACTATTACCTTTTTGCTTTGTTAGAGGATTTAGCATTGTCCTTTTGTAATTTAGATTCGAGCAGTTTTTTGATTTAAGCCAGGACTCTCTGTCTAGGGTTTTTGTTTTCTGCATAATTGTAATTAATTTTTTTTTTCTTTTTTTTATATAATAAATTTCTGATTGTTGGTTGCGAGTGTTTAATTGTTCTTTTGCGCCCTTTATTTTTATCCGTTGAGCTAGCTAATTTAATTTTATTTTCGTTTTGCATTTTCAAAATTCTTTTGTTACATTCAGTACACAGCAGTATGTACTTTTTTTTAAACTTTTGTTTAACGAAATCTGTAAATACAATTATTATTTATCTACTAGAGGAGTATGATTATAACTCTAAAACTAGACGTGCTGGAAAGGTTTGGTTTTTGGTTATGTCTTTAGTTAAAAACTGAAGAACTTTACGCCCATTAAGCCCATTTTTACAAGTTGTTCAAAAAAGAAATAAAATAAAATGAAATTGTCGGGTAGTATTATTATTAAATTTCGTTAAATGGCATTTAATAAAATTTGTAACAAACGATAACTTACTTGTGGATTACGCCGCAATTCAAATTGTTTCCGTATAAAATCGTTTGATTCTTTCCTAGCCTTGTCTTCTCTCTCCATAGAATCGCCCTCTTCGTCATCGTACATATTGAGCAACTCCTTTTGTGTCCTGCGTCCGCCTTCATATAGCCCATCGTCGAAATTGATATCGTTATACTGCGCCTCAGTGCTGTACTGGATATTCTTTATGTGGAAATCGTTGATCATCTCCTCGACCTCTTTCTTGTTAGCGCAAATATCACAGTTCTTCTCGCAGTTGGGGGGCGGATCCCCGAAATGACCCGAAAATAACCTATGTCGACATTCGCTACGAACCAAAACAGAGACATTAAGAAGAACGGTTAAAAGTCGCAATTTACTTTGCCGTTTCGCAGTATTCCACCATTTTCCCGAAGGAATGCAACGAATTCTTTGCTTTGGCCTTCCTAGATTCGCGATCCTTAGCCTTAGCGAGCTCTTGATTCAAGAGAAACTCAACCGCTTTGCTGTCAGATCTGTTGTAGTAAATGCGACAGTGTGAAGGTTTTCCATCTCTGCCGGCTCTGCCGGATTCTTGATAGAAAGACGCTGGATCTTTCGGCACTCCCCAGTGTATCACGAACCTGAAATGGCGGGTTCGATCGTTTCGAATATGAGTTTTGTAAATAATAGACCAAGAGCCGAGGACAAATAAAAGGTGTAACGATTTGCGTAAGGTTCTAATACAGAAAAGCAGGTCGTCCTGCATTTGCAACATTCGAACAGTGGTTACACCTTTGCTAGAATAGGTAACAATCGACTTATAATGAGAAAAAAAGTGACACCGTTTGAATATTACGAAAATAGTGGGAGATTGTATTAAGATTGCGAAAATGTAGAATTTAGCTACCATTTTTGCTGTGCTAAAACCGAAATTCAACTTATCTTTTTAATATTAGTGCAAGTTTTAGAAATACGTGATGTCATGTGTCTCTAGTCCCTATATATTAACAGTGTCATATCTGTCTTGTACTGAACAGCCCCTGTATACAAACAAATGACAAACGCCACTATGTCGCGAATATTATGGAATTGAATAGAAAATTCTCGAATCTTCTTTAATACCCTCTAAAAATCTAGAAGCCGTATTTAGGAACATATATAAGCAGTGGTGTTGTCACCCGTCCTCGTTTAGCGAGGATTGTCCTCGTTAGACAAGAAATATCCTCGCAAAAGCTCATTTATTTAGAACAAAAAAAAAAGTGATTACATTACAGGGATGGGATATAAGGTACAAAAGAAAATGAATGTTGTGATCTTAAAAAAAAAAGAATGAGCAATGATTGAACATTTCATTTTGCACTAATTTATTAATTTAAACCTTATATGTCCTCCCACCAAGTTTGTCCTCTCCGGACACATATAAAAGAGAAGCAACTCTAATAAGCAGCTACAATGCGGAAATAATCCACATTACTTATGTTATGTTTGTGGTGAGGTGACTTTTGCGTCTCAGAAGCCGTCTATTACTCCTTGATAAAACGGGCAATCAACATTGTTTCGGTTGCTAAACAGGAGATCAAGACAATCATTGGGCGCCACATATCCGCTGTAATATACGCGCTCCAAATCCGAGAAACTGATTAAATCATAAAAAAAACTATCTATGTGGTTTGCTGTCTAAATGATCTGGAGAAATTTTCTGCATGATACCTCATGTTGGACAAGGCACAGGTATATCCAAAAAGAAAAATCGGTTATCACCTATCCAAATATCTCATCTGCCATGAGACCTGTGCCCCATAGTGACGAACTTCCTATTTCAGAACCCACAAAAACATTCACTTACAAATCAGATAACAGCGATTTGTCAAAGAGAAGATATGCCATCAACATCAAAGAGGTCCTGAGTTCACACCAAGCACGTCATAGCGCCAATCGAACGAAATAAACCAGTCAACGATCTCGTGAGATCCAGAACTTTCAAAAAATAAGGCAGAGTTAGTAGGATCAAGCAGCATGGAACCTATTAGAAGACGATGTGTGTGTTTTTCGTAAACGCCATAAAGGCCTAGTACCATTAGATTAGATTAGATTAGGATTGGGGTAGCCTATGGACCTGTTTCACCGCGATCTTTTCAGATCTATTGTGATTCCCTTTTTTCCTAGAGGACGCTCTCTAATTTTGCCCTCTTAATTAGGCTAGTACCATCTTTTGGCATGGAAAATAATTTGGTTTTCCGCAATAACACTAGCGGTTTATTTGCGGCTTTAAATATAAACTACAACCCAGAGAAATGGAATTTGTTTATAGACAGTTCAACATTGAGTTTAACGACAGCACTACTGCATATTGGAAATATTCTACCGTCTATTCCTGTTGTATATGCCGTTACCATGAGAAAACATACGGCAATATGAGGTACCTATTGACAAGCATAAAATACGATGAGCACCAAAGGTCGATCCGTGGCGACTTAAGGATGGTTACACCCTTATTTGGGTTGCAGCTAGATTGTACCAAGTTTTGCGGTTTTTTTGTGAGAATGGGACAGTCGGGCAAAGGCACTTCATTACAAAAAACAAGACGGGCTTGTTTGCAGCTGAAAAGAATGTACAACGTATGCTATTGGTAGACTCCAAAACGATTTTGTTGCCACCACTGCGCATGAAATTGGACCAAATGAAAAACTTTGTTAATAACCAGCTTTTCAGTATCAACATCAGAAATTGCCAAAGCTAAGTGAAGCAAAAATTAAAGAAGGTATTTTTGTTGCTCCACAGTTTCGAAATATTCTGAAAGACGAACATTTTGACAGCACTCTACAGATATTGAAAAAAAAAAAGAATGACTTTGCCCTCGTGATAACTAATTACTTGGCAAATAAAAAAAAAGCTGACGTTACGTTAATCTTATTGAAAAATATCCTGTCATCGTATGAAAAAATGGGTTGCAATATATCTCTAAAGATCAATTTCCTACACTCACACCTTGACTTTTTTTCCTGGAAACTGCGGAGCTGTAAGTCATGAGCACGGCGAACGCTTTCATCAAGATATCACAATGATTTTCTCCATTGTATTGTCCTCCATACCAGAGAAACTAGTATGCTTCTACACTTGCCGACTTCTGTTGGACTCTTGTTAGAGATGCTCCAGAAGCAATTCATAAAATAATAGCAAAAAGACGGCTTAAAGGTGTAAAAGTATGTATCCATTTATTTCGGCAGACGCGGCGTGCGTTATTTCGGGGTAGATTTACGTTTGAGGGAACTTAAATTTCGTAGGGACGCGAATAAAATACGACGTTTGACGGTTTAATTACGGCAACGAAAACTAGATTAGAACCGGACGATTTAGTATTTCTAAATAAACTCTCAACACGGCGCCAACCAGATTCAAACATTCTCAAGAAGTTAACTGTTTAAAGTGTTCGCCGATAGTTAAAACTTTTGTAACATGCAATATCTCGGAAAAAATCACCACCCAAGTTGTGCTTTAAAAATTTAGGGACTATATGTGGATGAAAGTGGAAAAAATTAATTGTTGTAGTAAAATAACCTCTAATTGTGGCAAATGTCCGGAAAAAGATGATGAAAATGAAAGAACTAGAAAGCAAGGAGATATAGGAGGCCGAATTCATCCTGTGGAATTAAAAAGCATTCCTTATAACTAATTGAAGACACGAGTGGATGAAGGTGTTATGTTACAAAATCAAACTTTTTCAGAAATTAAGTTTTTTATGTAATTTTTCTCAAAAGTAGTGTAACATAACCCCTTCATACATTCACAAGACTCGAGTGTTCTTGAATTTCTGGAATTTTCCATGGCCTTGATTCATGCAAAAAAGACAGTTTTTAAAATGCGACAAAGCATCTTCATCCACTCGTATCTTCAATTATAAATAAAGTGTTCGACTCTTGTTAGAGATGCTCTCTGGAGCAATTCACAGAATAATAGCAAAAAGGCGGTGTATTTAATGACCCTAAAAGTGTAATTTTGTTAAAAATAAAATAAAAAAAAACTGTTTCTGAAAACAGCAGCTAATAAGTTTTCAATTTCACTGTCATTTTTTTATATTCGGCGCCCCAAAATTAACAAAAAAAAAATACACTTTTCAAACAAGACACAGCAAATTTAATAAACTAAAATTTGTTGTCCAGTGTAATTGGTAACATTTAACTTATTTTAGTTGATTGCATAAGATAATATCAGATTGAATCACTTTTAATAACATCTGCAACTCTTGTCGTAACGTCCAAAATCGTCTGCCTTTTTTTTATTATTCATCATTCATCAAGTCGAGTATTACCTACTAAGGTACAAAGTATAACCATGATAAAAATGGCTACATTTTCTTATTTATATATTTGAAAACAGTCTTTATATCAATTTATACATCAACTGTATTTTCGGTATTAGAACTTTAGGCAAACGCTCATACTTTCTTTGTCGTTTGGTCTTAGATTATAGTCTTTACCTTACTGTAGCTTTATCAACACCCATTCCAAAACTAACCGTCGCGCAAATAACGGGGTAATCCCCGTTCTGCCAGCTCTCCTGGCATTCCAATCTCGCCGAATTCCTCAACCCCGCGTGGTAACACATCGCCTTAACTCCGAGAGCATTCAATTTATGCGATAAGATCTCCGTCTGCTCCCTGGTCCTGCAATAAATAATGCCGCAGGAACGCTCCTCTTTGGGCACGTCCTTCTCGCCCTCTACGTTCAACTTTTTCAATATGAAATCCCTTAAATGCGCGTACAAGTTGTCGACCGTGTTTTGAAAGTAGACGTCGTAATAGAGGTTAGGGCGATGCGAGGTCGTCTTGAATAATTTATGATTCTTTAATTTAAGGCTCGAAATAATATCTTTCATCACCTGAAATTGGAAAACAAAAAGGGTGTCGAACAGGAGATGAGAGCCGATATTTAAAGTTTTAGTTACGTCGGCTCCGGCGGTTGCAGTTAACGCTATAAATGGGACGTCGTTGTTTTACGTAGATCGCCTAATCTAAGGTAATCCGGTCGAAAATCGTGGCCCCATTCGCTTACGCAGTGCGCCTCGTCCACGACTATGTAGGCGATTTTGTCGAATTTGATCATGTTGTGAAACAAGTCCTGCAAGAGCAAGTTAAAAAGTTTGACGGCAAAGTTACGAACAACGGGACAATATCAAGAATCTCATAAGGTGTAATTCTTAACGAAGGATTTTCTAGTAATCCGTTGTTGTTTGGGTTATTTTAACAAATGATGGAAATAGCCCAAACACCAACCCATATTCTAGTACGACCAAGGATTATGACATTTAAATAAATTGTTTTACAGTATTTTTCGATACTTATGGTGAAATTCTATGCATATCTGTTTTTTTACCGTAAAAAAAAACATCTATGATACATAGATAGTGCCACAAAGTAAACATGAACGGTTTCTTACAATAAAATCTTTCCTGAGTTTATAATATCTTAATAATAAATATAGCCTTTATCTATTTATCTTTAGGTTTGTTTGTTTCTCTGATCTAAGCAGATCCAAGGAATTTTACGCGTTTGTTTGTATTTTAGAGCATGATTTGTGCGTGTTTGTTTGTTAAGAGCAAGCAAATCCAGATCACAAAGAGGTTGCTCTTCCTGCTCGCGGTCCAGCGTCCGAGCAATTACGAGCAATTTGTGCAACATAACCTACTCGCACTAACACCGTGTTGTAAACTGTCGTTTGAAAATGTAACTTGATTTATAACTGCATCAAATATGCACGAAATAGATAATATAATGATACCAATGTGTTTGATGTAAAGAACGATCATTATATTTTAAAAACTTCACTTGGTAGGTACGCTTCTCGCAGGAAAAATCGGAACACCAGCAATCGTCAGTTTTAAAATTTCTTGGATGTAAATGCAGCTTTTAGAGGATATATTCACTTACCAAAACCATAAATCACATAAATGTATAGAGAGAAGAGTTTCCTTTAGAAATACCGAATACGGAAATATTCATGCAAAAAAAGATTCATAACAACAAAAAGGCCTCTTGAATAGACGGCTTCATTTAGAAATACAGTGTATGTATTTAACTTGTTTGATGTTATGCAGAGATAATTCTTTTTTAAGAAAACATAGGTTATGGGATTTTAAAATTACATTACTTGTTAGTGCTACTTTGATATTAGTTACTTACGTTAACAATAGACAATATGTCAATCAGCCTCCTGACTTTTGGGACAATGTGATTTTTACAGATTTATTGATTACACTATTATTGTTTAGTATTGTTAAATATTGTATTACTTTAATGTTTTCGTCTATCTATTAAAAAAATACCAAATACCTATTTTAAGATTGAAAGCAATTAAGTTCGCAAATAAATTATTTTTTTGTATTAACTCTACGTTTATTGTATTTTCAAGAAATATATCTTAGTTATCGTCTGTGTAATCCAATATCTTTATTCTATTTTATTGAAACACTTTTGGTCTGTAGCACAGGTCCAGGCAGTAGAAATGAGAAAATATTAAAATTAAATGAATCAAATCCAAAAACAAATATTTTAGCACTAACTGAGATTGACGAACAATATGCTTTCTTACGATGTTTGTTATGTATGTAAATGCAACGATATTGTAAATAATTGTTAATAAACCTGTGCTACATAAAGTCAGTTTGTAAACAGACCAAGCGTTGTCCATATTTCAAGAAAATAGAACGACATTGGATTACACAGGCCATAGCTGCAATATGTTTCTTGAATATACAATAAACGCAGGGTTAATAAAATAAATAATTTCTTTGCGAACTTAATTGCTTCAAGAATTTTATAAATAACCTTAAAATTATTTTTAGCAATTTTTTAATACATAAAAACTTGATAGTAATGCAAAATTTAAGAATATTAACCAACAATAATAGTTAATACATCAATAATTGTGTAATCAATAAATCTGTGAAAATCACACTTTCCCGAAACTAAGGAGACTGATTGATTGCCTATTACTAAAGTTATACTTGCGCGCATAAATCGAACTAAAGGTTTGTTCGCTGGTACTACACTTTCCACACTGACTCCTACTTAAAACAGGATAAAAGATTTACTCTTTATGCATCTGAGAAAGAGACAATATGCACCAGTGTAATTGGTGTAACACCAGCGAACAAACCTTAAAAGTGACTAATATCAAAGCAGCACTAACAAGTAATATAATTTTAAAATCCCATCACCATATGTTTTCTTAAAAAAGAATTATCTCTACATAACATCAAATAAGTTAAATATATATACTATATTTCTAAATGAAGCCGTCTATTCAAGAGGCCTTTTTGTTGTTACGTATTTTTTTTGCATGAATATTTCCGTATTCAGTATCTCTAAAGGAAATGCCGCCACCGAAACTCCAATGTGTTTATTCAGTGTATAAACCTTTTTTTTCTCTATACATTTATATTTCTGTTTAAAGCTGCATTTACACCCAAGAAATTTTAAAATTCTCGATTACCGGTGTCCCGATTTTTCCTGCGAGAAGTGTACATAAATACTAGTATATGATGCATTTTTATTGTAGTCTAGGTTCATTAACTTTAAAAAATTACTTTTACTTTTCCTATTCATAATAGCTATGACAATCTGACAATAGTAAATAATAAAATTAAGGTTATATTACAATCGAGCGCATTTGTTTGTACCATCTTTAAATCCAACTCTGAGAGGCTCTCAAGTTACTCTGATGACGTCAGTAGATACTGCTCCAAGCACACAAACAAACAAAGCTTTTATTTCTTGTATTATCACCACCCAAATTCATATAAATAACTACACCATACACAAATTATTGTTAGTCTTTCAGTTATAAGTTACCACCAAAGTTTATTATTAGAATAAAATACAACCAACATACAGTGTGTTCCAAAAAGTTTTATACAAATGGAAAAAAAGTTTATCTTACATTTCACAAAAAAAAATATATTCTTGATAAAAAGTTCTGCATGACTTGTAGATCCATAATTAAGTACAAAATTTTTAAAACATTGGCTGGAATACAGGGAAAATCAAAATCATGATTTGGAGTGAGAGTAAAATACGTTGAAACTGTAGTGGAGAGCAAAGTGTTCATTGAAATTGTTATTAAGTAGCAAAAAATTATGCCCACTTGTTGATTAAAATTAAAAGATATTTCAATAAACATGTCAGCAATTGTTAGATTAATGCGCAGTATGAAACAGCGTAAGATCCCGTACATAATAAGCGCCTGATCGTGTTTTTTACACACGTTCTTGATAGAGTGTATTGGAATATCTAATAACTGTCAACAAATCTCAATGTTACATCAGTGTGTTTGCAATAATTAGAGAAATGCCAGTAAAACTGAGTATTGACGATAAAATTGAAATTGTTCTTATTGTTGGAGAAAATTATAAAATTTAAATTTCATAACTGTCAGATATGTAATAACCCTAATAGCCAAATTTAAATTTCCGGCAACAATTTTTAGTGAATTCAACTTAAAGGCATTAAAATACCTATTACTGTAGTACAAAATGGTGGGTAATTTTTTATTTCAACGTTGAAGTTACTAAGGATAATTCCGGGAAATTTAAATTTGGCTATTAGGGAAATTAATTCAAGAGTTCTGAAAGTGTTGAAAATAAATTTAGAAAGAAACATCAGGCATGGATTCGAAATGAAGATATTGAATTGATATGTGATGCTATCGGTCGTGGAAAATCCAAAATATTCACTTCGAAAAAGATCTAATTTATTAAATGTAAGTAAAAATACAGTTGCACGAATTTTAAAGTCAAATATGTTTAAACCACACAGACCACAATTTCTCCATATTTAAAAGAAAGAGATGTTGAACGAAGGTTCGAATTTTGTGCTCGTATCCAAGGAGAATTGGAAGATAACAGATTTATGACACGGCAGGTACATGGAGTTTCCTTGGCCTCCAAGGTCGCCGGACATTACCCCTCTAGACTTTTTTTTTGGGGGCTACTTAAAAGAAAAGGTACACCTTCAGAGGCCATTTCAAGATGTTGATCTTCTTGAAAGACTCATTAGACAAACATGTGAAGCTATAACTCCAGATGTGATTAGAAATGTCATACACGAATTTAATCAACGAACAATCACTTGTTTAGAAAGGGGCGGTGGATCCCAGATAACACGTAAGCTTACGACAAGCTTGCCACTTGCTTAACTTTACCTTGTCCAGACAAGCTTAACAGTAAAAGGTTAATGCTGGGGTTAATGCAAGCTTGCGACAAAGTTATTATATCATGGTACGGTGACTTCGTGTATTTCCGGAGTGATTCGACGTCAATCGTTCATCGAGTATTGATTTTTTTTTGGTTTAACCGCCATTCCGCTATTCTGTCATCGACCGCCATTGTTTGTTGTGTTCAGTTGTGTCGTATGCGTTTGAGCTGTTTCAGTGTATAATAGTTTTAAAACATCTTCCATGCAAAAGTAAGTATTATCTAATTTTATATCTTTTACTAGATATGCATTGTTGCTTCAAGAATATCAATAGTTTATAATTCTAACCGATGAACCGAATTGTGTACAGAGAAAACAAATGGCGATGTGCGTGGCCAGGCTCGGTATAATATTTTCTACTAATTTCCATTTGATTCACTACTATACCGTATATATATACCGTTCCTGCGAATACCCTAGTAAACATCACTTACAATAAATAAAAAAGAACATGTATTAAATTGCCCAACTATTGCATATAATTCTAACCCAATTTTCCACACCATAAGCGCATAAGCCAATGCACTTAGTTTAAAAAGTTATAGTTTATATTTGCTAGCTAGCTAGCTTGTGGTATAATTTGATTTTATATAATTCAGAAAATTTGAATAATGTTTGAGGTTTTTTCAGTTTTAATGACAGTGTAATGGGATTTTTCAATAAATTCAAAAATATACATATAAATTCAGTGTTATAATGAACAAGAATATTATATATATATTTGTATCTCTTATTTCAAGAAATCATTCTAATGTTATCAAATATTTTTTAGGAACCGATTACAGTAATGAGCATCACCAAATTAAATTAAACCAAGTGATGTGGAAGGTCTTAGAAGATTTTTCTTTCATAGCAGAGCATTTAGAAACTAAAATGGATACGGTTTTAGATTTGGCCCAACAGACTGCCGCAATACAACAGGCATTACATATATAGTAACTAATAAGGATTAAGAGGAGAATCAATTTCATAACTTATGAAATTCTTTTTCAGCAAATATAGAAGCTTCTATGACATTAGTAAACCATCAAATAGTTGAAAACTCTTCTTGGAGAAAAAAAGTTGGTGAGTAATTGATATTATTTAAATTATTACTTAGTTTTATTTTCCAAGTCCGAAACCATGAATGTTCATTAATTGAATTAATTCCAACAAAAAAATTACAGATTCGATATTTGATATCAACCCATGGAAGGAACGTTAAGAGTTTGACATCAAACATCCTAAAAAAAACCACTAGAGGACAATATTGACGCAAATCCTTCTCTAACAGGAAAAAGCTTAAAAAACCTTTTCCAGAAGACTGAAATGCTTAAAATTATTTTTGATGAGTTTTTTATTTAATAACCACTAAGTATAGTAAAAATAAGGTAGTTTGTATTTTGTAGTAACGGGGGAAACAGTTACTTTTCATAATATCCACGACGACTTGTTGACTCTTGGGCAACTGATGACCGTTTTCCCTGTCTTCCCATCTCTGGTATTGTTTTATTTTTTAATAGTTGTCCTTTTTTTATTACAGAGAATCGCGGCAACACGATGACAAAGGAAAATAGATTATAGTGTTTTTCTATATAAATATAAAAACGCAATCTAAATATGTATATATAAATATGTAGAAGTTTTTTTTTTATTAAATACTGAAATTCTAATTTTATTTGAATTCTAGCAATTTTACTTGATGCAAACAGATGTGATTTTGAAAACAATTAAAATATTTTGGGAGACGATGGACGGCATGCGAAAATAATAAAATGAACGCAAATGATATCTAATTTACTAAAATTCTCTCAGAGTTTTGTTTAGTAATAATTTTGCAAAAAACATTTTTGGAAGCACTTGGAAGTTAGGTACATAAAGTTTATTTGTACGAAATTTATTTTGGTTTCAGTTTGCTGGTTATATCTTTCCTTAAAATATTTTAGTAATTTTCAAAGTCACATGAATAAGAGGTCATATACCCAACTCCTTTTCTTGACTATAGCCAAGCTTTAGAGAAAGCTTATACAAACTTTGATAAAGGCTTACAACAATCAAAACAAAATAGGAATTGGGTATTAATTTCTTCATTTTCTTGGTTTTTAGGTCAAAAATATGGAAATGTACATTAATAAGGACGTTTCACTTTGATTTCAAAAGCTTTTTCAAGTATACATATCAAAATATAAATTGTAAATGGTGTAAATTATAAGTAAATTGTTTAATAAATGATAAAATCATAATTCAAAATTCAACAAAAACATTGTTTACTATGAATTTTGAATTGAATTTTTTATATTGAATATATCTTATGTTTTTTTTTTAAAGATAGCGTAAATAGTATGTTTTGATTATTTGTTGTTAGTAGAATATGAAAAATCGAATTTTGTAATTAAATAGATCTTTAAAATATTGTATTTAGCTATAAAATGAAGTTTATTTGAAATAATTTAAATTTATAGACATACAAAAGCAGTTAACCATAAAACAGACATATTACAATATACAATATTTCACAAAACTATATAACTTAATTTTAGAGCTAAATACAATATTTTTAAAGATCTATTTAATTACAAAATTCAATTTTTCATATTTATTAACAACAAATAATCAAAACATACTATTTTGAAACGCTATCTTTAAATAAAACATAACGATATATTCAAAATTCATAGTAAACAATGTTTTGTTTATTAAATAAAAAAAATTATTTATAATTTACACAATTTATAATTTATATTTTTACATATATCTTGAAAAAGCTCTTGAAATTAAAACGAAACGTCCTTGTTAATGTACATTTCTATATTTTTATGACCTAGAAACCAAGAAAAAGAAGAAATTAATATCCAATTCCTATTTTGTTTTGATTGTTACAAACTTTTATCAAGGTTTGTACAGGCCTTCTCTAAAGCTTGGCTCAACATTGTCATTCCAACCTTGTCATATGCTTTTACAGACAAGCTTATGGGAACCTTGCCATGGTAACCTTGTCATATGCTTTTACAGACAAGCTTGTCACAACCTTGCAGCAAGCTTGCACCCTTGCCATAACAAGCATGGTGACAAGCTTTTTCCCTTGTCGAAACAACCTTTAAAAAGGCTTGTATAAACCTTAAATTGTTATCTGGGATACGTTGAAGTTGCGTAGTACGTAGTTACGTAATTTTACATGTTCCCAATAAAATTTATTAGTTGCGTATTACTCATTGCTTATTTATCATGTCTTATTTATTTATTCAATAAATAATCTAATTAATAAATATCTTGTAATTTTTATCTGGGGAAATCACAAATCTACAAGTGGGCATAATTTTTTTGCTACTTAATAACAATTTCAATGAACATTTTACTCTCTACTACAGTTTGAACGTATTTCACTCTCACCCCAAATCATGATTTTGATTTTCCCTGTATTCCAGCCAATGTTTTAAAAATTTTGTACTTAATTATGGATCTACAAGTCACGCAGAGCTTTTTATCAAGAATTTTTTTTTTTGTGAAATGTAAGATAAACTTTTTCTCCATTTGTATAAAACTTTTTGGGACACACTGTACATTACAATAGTTTGGTGCTAATTATTATCATAATATCAATGTGATTTTAATAATAAGAGAAGCTATTCAAATCTATTTGACAAAAATTTGCTAAATTCTTCAATTTAATAATCACATGAAAATGTTTTTTATTACATAAGCATTGAGGTTACAACTACAAAATGCAACAAATTAATAAATTATCAAAAAATTAAAAATCAATTTACTTATTTAAATTATTGTTACCTGCATTCCTCACCGGTGTTGTAAAAATATGATCAATTTAATCATTGAAAAAAAAATTAATCCCCTCTCCCAAGGTCATCAAGACGATCTAAATACTCCTTTATTTCGTTAGTTTATACTAAAATATTTTTCAAGTTTTCTTTTTTTATATGAATATGTAACTTATGGTGGAATTCTTTGAATATATCTGTAGCATCTACAAGATTATCTGTAAGACTATGAGCATGTATTACAGATGCTTAGAGACTTACAACCGTCACAGACATGCACAGAATCTCACCATTACTTCCATCTTTTTTTTTAAATAAACAAATATTCTATATTTACAATATAAATTTATCAAAATCTCATTTAAATACCTCTATATCATAGCACATAAGTTACCTACCTTAAAAGTATTTGTAGCAGCTTGCTCAGGGGTAATATACAACAATTTAGTGTTTGGAGACGTAGTTTTCAAATCCATCAGTATAGTATCACGTTCCGCTTTCAACGTTCTCGAATTCAAAGAAGCGGCCCTAATTTGCAACATGCGTAGATGGTCTATTTGATCCTTGAATAAACAATAATTAGCAACCACGTACGAAATAAAAGATAGCATGACGATTAATACTTTTATGAGTGCCAAGAGCGGTGAGAACACCAACGTAACCTTCCCCTGGGTTAAAACAGCCGGTAATTGATAACAAAGAGACTTGCCTGAACCGGTCGGCATAGATACCAAAACATCAGTCTCCCCTAAAGTGCAGAATTAATCACATCTGTTCGTTAAGGGTCTTCTACGGAATGTAAACACTTACTCTTGAGTATCTGCAGCATCGCATCGCGCTGCAGCTCTGATTTGAATGCCTCGAACTTGAAATGCTCTTTCAAGGCGTCCAGCACCTCGGATTCCTCCATAATCGCATCCGTTCTTGTTACGATACCGAAATATTCGCGATTTATTTACGAATTGACATACTAAGCGTAGTGTACGTAGGTTATGTAGCAGGTGTCAAATGGGGAAATAATCCCGCCATAGCCGGGATTTTATCGTCACGGGCGATTAGAATTTAGAAATACCGTATCCGCGCCGTGCTCAGGTAAATTAAATAATTTACTAGTTTTTCGCAAAGATAAATACGAAATTCTAAGAATAGAATCTTTTCATAATACTAAATAAAAAAAATACTATGTTAGCGCCATCTTTGATGGAACTAGGAACGATGACAGCAAATTAAATAAAATGAATTCTTGTAATTGTATCTTGGTTTAATTATATATTTAATTATCCTGAATTTTAATGATTACACAATTATTAACCTGCACTATTTGCTGCAAAAATTAAAAAGAAAATAGTTGTGCCGCCATCTACTTGTTTAAATATGAAGCATAAATACGTAAAATTTAAAAAGTTAATTTTATTTTAATCAACAAATAATTGTTCTCAAATATATATAAGTTGTATACAAATATGGAATAAAAGCGTAAACACCATTTTTTATGGAAAGAGCGATTCAATCTTTTTTTCTTTTTTAATATTTAATTTATTTTATTAAGAAAATATTTTTTTTAAAGAGGTCGTCTTTGTCATTAATATAAAACAAGAACGGAGCTGCCGATTTTTCTTCTTCAGATGTAGAAAATTAGAGGTAACTTAAACAAATTATTAATTTTGTTTTAATATAAATATAATTGTCCCGTATATATTAAACCACTGATTTTAATAGTTAATAAAATGTATGTGTGTGAGAGTAGTTTGATTCAAGTGAGTGAGAAATTTAAAATAGTATTGAAATTGTATTTCAATCCATGCGTAACTATCTGAATCTGAAGTATAAAGTTTATACCAAATTCATCTGGTTCCGAAAAAAGTGGTATTTCTGTCATTAGAATAAAAAGTAATGCTTTTATCAAATCTTTAGCCACAGAATAGAGACTAAACTAGTGATTAAATGGACAGATATCTAAATATCGTTGTTCAATCAAATTCTGGCGAGTTTTATCTAGGTTTTACATCCTCTTTCAATTAACTCTTGGCGATATTTTGAAACGATTGCAAATTACTATATTTTTGTACGGAAACTCGTGGCGTCGTGTAAATAATAATAAAAAATAAAAGCGCGACTATAGGTCCCATGTTAGTGAAATTTCTGGTTATTTTCTATTCTGTGCTTTAGCTTCAAATCCGCAAAAAGGAAAGTCAATTAGAAATTGGTTTCACTTTAATATATTTCAATTATGCCGCAAAATTATAATTGACTTAACTTAAGAATTCCTTTAACAAATGATTTTTTTGGCCGTGATATATAAAAAAAAGTAAATCAAAAGGTACTGTGTTAGCGCCATCTTTTATAGAAAGAGGGATACAGTTCAAATGAGTGTGGAAATTTGAATATTTAAAATGTTATTACAATTGTATTTTAATTTATGCGTAATTACCGTAAGTTTTAATAATTAAATCAAACTAATATAGTTTTAAAAGTACTTTTCTCATCATTAAAAAATAAAATAATTAAATGAAGAAAAATAATGCCGCTGCAGTGCCATCTTTTGACTGAAATATGAAATACTAGAAATAAAACAATGAAGTTATATTTTAATTATCCGGTATGATTATCATGCCTATATTATATATTTTCTTTTAATATACTTCTTCGTTTAGACAATTATCCTTTTCTTTTGATAAAATAGGTGTTTGATTTGTACAAAGAGTAAGCTTTTATACAAATCGAACAAACCTAATATCACTTACCAGACCGGAGCTGCCCTCTTTCATAGAAGATAGGAATTATATTTGCACGCTAAATTTAAACCGATTAATTTTAATAACCTACTAAATAGTCGTTTATTTTTGTATATAAGTAACGTTTACATAACAGATTTCTTAATTTACTTAATTACCTAATATTTATAAGTTTATTTTTTACAAATACAACCTCCACTTGATTTTAAGTTACACAATTACAGCTCCTAAAAGGAAAAATAGAAAGAAAATAATAAAGATGCAAAAAAATTGAAAAATCCAGTCAGGATAACTGGCATATAAATTTATCGTATCCAATAGCGAGAAAGGCACGAAACAAGTTCATTCACCATCATTTTTTGTCCCAATCATTGTTGAAAAAATTCAAGTTTTATAGAGAAATAAAAAACGACAAAAGAGAAACCGTTTATACATAGCAAGAATGAATTAATGATTTCTGTTTTTTTTAAGTGGAGTATTATTTTTATTATTTCATTTTATGTCATACTTCAGTCGGTAAGATTTAATCAGCTGGTCGTCTCTCACTGTGTTTCTTCGTGTATTCTTCTGCATTTTTTGAGAACTTTTTCCGATCTTTCAAGTATTCCTCCGCCAAATCGGCTCGTAAAGGATGCTCGGGTTCGGGTTCATTGACTAAAGCAACTAAAGCTTGGATAACTGAAATAAGATCATCTTTTGAGAAAAAGAAAACATTTCTAAGATTATGCGGAACTTACCCTGATCCGTTCTCGTGGCAGGTTTCCAATTCTCTGCACTAATTATGGGTAAACAAACTTGACCTTTCTCGTCTATATTCGGGTGATATATTTTCGTTTTAAAACTAATTTTAGGTGGTTTGAATGGATACTCTGCAGGAAAATTTATTTCGATTTTAAAAGCACCCTTATTATAAGGCGGATTATCCTTAAATAAAAAAAATCATCAGTTAAAATATTACATCAAATAAGAGAACTTACAGGCACTATAAGTCCCTGCCACGTTAATATGTTGGCTTCATCGACATGTATATCACGAAACGACTTCAATCCCGAATTTCTGATATCCCCTAGCTCCTAAAAAAGCGCGCAGAGGCATAATGCAAGTGTACTTATAATAACATAACCTGAATGTCGCATATCGCTTTATCGCGCTATCACGAATTGATAATCCCGTACGTAAAAACGCAACTCGCGAGATTTAATACAACAATCGAAATAATGATTACTCATTTCTCGTCTCACACACACACAAATTAAAATTTTAAAAATAGTTATTTGACAGATCGACTTGCAAAACCATATAGCGACTCATTAAAGATATAACCGCAGACAATTCTATGCGATTGCGATAAAACGATAACTGCGGTGTCCAGTGGTACGAATTTCTCGGGTATCTAAAGCGAAATCGGGGGAAAATACTCACCTTTTGTAGCCTCCTCGTAGCTGCCATTTTGTGTTAAATTTTATGTGTATTATTTCACCGGTTCACTTCACCTCATGCAAAGCGAATAAATGTTTATAATACGATATGTTTTATACGAATTATTAAAACGTAATCTATCCTAGTCCTCTAATTCAAGGTCCTACTATAAATTTATTTACAAAAATCTATGCGTGCGAACGAATACTAGGAAACCTAACACCTCCCACTCGGCTACCTCAATGACAGTTGGGTTTTATTTTTCCGACAGGTTTGGCAACTTACCGTAACGAAAATCCTATTTAATTCACGCCTTTATCCTTAAAAGATTTCTTTAATTTACGTACATAATTTGCGTTTTATTTATCTTATCTAAACATTTACATTGAATTATATAAGATTATAATTAAACATGAAATAGCTTTTGTGACTCATTTCCATTGAACCGATAGGTAAAGTAGTAAACAATAATTTGGATCTCAAATTGAAATGCTAATACATTCTATTTTTATTAATTATATATTTAGGAAACATAGATTTTACGTATTATTAAAGCATTTTATACTAATTTAGGGATTTCTTTTGTTCTTTATTAAACAAAGTGTCAGGCAATTGCTGAACGTTCCCATATTTTTCCCGCCCAGTTTAAATAGAACCAAGATGTTGTACGAAAGCAGTCTTGTTTATATAAATATTATGTAAACAAGCACAATGTTTGCGGATATATGGAGGATGGAGGGTTCTTAAATTCATCGATGAATCCATCGATTATAGTGTATCTCTGTTTGGTCTATTAAATAAACGGTGATAAAATATAATCCATAGATTCATCGATGAATTTAAGGACTCTTCAATTAATATAATCATAAAATATTAATTAATATAACAACATCCGAAATATATCAATAGTAATTTTAGTTATTGTACCCATTTGAATTTGGAGGTCAGTAATAGTAGAATTGCCAGTCGAACATAAAATGTACAGATGTATGAGGACAATTAATAGAATTAGTACATGTTTCTTTAGATGTGTTTGTTCCTGTATTGCTATAGATATAAAATTCTCGCTAAAACATTTAAATTATATATAAATACACAATTAAAAAATGAAAAATCATATTTTAAAACACTTGTAGTGGAAATTGGAAAGGCTCATATTCTGCTGCGTAATACATTTTGTTGAAACTTGTAGTAGATGGGAAATAGCACAAAAAATAAAGAGGAACACCAGTGTAAAAATCGATATGACGGAGACCTAGAAGAAGTTAATAACATGAAAATAAAAAAAAAATATTGTCCACCATTTTGTAATAGATTTGTTTATTTATACATTTAGGTTACCAATATTTTCTTAACTGAAATAATTATGTGGGTTGAAAAGAAAAGCCTAATCTTTGAGAAGCGGGAAAAATATAACAACGCCGGACGATATCTTAACGATATCTCGTTAGATGTCGCCTAGTCTTACAATTAAAAATCTGGAAAGATGGCAGCACATTGTACGATCTGAAGATCTGCTGGCTGATTTTTAAAATTTGAGTTTTGCTCCTTCATTTTTTACGTGTACGATTTTATAATATGAACAATGATATTCACACTGTAGAAGATTTTTTCGGGGTATATTTATTATATTGTAAGAATCCCAAATATCTAGGTAGGACTTATATTGGATACACAGTAAATCCTAATAGAAGGATAAATCAGCACAATAAAGGTAGAAATCACGGTGGAGCATGGAAGACCAGCAACAAAGGACCCTGGTAAATATAACATTTTACTGAACAAAACCTTAATCCTAATAACTGCTTTAGGATCATGGCATTGATTATCCATGGTTTTCCAAATGACGTAGCAGCTTTAAGGGTATATAAGAAGCAAATTTGAGAAAGAATACGTTAATTTATATTAAACAAGGGGAAGTTTTTAGTTTGAATGGGCATGGCAACATCCGCAAAGATCCAGACGACTGAACCACTTACCGAAACGCAAACTAGGGAAAAGTCTTTCGATTACTCTATCCGGATTTTATCAGAAATGTTAAATGTCGGCCCGTGGAATCGGTTACCTCTAACGATACGCTGGTTGCAACAGGAATTTGCCAGAGATTTTTCGGTAAGTCAAATTTTTTTGATACCAAATAAGGTTTATGGAATCAAAAATTTGTTTTTTTCCTTAATAAAACTGTGAAATAATATTTTTGAGTAATTTCTAAATATTTCTTTTTTGCTGTAATCGCAAGTATTCTTCAAGAAATTAAATAAATGCAACAGAGAAAATGCCATAACCTCAAAACTTATGTCAAAAGAAGTGAAAAAGAAAATATACATGAAGTTTTCCCTAATTAAGAGAAATACTACCAACACAACTTCGAAAATGTTTAAATTTCTGTTAAAAAGAAAAACGAAACACAATAAAGTTTTCCTAGCAATAAAATTTATCAATTTATAAAGGGGGAAGTATTTTATTTCAAATCCAACATCCTAATTTCCTATTTTGATTGAATACATAAAATGATTTTTCTCCCACAAAAACTGAAATTTTCTGAATTCCTTCAAAAAAAGGCATTTTTTAGAAATATTATGTTTTATAGGATACTAAAGTACCCCCGATTCATATGCCAATCTGCTATGGGCCCGTTATTAGTAAGAAAATACAGAAAAAGCAATCATTAGAGAAATTGTCAGAATCTTTGGATATAGAAATCGAAAATTGTTGGATTTGTAAGCAACGAATATGTGATAAAAAACTATCTTGTCTTAACACGAAATGCGATTTAATAAGTCATATAATTTGCTTGTCCAAGTATTACTTATGTGATGGACAGTATGTTCCAATCGAAGGTGATTGTCCAAAGTGTAAAGAAACGTTTTTGTGGGGCGACTTGATTAGGAAATATAAGGGGTGTTATGGTACTTTGAATTTAACATTGAATATTAATGGGGATGATTTTTATGATTCCGATTCTGATTAATGGATATTTTTATACAAATGATTTTTATTAATTTTATTTTGTCATAATTGTATTTAATGTAACTAAATAATATTTTTAATAAAACATATTAATAAAGAAAGAGCTGTTTTTAATTGTTTCTTCTCCCATTGGGCCATTTGAATTTTCCGCCATTTCTTAGCAAATAAATGCGGTAAATTCAAATCGTCATTTAAAAAGGCAGAAATTTCTAATTTTCATTAATGGATCAAGTTTATTCTTGTAAGTTAAACGTATTCGTGCATAACACATGTCGATTTGGACATTATATGAATTATAATTAATAAAAAACAATGGTTGTATCGTTAATTATTAGTCAACTCATATCCCATTTTCATTTCTAAAATTTCGCGCATGTTTCCACAAAATATTCACCATCTCCTAATTGAGGTAACATGACTTTCTTCGCCTGCATTTTACCGGCTATTACTGACCCACATTCATCGTCCTTTTTGGTCTAACTGTTCTTCGTTTTTATTCGTTATTATTCCCCGTCTGTCAATACTACGACACCTAATTAGTTTTATTTAAAGAGTTTTAACATGGAGAAACGATCCAGTATCGAACTAACATTTCACGTTATAAAATCGTGGGATTAAACTAGTCGCCAATTTTTTATACATACATTTGAAGTGTTTTAACGATGTTTACGCGCAAGAAGAATGTTTGGTTATTATTATTTATTGTCGTGTTGTTGGTAATACCGAATTGTGACGGGAAGAAGAAACGAAGAAAAACGAAACAGGCATATTCGATGATTTTGAGGCAGAAGGAGACGAATGCTATAGATTTTGTAAGGTTGGTATGTCTGATATATTTAAAATCATTTATAATTTTAAAATACCGGTTCAAAATTCTGAAAAAAACATTGAAATTAAGGATAAAAATTGCCGTAATTGAACTGAATCGATCACTTAAAACGTTTTACGTAGACATTTATTCTGTTTTTTGCTGATAGGCTCGTAGCTATGAGGTTGGTTTATGGGGTGGCGACAAGATTAGGTCTGGGCGAGCAAATTTCAGAAGC
Organism: Protaetia brevitarsis; assembly: GCA_004143645.1. Taxonomy (NCBI): domain Eukaryota; kingdom Metazoa; phylum Arthropoda; class Insecta; order Coleoptera; family Scarabaeidae; genus Protaetia; species Protaetia brevitarsis. The sequence goes on from RXPK01000304.1 coordinate 820,753, forward strand.
TCTAAATGGGGCATTTGTTCCTCCTGGTGTGGAAAGCGAATATGGTGATTATGATTTGTTCGATGATGATGACGACTATGATTACAGATAATATTTTAAGCCCAAAACGAAGTAAATTTATTTATCTACATGTGCCAAAATATCCCCTTAAGTAACATTTGAATTTGCCTCAATCATTTTTAGTAATTTAGAACCTTGTAACATGAAGTTATTTGTACATAATAGTTATTTTAACGTTTATAGATTAAAGTTACTAAAATTGATAGCGGAAAATTTAATTTTTGTTATAAATTATTTATTATAGAATTTTGTTGCGTAATTTTTGTATTTTAATACCATTTATATTTAAAATATTAATGTTTTGCGTGTTGTAAACAATCTGAAGAGCACTAAAGCGAAAATATTTTAGTTTCACTCCTTACCCATCACCATTTTTATTATTTATTTCACTTAACACTTTCTTTGTACGCCAAATATGAACTACGCAAACAATTTGTGAATATTTGGGTCAGTGCAACACTTCCTTCTATGTAAATACGAATTAAATAAACAAGTTTACAAACAAATATTCTTTATTTCTTAAAATGATAGAGATAATACTTATTTTTCCTTAACAAATATTAAAATGAAACGATATTCAAGTGATTTTTTGATTCATGTGACCGTTCGCTTGAGCATTTTGATTAGGAGTGTTTGCTTCGTTCGAGCCGTTGGTCGTTGGAGTTTGCAATAATCGACTCCGCCGTCTTGTGTAATGTTGCCACAGGAGTATTTGTTGGTCGTCTATGAATTTAGTGCACTGTGCATTCACTAATTCTCTTCGAAAATGTTCATATTGCAGCAGATCCAAGAAATACAAACACATCGGGTATTTTAAATACTTAGCATATTCTGGTTCTTTCCAATATAATAAATATTTTAAATAATTAATGAAGGTGCTATCTTTGAAATAACCTCGTTGCGCCAAAACTAGGACAGAAAACAAATTAGTTTTACCAAAAAAAATATTACGATTTGATTGGGTGACCTACAGTTGAGATAATTCGGATTTCCCAAACATTGTACGAATTCTAATTCGATTTGAAACCGTAAGCGTTGCTGTTCTTCAGTTTCAGGTACACCTGCAACGTAATTCCACCCTATTTTTTAAATAGTATCGGTATCTTACGGAGCTATTTCTGTTAAATTACCTGCCATTTCCGTGTCTGACATAAATATAATTTTTTTGACAGATGATAGTTGGTAAATAGTAGTGATATTAGGTATAGTTAGCAAATGATTCATTAATTTTAATTACTTTGTAATATTGTTACTCTTATTTTATTAATTATTTTTAAATGTCTTATGTATAAAGGAAATAAATTGCAAGCTTTTAAAAGCAAATTACAATTTGTTTTTAACTGGAGCAATAAGATAAGAATTCTATTGTCGTTATTTGACAGCTAATTTCATGTTAATTGTGTGTATGTCAGATGTGTCAAATAAGATGAACATTCTATTAGGTACTAACAGTTTCGTCTGGTGATTAAAACCTGTAATAAATTATTTTATCCAATATTCACGAATTAAACCATCTCAATTACAAAAATGTCAGTGAGACCGTATAAAAAATCAACGAATCCCTTCGAAGAAGACGACGATATTGACGATGAAACTTTCCTGAAGAATTCAAGACGCCCCCAATCGAGTTTCGACGAACAGATCCAATCGCTGCAGGAGAAACGCAAAGAAATCGAGAATAGAACGATACAAAGCACTGAAAGGAGTATAAGCATTCTCAGGGACTCGGAACAAATCGGTATTGCCACTGCCGAGGAGTTGATGAAACAGAGGGACCAGTTGGAGAGAACCGATAAGAGACTGGACGAAATAAACGCAACATTGAGATTTTCGCAGAAGCATATAAATGGAATTAAATCGGTTTTTAGTAGTTTAAAGAATTTTGTTTCTGGTAAAACAGATTCTGCAAATGTTCCGCCCCCAACTACGAATTTAACTAAGGGAGAGGTGAGTTTTTACACTTATAAAAATTGTATATATTTGTTTTATTCTTTCTGTGTATTTTTATAAGTTTTTTAATGTGCCTCTAAACTATTAAATCTTTTAATATTCAATTATCTGCGCATTGTAAGTGAATTTGGTGCAGTTGTTGAATATATGTGCTTCTTTTTGGCTTCCACTCATGTTTTCAGTCATTATCTTAAAAATTGTTCTTACCACTTCTTCCATGTTTCCTTAAACCTTCTCTTCCTCATATCTTCCCACTTATTTCATCCAGATATTTCTTATTCATATGTTTACAAGTTGTTCTTTCATTTGATTCATATCATTGCTATTGATAGTTCTCTGATTATTCACTTACATTTTTGAGAATATTGAGATTTTAATAGCATGTGCCTAGTTTCTTTATTAAAATGTCAGCATTAATAGCCCATATCCAAATGCATGAACTGTACTTGGAATTAAAGTAAAAATGAATATTGCAAATATTTGCTTTCTGCTTTCTCTTGCCTTTTCTAATATGTTTGCAATTATGTATATATATTGTTGTCTCTCTTCTTAACTTGCTTTTGATCTCCTCTGTTTAATAGGATGTTTGTTATCTATTTAAATCACCTTCTATATTTATTAAAATTTGCTTAAGTTCTTCCCAACTTGTGCCTCAAGATTTGTCTGTTTATACAGGTATATTGTAACTTACAGGTTGATAGTAGCGATATAAAAGAAAACGTTTCGTCTTATGATCGCTATGAAAATCATCCTGCAACACGATTGACTCAAGTGAATAACTTAAACATGCCTTCGCAAGCCTCTGGGAGCAAAAATATCAGCGCAATGTTAGACGCGAACTTGCAGGAGATGGCAACGTCGATTTCTCGATTGAAGGGACTCGCGACGGATTTGTCCCAAGAAATCGACACTCAAAACGATTTAATAGATAATATAAATAATAAAACCGAAAAGGCCGACATTAACATCCAACGACAAAATAAAGACATGCAACGGATATTGAAAAAGAAATGAAATAAACTTAGGCATCCAATTTATTGCGTCAATATATTAAATATATTACATTGTAATTTCTTTTTGATTACTTTTGGATGGAGATTTTTGGTAATATATGAACAGTTAAAGCCTCATTATTGATTCAGCTTCAAAATTCTTGTATCTGTTTAGAAATACGTGTCTAAATCGTGCAAAAAACCTTTCTTCTTGCAATATATATATGTGATGTAATGTCTGCGATATCAGAATTATCCGTATTCAGTGTATTATATTGATGAAAATATATGTTTATGTGTTTAATATTCAACAGTTTTTAAATGTAATTGCTCGAAGTACAAAAAAAAGTGGGATGAAATACTCTATTCTATTAAACATATATCTATCTGTATATAGAAAATATGGAGTTAAATATTAGTTTATGATGCTTTGTAAATGCTTAGATGTAATGTAAGTGTTTGAATCACAATTTTAAATGTTCTAAGGATTTTTTTTTAATTATACACTTTTATATTAGAGATTTTCAACTGTGAATTATTTGTAAAAAGAAGTTATTATTTTATGTTTATAAATTATATTGTCTGTAAGGTAATTTTAACTCAAAAATGGTTCTGAGATATTTCTCTTTCCTTTAAATGGCACTCTGAAAATTGTATAAATGTGTATTTACATATATCTGAGAAAATAAATAAAAAACTATTTCTGGTATTTATTTATTTGTTTTCAATATTATTTATATTTCCTTCTATATATGATCTGCTTTCGAATGGCGGTATTCATAAGTACAAAAACACATTAAAAAACATTTTAGCCAACCTTTTTGTAGTCCATAAATAAACATAGTCCCATACCCAAGATTTCACTAAATAGGACACTTTTTTTCAGTGAAATAGGACACTGTTTTTTCTTCCCTAGATTTAAGGTGAAATATTTTAATACGAATTGATTAAATATAAATCTATAATTTATGTATGACAAATAAAATACATTATTAATATATTTTAAAGAAACACTGAGTAAGTACTTACACTTAGATACTATACAAGTAATGGTAATCTGTCACTAGAATTTCAACTTTCATTCAACATTTATATCTTGTTTTTTTTTTTCTGTACTTATAACGCAATAATATTTCCTTTGAAAATCGCCTCTATCCCCAAAAAATAAAATTTAAATTTCATTTAGCTAAATAATTTCAACCCTGCCCTAATAGCCAAATTTAAATTTCCCGCAATTATTCTCAGTAACTTCAACGTTAAAACATAAAATTACCCAACATTTTGTACTACATTAATAGTTAGTTTAATGCCTTTACGTTGAATTCACTAAAAATAGTGGCGGGAAATTTAAATTTGGCTATTAGGGTGAAGTATAGAAATTACCTATGATTTCATATGAAGTTACTAAAAATAATTATAGGAAACTTAAAGTTGATTATTTAGGGTTATATATTTTTTTTAATACCTAAATTTGATCAATGACTTCTATCAAAAACTGATCAAAAGATTGTAAGAAAATACGATTAGTAACAAATATTTTAAAAATTCTTATATCTGCATGAAAATAGGGAAATTTTCTTAGTATTGAGGAAATGCTGTTTACAGTACGTAAAATTACTTTAAAGCTTTAGTGTGTATCAAGAAATGAATTGGATCTATGATTAAATTTGCCAGAAAAAAACCTCTTTCCTTCCCCTTCCATTTTATATGATACTACTATTTCTGAGGTAGTGTTTGTTTGGCTTGTTTAATTTGCTTAGATAGATACATATTTGCAATCTTCTTACTATTAAGAAAAAAATTAAAATTAATATATGACACGTCTTCTATATGAACAAATCGAATCAAAATGCATTTCCGAAAACTAATGGTTTTTCACTACTTTTTATTAATTGACTAAGAAACATTCTTATAATTAATAATGTTTAGCTGAAATTTATTCATCGACAAACAGTGAGAAACAAGTTTATTAACTCATTCTGTAATCATTTTATCTCGGCAATTATTAGAAGAGTCGGAGGAGTCATCCACAGAAGGAAATGGCAAAAATCGGTTTTCTGCTCTTGTAAGTTGTTTTCCCAATGTCAGATGTCGTATCGTTCGAAAACAATATAGTTTATCGTCTAATTTCGCGCGGCGGTAGGATTTCATAGATTTATATACATACAGATGACGTCTATTGGTAATATAATAAATTTAAAAAATTAGAGAAATCCGATTCATAAATTTAACAATTTTAAGATATCTCAGATACTGGTAATTATTTCTCAATAGATGGAGCCTCAATATTAATAATAAAACTTTTTCAATTAGATTTCTATTACATGGACTAAATACAATGAGCAGGGCAATTTGTTGGAATATAGGTAATTATTGTAATTATTGTAATTACAGTATGCACATTATAAAATGTTTTAAATAATTTATTTTAATAGGAAAGATCTAAATCATCTAAAATCTTACAGCGCCATCTCTCTTTCATTTTCTTACAACAAAAACATAGCGTCCTTATTTAAAAATGCCCCACCTATCCAACAACTAAACCGTTACAGTTAACCGCTCCTATAATAATTCTCGGGCTTCATCATCATCATCACCGAAAATAGTTTATGCGGCGTTTACCTTCTCGTGCATGAACCGTTGAATTCACAGTCGACAGAACGTTATTGACGTACCGGGGAAAGCGAAAATCGAAAGTCTGCCTCAGCAGCAGTGCAGTTTGTGTGTACAGGTGCAAAGTTTGCCAGGGACAGCGTTTACGTGCGTAGAGCAGGTTAACTGTAATAGGGACGCCGTAAACTTCCGGAGAATATACGCCGGGTGTTTTTTTAGTGTAGAATACTTTTCGCGAAAACATGGCAACTAGAAGTAAGAAAGCTTCGACGCCCCAAACATCATCGGCGCGTCCAGCGAGCCCTCTCAGCCCTACGAGGCATTCGCGCCTCCAGGAAAAGGCGGACTTGCAGAATTTGAACGATCGTCTTGCCTGCTACATCGACAGGGTGAGGTATTTAGAGGGTGAGAACAGCCGTTTGACAAGAGAGGTGCAAACTACCCAAGAGACTGTCACCCGAGAGTCTCGAACATCAAATCTATGTACGATCATGAATTATCAGATGCTAGAAGATTATTAGATGAGACCCACAAGGAGAAGGCGCGTCTAGAGATTGACACCAAACGTCTTTGGGACGAGAATGAGGAATTGAAAGCCGCATTAGCGAAAAAGAGCAAAGATCTATTGTTGGCAGATAACAACGTGAGAGTCTTGGAGACTCGTACTAACGATTTGACTCTGAAATACAGCCAAGCGCAGTCGGACGCTAAGAAAGCAATCGCTGAGGCGAGGGATCTCGAGAAGGAACGCGATAAGCTGAAGAAACAGGTCGAGGAGTTACGAAAGCAGCTGGAAGAGGAGTCTTTGGCCAGGGTTGATGTGGAGAACAACAATCAAAGTTTGAGAGAGGAATTATCTTTTAAAGATCAGGTGAGATTTCTTTTTGTTATTTTGACAATTGTGTTAAGAAAGAAGTTTTATTTATATCGGTGATGTCATCAATGTGAAATGCTTCAACAAAATCCATTCTGAATTAGAAGGCTGTGAGTTTACATCATCTCCATAGAAACAAACGCTAGTCAGTTGAGGCTGGTTGGCAATGGCACACTTTTAAATTTAATATTTATGATGTTTGTAAACCTGTAACGGATGAATTGGGTCATCACCTTGATGCTTTTTTTCGTGTAAATGCGCGGTATTTTACGCGAATTTATTAAAATATCTAATTTAGCACAGCCAAATATTATTTTGTGTTTGAGGATGAAGATTTGAAATATTTCAGTACTTTTTGGTTCTTTTTTACAAAATACTTAGAGAATTCAAGATTATTCAATGTAAAAATATTTTTGATTATCCAAAATGTCCCAAGTAAAGGTTACATCATTATTCCATTTTTGAATTATATACAAAAAATTGGGATGGTTTTGAGCTGCAATATGTCTGTCTTTAAAAAGAATATTGTTGAATCTTTATTTAAAAAGTATGCTTCATCCATTCCATTTTAAAAGTGTAAATTTCAAACAATACAGTATCTTTCATCAATGTAGTTACATAATTATGTACAGCTGTCTGTGATTTAATGATGTATATTTGCTTAATTTTAAGGTATTGATTTTTATAAATCCCAGCCTTTACATAGTGTTTCAGATGGTATATTAAATATTTCAGAACAGGTTACAAGTATTTTAGATCAAGATCCTATCTACATGTACTCAGTTCTTCTAATAGTTACATAAATATTACTGTTAAAATATTATCCATTAAGAAAATCTTACAGAAAAGTGTTAAGTAATGGCAAATTATTTATTTGATTCCGTATTGTCAAGCTCAGCATGTGTAAACATGTGTGACATTTTTAAAGATTATCACATACTATTCCTTCTGAAATATATTCTGTATTCTAGCTCATTGTGCAAATCTCTTTCGAATTATTGATGATGTCATAGATGACTTTATGAATAATCAAATAATTCTGTAGAAATTTATTGAATTTTTTGTTAATTTCTGAGTAAGCTTTGATATATCATAATCAAATAGGCAATCGAACAAATCAAATTATTAGAAAAGCCAGTTAGACTAAGTATTTTGAATGAAGTGGTTCTGTAAAATTTTGCTTGGAAACATTATTTTTGAAAATAAAAGAATGAGCTGTAGTCACCGATCAAGTTTTTGGTTTGATAACTCATATAATTATCAGTACCCAAAGAAAAATAATGTAGTCATTTGTATGCTTTAGAATCTGCTTGTCATGTGATTATTTTTATTATTGATATTATTAGAAGGTTATGTAACTTCCGGTAATATATATAAAAGAAGAACTTGTATGTGGAAAAGTAAAACATTTTCTTACTAATACCACTAATACTCAACATATGCATATCAGGAAACTAGGCCCAAAGGTCTGGTTTAAGGTTTCATAGGCTTAATGCTTACGTATTAATTTATCTAATCTTATTTTGCATAGCTAGATATTGTGCAAGATTATTTTTTTTTTCTTGTTTGTTTAAGTAAACGCAGTGAAGTTGATAAAATATGTAATTATACTGACAGTATATCAACAAAATGGTGCATAGGTATATTGTTTTAACAGAATTATTATTCAGGCGCATAACATTGAATAGCCGTCATTATTTTTGTGTTCCATTTCATTTCTTATTAAAAACAAAACTGATGTGAACAAAAATAGATAATATAATAAATACAATCAGCACGAACACGAACAAATCCCTGATATGTTTAAATGTTATATAGGCGACAAAACAAGTAAAGTTTGTTGACTTCCGCGATGTCATTAAGCATTTCTTTGGCACGATTTCAACTGTGTCAAATTGTCTGAATGCTTTTTCCCGTAAGCAGTATCTTCACCTTAAAATAATACATTTTCTAAGAACGTATCTCTGAACAAATATTTCAGGAAATATTGCAATGTTTGCCTATACATATAGAAATCCTAGTTTTATCATATAATAAGTTTACATTTCGTATTGTGTTATTCACAAGATAACTTATATAAATAAATGATTCATATGTACTCGGCCATGCATTATTTCCTTTTCATATGATAAATCATCAATTTCTTCAGAAAAATGCTTTCGTTTACATTTTTTTTTTTTAAATCTTGCCTGAAGGTTTAATATTGACACATCAGTGTTGTCGACCTATTTTTAACCAGTAGAGTATACCATTTAGACACATCTGGAAGAAACTTATAAAGCAAGTATACGCAGTCACTGTTTATTTATCTTTTTCTACACGTTTACACGTGTTCATTTAAAAATTCGTTTCGCTCCGCATTGGTTTACCGATCTATTTTTAATATTTCAAACATAAGCGATACCATGCAATTGTTTAAATTACCCAAAGATACCGAGCTTTCAATAATTATCGTATAATAATATACAGTGCCGTCTATAATTAGGAAAAAATATTAAGAGTGGGTGGAAAATATGTATAAAAGCCGTTTTACACCTAGCAATTTATTGGCCAATTTAAAATTTTACGTGTTATACACGTAAAATTTTAAATTAATTAAAGAAGTACATTAATCACCAAGGCCATACGTTTGAATATTTATTGAGATAAAAAAAAAATATAACTTGATTTAATGCACTAAAATTTCTAAATATTTAATTATTTTCCAACGCCTACTTATATTTTATTGTGATAATAAATAAAGAGTTAAAATATGTTGTATTCGCTTATTTCTAAATTTAGGGTTATAGTGCATTAACAACTTTTTGTTTTCTAATTTAATTCTTTTTCAAAATATTTAAAAACATACAACGCTGTTCCCTTTAAAGAATCTTTCTGAATCAATTCAATATCTTAATCAATATAAAAAGTACAGCTACTTAGCTAATTTAACGGATTTCGTAGCTCCAATAATAACGTAGTAATGGTGAAAACTCAACTTTAGATTCCTGTATATTATCATATAATAATATTGCATTACTTACTAAATGTATAAACAGACTAGCAACTATGACTTATATTTTGTCCTTAAAAAAATTATTTGCTCAAAATATCATGATGGTTGTGATAAACAGTGACAATTAAAATACATCTGTCATGTGTAGTGTATTGGTTTATTCATACTCAAAAATGTTTACAATAGTGGCGTAGCGCAAAATCAGTATCATATAATAAAGAGTGTGCAACAGTTATTAGCAAAATGGTATTGTAAAAAATTGATTTTTTTTTATAAATGAGGAAGTGAAGTAAAATGATAAAAAAAAAATTAAAAGATACTTAAGGTAGAAGTCCCAATTGCTGTCACTTTAAGGAATAGAATGATGTCAATGTTTAAGATTCCAAGATGACGCTGGAAGAACAATTTTGATTTTTAACCTTAAATTAAATGTCTGCGGGATTATTTTCAATCGAAAGCCAAGGTTTGTATATACTAGGTGGCCCCGTAACTTGCAGGGGATACGCGATGACGTTGTGCCTCACTACATTTTCCTCGCGATCATTTTCGAGTCAAAGAAATGTTCCACTGGCGCAATATAGATGACACTAACAGCATTTTCTATTGTTGTACGTTTGTAGTGGTAATATTTCCATAAGAGAATACTGCGGTGCCATCTATAGTACGCTAGTGGAACATTTCTTTGACTATATAATATGGTATTGGGGTATTCTGTAATAATAAGAGGAACTTGATATTATATTTCAAGACACGTTCTTCTTGACATAACATTAATTGAAAAAAATCCTAAATTAAGATTTTTGTAAAAAAATAAATATTTAGTCTGTTTGTTTTTACATATATGCACCACTTTACTTATTAAACACAGCATACGTGATGACGTGTTCGCGCTCCTTCTCTTGATTGGCTGAAAAGTTATGAGCCCACCTAGTATATACGAACCTTGATCGAAAGCTACGCTAAAATACAGCAAAAGAAACTTTTACAGGAAAAAATACAGGAAAGGTGTCAGTAATTAGGACAGGATCAAAAATTGGTACATTTACCTTACAATTTAAAATCAGTTAAGAGTGGTCAAAGTTTAAAATAAAATAAAATTAGAGTGTGCAAAGTAGAAGTCGAACTTATGCAAAAAAAACATCAAATAAAGAATAAAACATAAATCTAAAGGAACAACATTTTAAAATTATTTAAAATAAATGTAAGCACTTCGAATTCAGGATATAAAATGATTCTGGAAAAGTCGAGACTAAAATTTAAATAAAGGTAGGAAATTTAGAAAATGGGGGTGGAATCGAAAATTAATTGTGAGTTTAATGAAAGGTCCCTACTAGTGAGCTGTTGCCTCAATATTTCAAAATTCCATAATATATAAATATGTCTCTAGAGTAGAAGGTAAATTTAATTGATCACATTGTATATATTTATCGTTTTGCTGCTTTTATAAGTTCGAGGCTTATAAACCGTTGCGAGCTGCTGCTTGCTTGAAGCCTGTAGCGTGTTAAAATACCTTTTGAACTCAACCAAATTTGCAAACGAAAACGAACCAAATAAAAATATTCCTGTTTCCAATATCATAAAAGAAACATGTTGCAGCATCTGATGAATCTTTTCCTAATAAAAACTTGATGCCCGTAAATACAGTTTTAAATTATCCAAACATACAGAGCCTTTAATAATTAACACTAAGGAATATATAGTGCCGTCATTAATTACAAAACTATATTATTCATTAATCGATTTTATATCAGCGAATTTAAGACGCTTAATTTTCTCAATACAGGTGTTCCAACAGCAACTATCCGAAACCCGGACCAAACGCCAAGTGGAAATAAGCGAAATCGATGGCCGTCTCGCCGAACAATACGAAGCGAAGATGCAGCAAGCTCTGCAAGATCTCCGCGACCAGTACGAAAGCCAGATGGCCAATAATCGTCACGAGATCGAGTTATTGTACGAGAACAAGATCAAGAACCTCCAAACGGCCGCCAATAGGATTCAGGAGCAGCGACGGCCGCAATCGACGAGTTGCGCCAGGTACGCACTAGGATCGACACCCTGTCGAATAAGATCACCGAATTGGAGGGCCAGAACGTCATTTTGACCAACCGCTGCAGGGAATTGGAGAAGACATTGCTGGAGAATGAGCGTATGCGTCATGCTGAGGATCTCGATTTGCTCGAGAAAGAATTGGGCAGGATGAGAGACGAGATGGCCCACCAGTTGCAGGAGTACCAGGATCTGATGGACATCAAGGTGTCGCTGGACCTGGAGATCGCCACGTACAGGAAGATGTTAGAGTCCGAGGAGGCCAGATTGAATATCACTCCGCCCGGGAGCGCAGAAACTTCACGGTCGGTCAGGGCTAGTTCTCAGAGACGGACTCCTGTTAGGGCTGGCGCCAAACGGAAGAGGACGCTTCTGGACGAGAGCCAGGAATCTTCCTTATCCGACTACAGCGTGAATAGCTCCTCGAAAGGCGATATCGAAGTGGCAGATGTTGATCCGGACGGAAAATATGTGAAGGTCCACAATAAGAGCAATAAGGAGGTCAGTTTGAGCGGTTGGCAGGTGGTCAGAAAGGCTGGAGACGAAGAGACGCTCTATAAGTTCCACAGGACGATAAAAATCGACCCCAATTCGACTATCACCATTTGGTCAGCTGATTTGGGTAAAGAACATGAGCCTCCAAGCAACATAGTGATGAAGAGTCAGAGGTGGTTCGTGGCTGACAACATGACGACAACGATTTTGAATGCAGCAGGCGAAGAAGTGGCCGTATCTGAAAGGTAAGTTATCATAAATTCCTTAAATTGTATATATTTTGACATTTGACGTTGACAGTTCATTGGCGTCCGTTTAATCATTATATTTTAAGCGGGTTATCTAGTATTAATATTTTAGCATTTTATTCCCCTAATTTTGATGCATTTTGCCGCTTGACATTTTAGAGATTAATTATTCCGTTTAATTCTTCAGTGGCATGTCATTGGCGTTCGTTACTGTTTTTATTTAATTAACTGCCGAAACTGAAAATATTGTTTCTGTCTGAGAATATATGCGCTAAAATAATAGAACAAATAAACAGAGTATTATTATTATCTAACACTTTAAAATTAAATATTTGTTCATTCAATAACCCACATCTCTGACCTCTAAAAACGTGTTTACGTCTGTTTTATTAATGAATATATGTATGAATTTCTTAACGCGGCGATTATTTGGTCAGACAGACACACGAAAATATATTCCAAACTTCTCCAACTGAAAGATTTACTAAAACATCATTCGGGTCGAAACAACCGTTGTTTGAAACGCCTGTCCACTTTTTCTTCAACTCACCTTGTAAACCGTTCTTAGAGTTCATCGACCTAGAAATTTCAGGTGCATAAGCAATCGGATAGAACGCTTAAATAGTTTTTAAGAATGTTATTAGCCTATCGGAATCGAGCATTGTGAAAATCGCATCGTGAAACATTAAAAATATCTACTATATTGTATATACACACACAGCCTTGGAATCGCGAAAATATTATTACCAACCGTGTGCGCTTTAGATATTGTTAGGATTTATGTATTAATAGAAGGATCTATTTTGAAATCGCGCTGAAATTGTAGAAAGCAGTGGCGTAGATTCGAAATATTCTATTGTAGGTATTTATAATACAATGTTTTCGGAAATAGTTTGTCGCTAAGTGAAGCAATGTTTATTTTTAGCACCTGACAGTGTCGAATGTCGTATAAGTGTGAATATTATGTAACGATTCGGAGCTGACATCATCTTATATGTATACGTTCGCTATCAAAGCAGTGGCGTAGTCTTGAGGAATATATTTAATCTATTCGGAGTGTTATTTTTAAAATAACTTGGGTTTGCACTGTTACTGGGGGCTTCGTTGTGAGCTGATTTTAAAAATTCTTAAATTATTTTTAGAAAAAACAACCTTTTTTCCTGTTAGATCACTTTTATAAATATCAAAGCTGTTGGGAATTTCTAAAATATAATTCTATCAAATCGGGATTTTAAATTTGTTTTAGATTAGTATCTTAATTCCGGGATGTAATTTTATCTTTTGCTTTTGATAATTTTATTGCAATGAATAAATAAATATACTTACTGACGTGAATTCAGAATATTAATTTTGATGTAGTTATTTAGTGCAAACTAAATGTTAGGAAAATGTCCCAGGCATGAGCTGAAAAATATTTGGATCGGTTGAAAGATTTAGAAGATATTAAAGTTTAAATATTGAAAAGTTCTATGACTTACCCCCTTCCTCACTATGGCAGATACTTAAAAAGAAGTTACTTAGCTAATTAACAAAATAATATTACTTTAACTTGACTTTCAAGCGATGCCTTCAAAGCTATAGCTCTATCTGTTATTTTTTTGAGATAATACTGGTTTTATGATTGAACTAAAGTCACTAGAAATACTAAGTAACGCAACTCTCCGCCATATTTGGACGTTTCAGGCGGCAAATTTAAATATTATTAAGTATAGTTACATTAGATTAGATTAGATTTTTATTAATCCTGTGATCTGCTACTTAGGTATAGGACAAGTCAAATAGTACAGTGTAATAATTAACGGTATACATATATATACAAAAACATCACTTGTAAAACTCTCACCATGTAAACAACGAAAACAAACATAGTAATTTAAAATCTAATATATTACTTACAAGTAATCATTTCTAACTACTAAAAATAATGTGTACAAATGTGTAATAGCTAATCTTCAAAATTCAACTTATCAATTTTGGCCTAATTATTATTATTATGACATTTAATATTATTTATGATTAAGACAAATATGTTTGTGGAAACGTAAAAAGAAAGTTATAGTAGTTTGAAAATATTTGTCACATACGTCAAATGTGTCATCAAAATTCTTAATAATTAATAAGTAATTTTATCCAAAAACCTAAACTCTAATAATGGGAACCTTTCAAGCCTTCACATTCGAAGTTGACCACGAAAATTGAAGACGAATTTGAACTTGCAAGGCTGCAGGACGAACACCCATCGGTGCTGTAGTCTTTTTACAATATATTAGGCTTGTAATATTGTCAATAAATAACATAGTATAGTATAGTATTCATAGATTCTATTTATTACTTATAATTATCATATAAATTGGTTTTTTGATTCTAACATGATTCTAACCGGTAATTGTTGTTATATTTTAAATAATAATGACTATGACAAGTTTACAAAAATAGTTTACTTAAATGATTGTTTAACACCGATAATTCGTTCAAACACATATTCAATATAACACTGCTCATGTTACAATTCTTCTTTTTCTTCTTCTAATAGGAAAAATTGGTTTTTATCCCTCGCAGGAAAGCTTCAGGATTTTTCTTAAACCAAATACAAGTGTTACAATTCTAACACAATTTGTCAAATTATTAACAAAAATGCCAACTACTGATGTTGATATTTTCAAAATTAGCGATAACGACGCCATTTTTGGGCGATATTGTAGCTATCTCTTTCTATCTTATGGGCCCAATCAGTTGCGTTACTTAGTATTTCTAGTGACTTTAGATTGAACATAGCACGCATGCCCCCTAGCGGTGAAATTTCGAACATTAAATAGTTTTCAGAGAGTTCTATATACGAAAAGGCCAAGTTTACGGGAAAACTGTTTCGCTTAAAAGTAACCTTTTTGGATGTCGAATCCAGATTAGTGTTGGGAAAAACCGATTTATTTCAAAAACCGGATAATCATCATTCGAATGATGATTGAGATGATTTTTCGCTTAGATCTTTATAACCCGTATGTTACGACGTATTATTCAATATATCGTTAAATTGAAGTATTCATGTTCATGTTTCTGCATGTACTGTGGACAAGTGTCAATATTCCTGGGATTGATACCAACAAGAATCAAAAAACTCTTTTTCTTTGTCTCTACAGCTTTCGAAATATATTTATTTCATCATCAGTGGAACAACTACAAAAGGATACATGCTAAAAGATATAATTGAGTGAAAAAGTGAGGTTACTTACAATTAGAGTACGGTGGTACCAATAATATCAAACAATACATAAACAAAACAGTCCAATTTAAAATAAAAAGACATTACATCAGTTAAAAGTTAAAAAAAAATCAGCAAAACTGAGATTAATTTAAATTTAAAATAATGTAGAAGATATGAATGACAACAACCGCCATATTGTGCCAAAACCGCGCGGGCGCAGACGCAAACAGCTAAGAATAACTAAGTAAACAACGAAGATACAAGGTCTGAACATAAAGTAGAGTGCAACCGAAAAGGTATTAGTTCGAGGAAATTGTTTTATTTGCAAACAGTTTTAAGAGAAGGGAGTAAATACAACTTAAATTGTTAATATCAGTTCTAAATCTATCTTACAGTATTGTATTTATTCATGTACACCATTAATTTCAAGAAATAAACGTTTTTTGTATTCGTTTCCCTGTCAATGATGGAAGCATTTTTGAAATCAAATTTATGACCTGTTTCCAGAGAATGGTCGGTTAGAGCACTCTTGTTGAGACCCGTGGCGCAATCGTATTCATGTTGCTTGAGTCTAGACTTAAAATATTGGGCAGACTACCGATGTACATTTTGTCACAATTAATACAAGGAATTTTGTAGATTATATTCGATTGAAGTAAAGTAGGAATTTTATCTTTATTTTTTTTGAAAAAAAAAGTACTCATCCCGCAGTAATTCGATAGGGTTCAGATCCGGACTCTGTGAAGGCCCGCGCAAGATTTCCAATAATATTATCCTCTACTTGAGAGGAGAGATAATCTTTATAGATCCGTGCCGTGTATTTGGAGTCGTTATCATGCGTAAACACGAAGTTCTTCCCAATCAACAGCAATCTTGACGTTACAGCATTTTCTTCCAATATGCGTCTATAATCTGCTTTGCGCATAATTCCGTCAATTTTTACGAGATCTCCTGTCCCCGCACTGCTAATACAACCTCAAACCATAATTGAATCACCACTTTTACTGTGGGAACGATACAATCGCGCAACATTCGCTGGTACAAAAATCCTGCCCTTCTGGCCGAACACTTCGAATTTGGTCTTGTCAGTCCAAAGAACGTTTCTGACATTTTCTGCGATCCAATTTCTATGAATTTCGGGCCATTGTAATCGTTTTTGGCGATTTCCACGACATAGTAACGGTTTTCTTACCGCAACACGACCGAATAAACCGGTTTCTCTTAGGCGGCGTTTTTTTAGTTGGTAAAGATATCAGTCGTTCGCGTTCCCTATTCATTTCCGCTGCGATTTCGGGCGCCGGCAATCGCCGATTTCTCTTCCTCAACACTTTAAGGCGTCGATTTTCCGCGAGGGTTGTTATCTGTGACGGACCTGGGCAATTCCGGTCTTCGAATGTTCCGGTGTCTCGGTAGCGACGAATAGTGTAATGGACTGTAGATTTTGTCACTTCTAATTTTTCTACTATCACACGCACAGAATTCCTCGTGTAATGTGACAATAGCAGATCTCTTTCCTTTCGGCATTTTTTAAATACTATTTTTGCAAACACCGCAATTGAACAATCATATCGCAACTGGTTTACTAATAGAATAATTCACAACAAGTACGATATCAGTTATTATCTGCTATTAGGTTGAATTAAATTTTCTCTTTAATAGGCTTATTCTAATAATAATTTCCACCTTAAATGCGTGGTTGTTATGCTTACTTTGTTATAGAAATTTTCACAATAATGTTAAAAGTATTAAATATTGAAAAAAATTGAATTTGTGATGGATTTTAAAAAATTATGGTTTAAAAAAAATTGTATTTTTAAAAATTATGCTAGTTCTAACTTCAATGGTCGTATTGGTAGTGTGTATGGGTTTATGCTATATTTAATAAGTATCGGTAAATACTCATACTCATTTCTAATTACTTAAAATACACGAATTCCGAGCGTTTCTCGTCATACATGTATTGATAACGTATTTGGTAATTTTCCTTTTAATAACTTAATCGTTAAAGTAACTCAGCCTAATATATTGATCATAATTCGATATTTATCCACTGTAGTCCAAACCATCCAAAGAAACAAACTTTTCACTTTAACAGAGACTTCAATAATGAAAATGTTAATACTTTTTACTCAACAGAAATATAAAAACTTTATGAACATATTTTTATATTATTTTGAGGAATGCTTTCCAGTGAAAAAATATGCTGTAACTAAGACATCGAAAAATAAGTGGATCTAAATTAATCCAAATGTTTAAGTCTCTTAAAGACTTATATGATTTATGTAAATCCAGTAATAGTAAGGAATTGTGGGACTCCTATAAAATAAAAAAGAAAGAGTATCATGTCAGTTTACGTAATACCAAAAAAGAATATAATGACATTGAAATTAAAGACTAAAATATCATATGTAATATGTTTTCTATTTTTTTTAGTAGTTCCAGTAATGTATTAAAGAAAAATAAACCTTGTAAAGTAGTGAGAAATGAATTTAGTCTATTTCTATATTTTGTTGATTGTAATGAAATTGAAAATGTCATTAAATCCCTCACATCTAAATTACCATCAGGAGTGAATAATATACCTACGAAAATATTAAAGCTTTCATCCAAACATATGTATTTTTTTTCTATGTTTAGCACAGGTATTTTCCCTGCTTCCTTAAAGATAGCTAAAATTTATCCTATTCACAAGAAAGGAAACACGCAGGATATCGAAAATTATCGTCCGATTTCATTATTATTTCCTTTCTCGAAAATCTTTGAAAAAATTCTATATAATAGATTACTAACCTTTTATCAGAAATATAATATCATAGTTAACAATCAATACGGTTTTTTACCGAATAAATCTTGTAAAGATGCGATCTGTGACTCGTTATCTGTCATATTGGACAATCTCGATAAAGGACATTATGTTTGCAGCGTATATTTTGACCTTACTAAGGCTATTGATGTGATAAATCATGATTTGTTGCTTGAGCAGCTGGAGTTGTACGGCGTACGGGGCGTATCATTAGATATTTTCAGTTCTTATTTGACTAAACGTAAACAAATTGTTCCATTGCTGCCATAGTTAATAATATTCACACTAAAATTAGTAGCGAATATACAAATGTCAACCAAGCTGTTCCAGAAGGGTCCACACGTGGTCCATTATTATTTCTTACCTTTGTAAATGATCTGCATCTCTCGGTAAATACTGGCAAGCTATATCAGTATGCCGATGATACGCCGTGCGTAGTGGTGGGGGACACTTTGGATAGTTTGTCGATAAAAGTAAATAAAGTGGTACATGATATGATTACTGGACTATCAGACATACGATTACAGGAAGTCATTACTTGTTAAGGCTCTAAATAGGTCTCTTCCACAATCATCCAACGTGGATTTCTTGGTAATAACAATTGATAATTATTTGAATTGGGACGGGATATTGAAAAATTAATAAACAAACAATAAATATTATTATTATTATTATTATTATTATTATTATTATTATTATTATTA
Source organism: Protaetia brevitarsis (assembly GCA_004143645.1). Classification (NCBI taxonomy): domain Eukaryota; kingdom Metazoa; phylum Arthropoda; class Insecta; order Coleoptera; family Scarabaeidae; genus Protaetia; species Protaetia brevitarsis. Next base: position 839,738 of record RXPK01000304.1, read on the forward strand.
CTTATGTTTCTGATGCTTCCATTTCATGTGTTATTTGCTCTAACGGGGAAAATACTGTCGATGTCAACCATTAAAAGTTATAGTTACCAACAATTCGTCCAAACATTATTCTTACCAACATTTTTCCTTAAATATTCGGTAAAAAATTAACACGTTGGTTACATTTTTACCATTTTGAAGGTATTTCATTTGAAGAACGAAGTGGCAATATAAATACCTCACACTCTAAATTAAACGAACATGTTGTAATGATGATATCACCTTTTGTTTCGTTTTTTCCTCCACAGGATTCGCAGACAGGTCTCCAGCAGTTCGTCTAGACACCGCGAGGTGTCGTCGGGGTTTCTCGGCTCCGAAGAGCTCCACCACCAGCAGGGGGATCCCCAGGGTGAGGAGAAGTGTAAGATAATGTGAGTCGCAGTCGTATTTTTCGCCTAAGATAACTGTTCTTCGTTTTCCACACAAAAGCGAACTTAAGCGTCGCCCAGATTAGTGAAAATGAATTTTTATTATACATAATTGATATAACATTAAATAATAATTATATAAATATTGTGCTCTGAAACATCGAGACTTCGGAACTAAAGGTGAAAAAAAAAAAAAAACTCACACGATCCACGATTTTCTCCCTTTCAGCAAGAGTGGTATTTTTGTTTTTCGTTTTCGACTTTGAAGATGCACTTGTCTCAAAATAATAATAAAAGAAAAAAGAATAAAACAGTGTGACGGGCAATTTGAAACGGTAGAAGGAAATGATGAAAGGTGTGGTTGGTGCAGATTTCTGAAACGATGTTACAGTTGTTGGATCAATTTCTTTCACCGCGATTTAAGTTTTGATGATTTCGTTCAGAAACTTGTAATAGTAGTAAGGTTCAAAGAAGCTTAAACGAAAAAAACTCACATTTTTTTTTTAAATACGCACTTTAGAAAACGTAGGATTCTTGCTGTTTAAAAATAAGTAGTGATTGACAAAGAGGTGAGTCGTTTCCCCAAGTAAAAATGTTTTTTTTTCCCTAATCTATTGTATAGTATAATATTTAAATTTTGATCAGCTTTTTTATTGCAAAAAAGATACAACGCGTAAGTTCCTATGATGTATGCCATTTTCCTTTTTGATCGATAAAGAAATATTGCATACTTTCTTTTTTATTATAAATCTTTCATTATATACACCAGGCTAAAATAAAATATTATCTTAACATGACATACATCTTAGGAATATATATTTAATTCTAAAAATTCAACATTAAAAATAACTTAGTCATTAAGTACTTTCATTTAACATTTTTTGTTTTTTTAATTTTTACTTGTGCATTTTCCTGCATTATAACATTTTTTTTTATTTTTACAATTTCCACTATGATGAATAATAAATAGGTGTAATGTTAAAAAAAAGTATTTTTATTTTAATTTTAGCTTAAATTGTGTTATTGTAGTTCTACGGTTCAATGCAAAAATATTAGAATTATTTCATCTGTATAGATTCAAAGCTGTTTCAGTGTTCCAAAATATAAATTTGACGTGTCAGAAACGTCAATCAGACAAAAGTATGAGATTGAAATTGCTTTGCAGGTTGTATATATATATAGTAATATATTTTTTTTATTTCTTACTTTGGAACTAAATAGATGAATATTCCACCGATATTTTTGCCTTCAACTGTTCATAATTTGTGTTCATAATAAAATGAAAAATGGTAATAATAATAAACGAACATTTTTTTTATTTTTAGTAAATATCAGCTTTTTTGTTTTTACTTTTCTTTAGTCATCTTTTAAATGTACATGTAATTTTTACTTTTTTTATAGTTTTAAGAAAGAGATTTAATAAATTAACATGAACTACATCATTTTTATTTTAATTTATATTTTCTTTCCCGAAATATTCATAATGCTAACGAAAAAGGAAAAAATATGTATAAAAATGTTCTTATTGCATACAAAGTCTCCACCATTTATGCATGAAACAAAAAATTCTCTTATAATTGATTTTACGGAAAAATAATTATGTAAAATAAAAGTTGGTGTTTTCGTTTCTCGGATTATGATTTCTAAATTTTATATTTGCACAAATCTAGAAATTGATAAACTTTTTCAGATATCTTAAAAAATATGGGTAGTCTATATATACCAGTGTTTCTTAACCTATGGTCCGCATCCCATCTTTTAAGGGATCCACACAAATAAGAAATATTGATATTAAGAATATGCAAAATTATGATGGTTTGCAAAATGCAAATGTAATGTGTAAAACCAAAATTACTGATAACAATTTTGAAAATATATTGTTTATTACAGGATTAGTGCATTTAATAGTTTATATATTGCTGTGGCATACTTTGGTTTTTAATATTAAGCAGGTACACAGAGTTCAAATTTGGTTGCAGCAGAGGTTTTATTTAGGGGTCAAATGTGTGTGCTCTTGACGGGAAGGAAAAAATTTTGTAAGATAAAATCCCGTAGTTGGAGTCCATGATTTTTCGGCAATCTTTAGGAAATGGGAAAAAGTGGCCTATTTGACATGAATACATGTCAGGATTAATTTTGACAATTTGATATATATTCTTATCTAGTATGTGAACTCACCCAATCGAGATTTTTGTTAACTGTTTTTGTTTTAATTATTATGTTGATTTGTCAATTGAGATGATATATATGTACAAAAAAAATATATCAGGGCAGAAATTTTATAATTGGAGTGATAATATAACAATATGTATATTAGCTTCACCAGGCCGTCTAGGCCAGTAGCTTTATTATTTCTTTCCAGATTCTTCTGTCCTTTGCCTTTTCCCTCCAGTCTAGTATTTGTTTGCCCTTCCGGTCCTCAATTATCGCCTCTCTCCACTTCCTTCTGGGTCTTCTCCTTCTCTTCTTCCCCGCTGGCTCCTTCCATGCTACCATTTTTACGGCTGTCTCCACGCCCATTCTATCTAGATGTCTAGATGCCCACTTCAATCTGTTTGCCTTAACTACCTCGCCAATTATTGGTTCGTCAGACAATCGGTACATTTCCTCGTTTGTACGCCTCTCCCATCCCAACTCGCTCCGCTTTCCTCCGTAGATTCTACGTAATGTCTTCCTTTCCCACGATTCGATCTTGTTTTGCATTTTTTTATTCATAACCCACGTTTGGCAGCCATATAGCAATGTCGGTCTGAATACTGATGGGCTTATATACTCTTATTTTTGTTTTCCTAGAAGTTTGTCTCACACTTATTGCTTTTAGCTATTCTTTGATTAATTTCACACTTTTCGTTGCCTCTGTCATTTATTAGCACCCCCAAGTACATAAAACTATCCACTTCCTCAAACTCCATCTTCTCTCTTCCTTCGATATTAATACTGAATTTTCCTCCGTATTTCTTCTTATTATTCACTCTTAGCTGCATATAGTTACTCTTCTGTTGATTTATCTCTAGTCTCTATTTTTCTGCTGCTTCCAGAAACCTCATCACTACCTCCAATATCACATTAAATAGCAGGGTGGATAGGGGATCACCTTGTCTCAGTCCATTTCTTACTTCAAACTGTTACGATGTCCTTCCATTTACTTTCACCACGTTTTATTGTAGGGTCAATCTAATAAAACGTAATATCGTTTATGGGACTTTTAGCGCCTCCAAGGCTTTCTACAGCTCCTGTCTTCCCACTGAATCGTAAGCTCTCTTAAAATCGATAAAAAGCATAGGAAGATGTTAATATTTGCTTCAACATAAATGTTTGGTCTATTGTTGATCGGTTCTTCCTAAAGCCACATTATTGATACTCTCCCAGCCATTTCTCCGCCTGTTCTTCCAATCAGGTCTTCAACCAAGTAGCCAGCACTTTATACGTGGTGTCTAGCAGTGCAATTCCTCTGTAATTTGTGCACTCTGTCTTAAAGGGATATTTAATAATAAAGCATTTAATAGTTTAGTCAATTGAATTTTCTTTACTTTTTTTTATAGAAATAATGTCTTTATCTGTTTCCAAATTTTCAGAATATTCTTGCTACTTTTGGCGTAGGGTGAAGTTTACATATTTTTAAAGAGCGTTTATGTTCGAGCGATCGATTAATATATCAGTAACAATTTAACTGGTCAACTGTAAGTAAGAAAAACTACGTCGAACTCCCCTAATGGGTCCCATGGTTGACTTCAAAAGATTAATATTGTCCACTAAGCATTTATTGCATTATAAAATTTTCAATTCCCAAACAAACATAAAATAAACTAGTCTAAAAAAAAATATATAATTCTAACAAATACCGATCAATGTTTGTAGATTCGCCCCTATTGATGACATAAAGAATCGTGCATCAATAAATCATGATTGGTACAAAACTCCAAAGGGAATTAAAAATTTACAAACGAATACGCATGCGCATATTCTGAAAAATATTGTTTGATTTAATCCTTTAGCGGAAATTACAAAGGTCCAATTGCACAAATTTAAAAATCCGGAAAGATTGCGGTATCTTTGTAAGCATACCGTGAAATAAGAATGCCATGAACACTATATTGCTATTGCAGTTGTCTTCAACATAGATTTTTGGTTACGATGATTGGAATTTCTCCTAGTTGTGTAAACTAGCATACTGCTCTGATATTTTTTCCTATTTAAACACTCAATCTAAGCCTGTAAGCAGTAAATAAAACAATTTTTGAAAGTGAGGATAAAGTTAAAGCTTTGTTAAAAATCAAGAAAAAAGTTTTGTTAGTTTGAAAAGGTATCCACACTGGAGATGTGTTTTTGAACACCCTGTATGTGATTCAATGATCATTACTATCATACTTTATACCTATGTTTTTGTACTTACATTGACAATTTATTGTAGAACCACTCCCAGTAAACCAAATTCAAATTTCCCTCAATTATTTTTAGTAACTTCAACATTCAAGCATGAAGTTACCTATGATTTTGTATTATATTAATAGTTATTTGAATCCCTTTAAGTTGAAGTTACTAAATATAATTGAGGGAAATTTGAATTTGGTTTACTGGGCTAAATATCTGATACCTCGTGAACTATTTAATTTTATTTCAAAGAGTGCAAACGTCAAAAAACCAACAAAATTGCAAATATCTCAAAAACGGTTGAATTTAGAGATAAGGAATCCTCATATAAATTCATGATTGCATCATTTCGTTTAACAATAATAAAAATAATATTTATTCAGAAAAAGCTCTACAGGCCAGATCATGAATGTTTGTAGTTACGTCATATTTGCTTATGACGTATGCAGCGTCTGAAACAAATTCAGGCACACCAACATTGTTTACAATGAACTGTACGAAATGACAATTGTCAAATTTAATGAGGTTATACGCAGTTTTAATAGATTTTCTTTTATAACTGAAAGGATTGGTTCAGTTTTTAGTCAACGTTGCGTTTTAATAACAATCATGAGTAATGCAACTAATAGGATTCTAAATAGTGAACTTCCCCATTGACAATGCTTTTATGATCAAAACACACGTACAAACGTTTACAATAATGAATGCAAAAAAATGAATAAATATAATAAACCACATAAGGTAAAATCTTGTGCGTGGTTTGAAATAAGAGAGTTAATATTAACACTTTGTATACGGAGAGTGTTATAAAATTGAAAATATTTTCCTTAAATAGATCACAGTGCGTTTTAAAATAAAATTTCTGGGACATCCTGTACAAGTTTTATAAGTTATTATGCGGCTTCGTGATTTGCTGATATTTGAAAAGGACTCCATTTTCACTCATAAAAGGTTAGGAATCGCTGGTTCATTCTTATCGCAACTACCTGGTTTTCTTAATTTATGCGTAAATTATATAGCTTAAATTAACTTTAAATGTTAATTTTTCCAATGAAAAATAAATAAAATAAATTGAATAATAAATAGCCAAATTTAAATTGCCCGCAATTATTGTTAGTAACTTCAACGTTGAAATATAAAATTACCTACAATTTTGTGTTACAATGATAGTTATTTTAATGCCTTTACGTTGAAGTTACTAAAAATAGTGGGGGAAATTTAAATTAGCTATTAGGGATGTCTCTATAAAAGCCCTAAATTTGATTTTATATATGTAAATTCTTTTGTAAAATCATTAATACAAGTTTTTTCCCCGCTTTTTTTCTACTTATATATATTAGTCCCTTTCTGATTTAAATATCACTAAATGAACAATTTAGTCTTCTTATAAGTGTAATTTTGAGGCGCTGTCAATGTACATTGACGCACAAATTAATATTGATAAGCATTTATACATAAGTAAATTTTTTTTTTTAGAAATTGTTCAAATATTGTTAAGGTATATATTTCACATAAGAGTAATATTACCTATCTAAGACGTAGTCTATTTACTAGTAAGTATATTTTAGGGGAAATACCGAAACATGTTGATGTAGTTCTAATATTTCACACACCAAATAAAATAATAATAAAAAAAATATATAAATATATTTTCACCAAAACCTTCTTCTTCTTTTATTCGACCAAAACACCTTAATTCTCAGACAACAAAAAAAAAAAATCGATGTGTAGCTATGACATCATGAGCGTAACGAACGTTTCGCCTTGTCACGACTAAAAATAGCCCGTTAGCCGCATATTCCTCGTTTCCTTCCTTCTCTTGTGACGTCATACGCTAAAACGTAACATCGTGCAGGCAGAAAGTCGCTCGCTAACCGCCACTTTACACGAAAAACAGCTCCGTCGAAAGTTCCGATATTGGAGAGTTCAAGGAAAACGAGGTAAGGTAATGAAGGGGGGAGGGGCTGCGATTTGAATGATTCCGGCCTTAAATTAACTGAAGAGGGGGTAAATTTGTATTTAGCACTTCTGGTAATTAATTTAGCGCCCTCTGTTAGGTGTTGTTCGCAACTAATGTAGAAAAATTCTCTGGCAAGTATTTTTATTTGCTTTTATTCAGTTGCTATTAATTAATAAAACTTTCTTTATGTGTTACTTAAACGTTCAACAATTTATTTAAATTTTGCTGTAACAACTCGTAACTACTTGGTTTTTCGTTGGCACGAAAAGGTAAGTGTTTTAAAATGACGTGAAATTTAAAAACTGCCATGATTATTTTCCTGTAAATCGATTAAATACTGGAATAGAACAATTTTAACAAAAAAATGTGTTTTATATAACATCATTGATATCAGCAGCATAAATTGCTTTACATTCTGTCTCAAAAGTAGGTGATTTAAAACAAATTATTTTTTAATTATCGCTTTATAGCGATTGAAGTTCGTTAAAACATTTCTGTTAAAACGAGAAAAACAGAAACATGGAAAGGAGATACATATGTATTTTTAATACCAAAAGTTTTTATAACAATATTTATTTCTGTAAGAGGAGTTCATTTCTGATATAGCAAATCATTCAGGTTTGGGACTTGGGACAAATTTTAAATATTAATGAAATATAAATAATTTTGAAAAGAGAATCAAAAATAATTAATCGAAACAAAAAGAAAATGATAAGCCAAGTACAATAATCAATATAATTTGTTATAATTGCAAATTATAATTTGTTAATCTTAGTTGCAAACTATTACTGTAATTAATAAGAGGTACAAACAATTTAGTAGGTAGTGTCAATGTTAGATGGCCCAAAATTGATTCTTCTATTGCAGTGGGGGATTATTTGCTATTTCCGTATAAATAGGAAAGTAAGGGTGAGTTTCATAATTTCACTTTAAAGCTTTAAAATTACTTTTGTTAAAGTACTAAAGTGACATTTATTATGAAACCGGCCCTAAGGAAAATGATTCAAACAGGTTTGTATCTATGCTAAATAAAATTTATCATTATTATATATTAACTTCAGATGGCAGCATGCAGGTAAGGGCATTTAGTAGGAATTCCTAGAATTTGTAGTCCGTATTGTAATTTTTATTAAGATTTTGTAAGCAAATGTAAATGACTCAATATAATATCAAATGCAATATAAATACTAGTATATTAGTATAATATTTGATAGTATGAATAAATTGTTATTAAAATGGGGTTAAATTTAAAAGCTAGTTAACTATTTTACCCACTCTGAGGGAAAGTAATGTTTATGAATTTAAGATGGCGCCTACTGTTTAAATTTGGATGTCATTTATATGTTGCTTGTAAGAACTAGTAGAATTTTTGTTTGTATATTTTACGGATGTGTAGTTATAACTTTGGGAATTTGAAATCAACTCTAATATTAGTGTAGCTAATAAATTTTAAAATTTACCTGCGGTTTATGCAACTTCACACTCAAATATCTCTGTGATTGTAGAATATTAGTACAGATGGCGCCCTACTGTTTATTATTATTCAATTTATATTTTAATTATTTATTTTATTACCTCAAATTTGATTTGTTCCTAGTAATAAAGAAAATAACAAATATTATTAATGACATTGGTGGTCACTATTAGTAATAGTAAATATACCGTGTATCCCCGGATGGAGCTGACAAGAGGAGAAAAAACTTTATTATTGATTTTACGACAAAAAGTCATTCTTTATAAAAAGTTCTGCTTGTTGAGTAGATAAATTAATCATCGGAAAATCTAAGATTAAATGTACAGAATGTCCAATGAAAATGCTTCAACAGAAGAGTATCATTTATTGCATGTTTTGTAGTTTAAGTACAAAATTTCAGTTACTCTACAAAGGCCACCTCCAACTTCCACACATATCTCCGCCCTTTTAGTAAATGTACCCTAGACTTTGCGTATGGTTTGTGGTACATTTATCTCATTCACCGCATCCTGTATTGCGTAAACTTTTTGCTTTAAAATACCCCACAAAAAAAATCAAGAGGTGTCAAGTCAGGTGATCTAGCCGGAAAACTTGTTGGACCAAATATCTTCCCATCCATCTTTCTCCGAACTGATTTGTTAATCCGTCTTGTTGCCAAAAAATGTTACTCCATATTTCTAGCGGTAAATTATCTAGAATTGGTGACATGGAATAGTTCTCTGGATAAGGAATTAGATTAGGATATGGCAATGGTTCTTTGGACTAAGCAATTTATGATACTTTCGCTGGACGGGCTAGGTAACGATAGGAATGTGTTAGGTTTGCGGCAAATGGTACGTCCCAGAGAACCATCGGAGCGACTATTTACTAGCACAACTAGGAAAGGAAGAGAGACATTAAGAACGCCAATCACAGAAAAATAAATAACAAAAAAAGTGCGTTTCATAAAACATTGAAACAGTAATTTAATATATTTTTGGAGTTTGATTTCTTGCTTTATAACCGAAACCAGTTAATATCGTTCTGAAAGAAACTGGGCTATCGATTTTGCATTGTTAATTTTCTTTTCCTTTTTTGTTTCTTCATTAAAAAGATGGCATAAAAATACCAATACTTAAAAATAACTTATTTTTCAAATTTGATAACTTCATAGTCTTCTCCTCGTCTTCCTAGTGCCGGACCTTTATCCCTGGGGCACTTTAATCGGTATTAGGGCGGTGAGATGTCCTTCCAGAAGTTGTTAAAGTGACTTATCTTTGCTGGCTGGAGTCGCCCTATCTTCATTAGTGATCTTTTTTCTTGCCACTTCTTGGCTTTCACAGCCTTCTCTTTTTAGCTTGACCCACGATGGAGATATCTATACAGTCTCGAGCTCTCTTGGTGGAAACTTTGGGTGGGGGTCTATCCTAAGTATTCGACCAGACGGGCCACCAGCTTGTTCGAGGAGGCGCTCACCCTCAGCCAATCCCGCGATATTAAATCTCGTATGTATTCCCGAAGAGGAGGCATAATTCAGGTTGTCGCGGATTTGCTAGCTTCGAACCATCCATGGGTACCCCACTATTTGTCGTAATACTCATTTTTGAAGGACCTCCAATGGCTGTTGGCCATAGTCAAGAGGACTTTGTACCAAAGGTCAGACGTGAGAGGCATTAAATTATCCCTTGCTGCCTGAAAGTTAGTTTTGAGACTAGATACGTGCCGGCGAAAGGTTAAGCTATCATCCAGTATAAACTCCAGGTATTTTTTAATTTCTTTTTCTCTTGATTTTTAGGTGGTAAATATTGAAAATATGAATGAGTATTACAACGTTTCGCTTTATTGCAAAGCTTTTTCAAGTATATAAGCTTTGCAATAAAGCGAAGCGTTGTAGTACTCATTCACGTTTTCTATATGTACGACCTAAAAACCAAGAGAAAAAGAAATTAAAAATTATATACATGGTCAAGAATTGAAGCTTTAAAACTCCAGGTATTTGACCTCATCAGCCCAGGAGATGATTTTTCCTTAGATGTTAATTCGAAAATCGGGAACTGTCCTTCTCTTAGTGAAACACACAGCCATAGTCTTGCTGCGATTGATCTGAAGCCTAGAGCCACCCAGCCTGCGTTCTACGCATCAAGATGAATTCGTTGCTACTGGTAGAATAAACCGCAGTGTCTTCGGCAAAGATCCCCAAGCTGACATCTGGATGCTTGGGGATGTCGTACATATAAATGAAAAATAGCTCGGGGCTCAGCAAGGAACCCCGCGGAACGCCGGTCAAAGCCGGGCGACGAATGGAATAACACTCCCCCACTCTGATTGAAAAGGACCTGTCCGTCAAATTGGAGCGCATCAGCTTAATTAAAATTAAAATTTGATATCTTCCTTTAAAACCTGTTTCTGAAAATTTTTTTTGAAAGGAATTGTATTATCGCATTATCAAATTTCTTTTCTTTTTTTCATTAAACAAAAGAGGCATTAAGAACGATCTTTGTGTAATGTTTGTTGTGAATAAAACACTTGTTTATTTTAATTATTTATTCGTTTCAACTGCGTAACTGTAAAAACCTATCTCTTCCAATCATACCACCCTATCTAACTACTATTACATAAATGTCCCTAACCGTATAGCAACCTATAAGTAATCTCCCTTTAATACATTACACTTTGTTTGATTTCTTGCTGTAAAACATTGTTTTATGAAACCAGTTTTTCAATATATCTCCGAAAGAAATTAGGCAACCCATTATGTATTGAACAAACGGCTAATAAGTTGCATATATACTTGAATTGTTATAAGTGGTAAGTACATAGAAATCGTCATTTCAGTTTTTAAGAGCAATTTTAATGTATTAATACCTATAAATCTACAAGAAAAATAGCATCGATGTAGCATTACGACTTTTATGTAGTTAATATTTACTAATCTCTTTTTCTTTTGATAATCGTTAAAATTATGATAAGTAGGTACTCATCTAAAACATAAATTCATCGAAGAAAAATGATCTCTTAGTCGTTTTTTTTACACTTAAATCCCATAGTTGTGTTTTAAATCTGGATTTTAATAGTGAATGCTCCATCGTAAAGAAACCGACTGCGTTCTATAGGACGACAATCGAGTTCCAATCGTCCGTCTCTCTTTCAAAGCGTCCTTTACGGTGAATTGGCGAATGGCGCTCATCAACTCTTGGTTTGCTCGCCGCGCACTCTTTCTCTTAACTAAGGTTAATGGTCCCCTTTTACCACCTACCATCATTTACGGAGCGGACTTGGACGTCGTTCAAGCATAGTTAACCTAAATACAACGCGTTCCGCTCGATATTTACCCGGGTACGGAGTACACCTGTTCGTCGTTTTCAAACTAGTCGTGTATACCTGCAGAGTTCAGACGGTGAACGTATCTCGTCGTGTGAGCAACGACAAACACAATAAACAAAAACGTGTCTTCAGTGTCAACACTGTTTCGATTGCCGTTCTTGTGTTCCCGGACTTTTGCCCGGATTTTCCGGAAGAGTTTTGCTCCGTAGATAAACCCGGCTATCAGTTGGACTTTAACGTGTGTAGTAAAAACGGATGCTATTCGTCCTGAACGGACAGTAGAAAGATCGTGTTTTGTTTTTGAGATTGCGTTCTATCTGTTGTGGGTTTAATAGTACATATAGTCGAATGTTGGGAGCGGTGTCGTTCTGAAAGGATTTTAAAGATTTTCGGAGGAGTTCCAGTGGATCGATGCTTTTTTGGAGATTGATGAAGGATTAGGTGAGTTGTATTTTGAAACGAGACGATGGAGGTTTGGGGAGTTGAATTTGAATTTTGAAAAAGCAATCTGTTTTGAGAGGATGCTATTAATTCTTTATAGTGTTATTGTTTGTTTTCGTTTTTTACTTAATTTTATAATTGTTGAAAAAATTGAAATTAATTAGTCATTCTGCTATTTAATAGTGCAATATAATTTATGCCAAATCAGAAATAAAATTGGTAAAATAAATGTAGCCCCACATTGGGCGCCAAAACTAGTGTCGTGATTTATAAACAAAACTTTAAATGGTAAATATAGGGAAAAAAATATGCAGCATCACTGTTTCAACAAACATTTAGCTTTATTTTTATACTATGAAGTAGTGATCTATACAACATCTATAACAGCCCAGTAAACCTAATTCAAATTTCCCTCAATTATTTTTAGTAACTTCAACATTAAAGCAGGAATTAGCTACGATTTTGTATTGCATTAGTAGTTATTTGAATACCTTTAAGTTGAAGTTACTAAAAATAATTGCGGGAAATTTGAATTTGGTTTACTGGGAGTTATCTCTTGCTACTGCCACTTTTGATTAGTAATTTCCACTACTACTTTTTGTAGCAGTTTTCCTCACATATAGCAATATACTTACATACAACTCTTTTTATGTTTCTACTATTTGTATAAGAGTTTAGTTGGCATTTCAATTAAAATCAGTTACCTCAAATAACTCTTTATCTATTGTAATTTATATAAAATTCCGAAACCTATCAATTGTCATATCAATGGGAATAACTTTTAATGACGAGCTTGGTGATTTAAAATCATTCCTGCTAGCGCAGCAGCCCTCACCCTTAAAATTTGAATAGGTCTCGTGGCCACTCATTCAAAAGCTCTTTTAATTATTTTTACGACAACATGTATCAAAAACTCAACCATTTTCAACCTGGGTAATAAAATACCATTAGAATGAAATGGTTTGGATATTACTTTATTAAATATGCAACATGATGACAATAACCTTCATATAATAGTAGTCAAATTCAAATGCTCTTCTGACATTTTGCTACATTTCTGGAGTTATTTGTTGGCATTCTTCAACAATTTTTTGGGGCACTCTCGTAAGGAAGTTGCAGGCGAAGCATGTACCTTAGAATTAAGATGCCTCCTGAGAAAAAAAAATCAAGTGGTATAAGATCCCGGAGATATACAATACACGATCTTGAAAGTGATGACCAGAAAATGTTCGTACTCTGACAGCGTAATGTGGAGGTGCTCCATCTCATTCTCCAACAAATCTGGATTTTGCTCTATTTTTTCTGGTGATCAAAGGATCGATTGTATCGTCAAGTATGTTCAAACACATTTGACCATTTAAAATACCGTCAATGAATAGGGGCCCTATGAGATGATCACCAGTCTTGATAGACGGACACAATTGGATGTTATTTACACAGATCTCTCACGAGCTTTTGATGCTATAGACCATCAAATTCTACTACATAAAATAAGTTCTTTTGGTTTTGTTCCTCCAGTTATTAAACTCTTTGATTCTTATTTGAGTGAACGCAGATGTTATGTTTTTTTACCATGGTTTCTCTTCCTACGAGTTTACTCCCAGCTCTGGAGTTCCCCAAGGCTCCAATTTAGGTCCTCTTTTATTCAACCTGTTTATCAATAATTTACTACTTTCTCTTCCCTATCCTGTTCTTGCCTATGCTGATGACGTTAAGCTTTATCATCAAGACATGCCCAGAAAATGACTCGCTTATCCTACAATCTAACCTTGATAAGTTGGAAGCTTGGTTTCATGGGTATAAGCTACATGTTAATATTAACAAATGTTACATAGCATCTTTCACTCGCACAGCATCACCTTTGACCACTGACCGTATCGGTGACATCTTCAAAGAAAATCAGTTATTGCAGATTTGGGTGTATTGTTTCACATTCTGCTTTAAACATTAGATCGCTAAGATCTGTTCCGAATCTTCAAAATCTTTGGGTTTTATAATGCGTATCTCTAAGAACTTCCAGGATATACACACGATTAAAACTTTATATAATTCCTCTATTCTTCATAAACTTGAATACGCCGCCTTAATATGGTATCCTATCTATACCAGTGAATATCTACAACTGGATTGTATACATCTCAAGCTTTTAATATTCTTATCCTACAAACTGGATGGTGTCTACACACAAAAAAATATTTACTCAATTTGAATATAAATGCATCACATTGAATATAACATAACTTCCTGTATAAGCAAGAAGATGATGAATTTATATTGAGAATATAATTTGTTCAGTTTTCCAAACCCGTGAATTTGTTAGACGAAACAATTTTTTAGTTCAAATGTAATCAATATACTAAAATCATTATGAACACATAATATTTTCACCACAAAAATAATTATTTTAGATTTGAGTAAATAGATTTGTTCAACTGGAAACTATTATATTTATACCTTAATAATTTATGTACATTTAGTAGAAGTATATAAAAATATTATTTGAAAGATTGCCATTATTTGCTTCCAAAATATAAGTATATTGAATTGATAATACTTACCTGCTTAATCTAAACATTTCTACTATTCAAGGGTAATAATTACCTACTAATTTTGTGTCTGTAACACCAAAAAACCTCGGTAGGGGAAAATTAATAAATAAAGAAATATTATGTAATTAAATAAATTTACTGTCACACTTTTTAGTTTTACAATGTTTGGGAGAAGGTAGCGTATCGAATACTCCAGGGGCGCACGGGATATTGAAGAAAGATAACATTAAAAATGATATAAGTGATCGTTAGCATTTTTTCATTCATTTCAATTTAAATGCCTCCTATTTTGAGATAATTTTCTGTAGTAATATTAGTTACAAATGTTATTTCTGCGAATGTTGGATGTTTATTTGATAGGTCTATAACAAATATGTTGTGTTAACAATTAAATAATTATGATTGCATCCTACGCTTATCAAATAATTAACTCATCAGCAATATATTACTGTATTTTCAATTTGCTTTAACAAGCAAGTAAATTTGTAGGATTAAGTTAGTAGGAAGTAATAACGACTGACGAAAATGGGGTAGTACTTAAATCAGAATGGAAAAAAAATACAAAATGGAGTTCCTCAGGGTTCAGTATTGGGACTGCTGCTATTCCTGTTTTATATTAACGATCTGCCAAGATCAGTATTTTAAAGAGATGGTATCATAAATTGTTCACTTAATTTGAATGTTCTGATATTTTAATGTGTTGTTTGTATTATTATAGTTGACGTTTTCTATACTGTATGTATTATGGAAATATATATATATTATTATTATTATTATTATTTCTTCTACCTGTTTTATTAAAAAATACTTTTTTCTTTTTACTTAATATTAAAAATAGCAACAGAATTCCTGAGAGCTCATCTCTTAAATTCTATGTATAATTCAAGGTATTAAATTTTATTTACATTACCTGTGTGCCCCATGCTGGGCGCTAAGAATGATGCGGTGTTTTTTTGCCGCCCAATGAGAGGACCTAAACTACAACACTACGTATATCAAACTGTTTATTTACTAATTTCTTTATACACCAACTCACTAGTTCTAGTTTAGGCTGCTCAAGAACAGTTACTTTCTAACAAAACCCATTTCATCAAAACGATTCAATGTTTCGACTTGCAAATTTACCAATTGTAAAAAAAAAGGTAATTAATTACTAGTTGGAGCAAAACACATTTCTCTTTTCACGATTGCCCGTTTATGCGAAAGGTAAGAGTAACGAAATAGCAAAACGTTTTCATTTGCCGATTTCTGAAGTACGATCTATTACAGTTGGAAAAATGTGAGATTAATGTTTAATTGCTGCTTTTGCGGTTACCACAGTGGTAGGGTTTTCAGATTATCTTGTAGTCGCTGCAGTAATAATATATTGGTTTCGGTTAAAATGCACGATTTTATAATAGGAAATTGTGTAATTGTGTGATTATTACTTTAATGTGGTTCTGGGTGTAATTATAGCAGAAGTGAGGGTACTTTCTTTATATACAGAGTGTTATAAATAGAGACCGGATTATATGCAAAGAAAAACTGGAATATATGCATCGATTTTTGAGAAAATATGCATAAACCTGGCGCATACGTATATGCAAAAAAATGGGACAATATGCAACATTTTTACATAAAATAAATAAAAAATTTAAACATTAACTTTATTGCACAAAAATTTTTCACAACATATTTCTAAAACAATTTATAATTAAATGTTTTTCAAAATTGTGTAAAAGAAAATTTTACCTTCTATCAGAATACATATGTTTCGAAATAGAAAAGCTTCTTTCAACATCCATAGATGTAATTGGTGCATTTTTTAACTTCGCAATACATTCTAAACCAAAATTAAAGTCGAAATCGTTTACTGTTTCACCTTCCAAAATTTTCTTAACTTTCTTCAATTTCAAATACCCCGCATTTTTATTTATCACTTTTTTAAATTTATCGTGTATAGAATTACCTATTGTACCTTTAACCTTCTTACATAGCATATCAAATTTGTCTACTATTTCGACTGATTCCGAGAGCGGCATCCCTTGCGTTTCTAGTTTACGAATGGAACTTGAAACAAAGCTATAATTTGACTTAATATACAAAAGGTTTTGTAGCAATTCTGTTGATGTTACTATATTTTTATAGTTTTCTAGAGCAATGCAGTCAGCAGTGATTTCAAGAATTACATTTTTTATTCCTTCAAAATTATCGGCGAAAAAAATTGCAGCCTCTAACCATGTACCCCATCTCGTAATAATAGGTTCAGGAGGCAACATAGCACCGGGAAGTCGCTTCTTATAAAATTGGATTCGTAAAGGTGCTTTTAAAATACTTTTTTGACATTGCTAATTAAATCATTAATCAAAGGGAATTGATTCCTAATGTCTTCGGCTTCACCATTGAACCTATGAGCTAAACAAGGGTATGAATAATGTTGCTATAATTTTTTTTTTAATTTTACGTGGCTTTTATATGTATGGTGCAGCGTCGGACAACATTAACAACATTTTTTCACAAGGTATACTTCCAGGTAAAAAGAAATTTGATAAACCTTCTTGAAGGAATTGGGCAATTGTCACATTATTTGTTTTTTGAAGTTCTTACAATAAATTAAATATGATTTACCTACAATATCTTCATGAAGATTCCTATTAACAAATGGGCAATATAAAGGGCCACACTTATCCGTACTTTCATCTACCATGATATAAATAAAATTATTCCCTACCAATTGTTGAATTTCTGCTATTGTTTGCTGGTAACAAGATGTGACGTAATTTTTTCGTAAGGTACTTTCGTCAGGTATATTATGTTTAGAATATTTTTGCAGAAATGATTTCAAATTAACATTGTTTAATCTTGCTAATGGTATGTTGGACGAAATTAATGCGTTACACAGATCCGTATTATATTCTTCTTGTTCTGAGTTTCGTGAAGTTGATGCTACACATTGACGAATAGATTGCTGCACACATGCGGATCGCTTTAGTTTTTTACATTTTCTAATATGTGATGGAGTTTTAGCGTGTTGATCAATCAGGTATTTTCTCTCAGAAGATACCTATAACAACAATTGTCATTTTATATCAAAAGTTAAAGAATTTAAAAACAATTGTAAAGCTTTTAGTAAAATTAAACTTATCAGTTTACTGCGGGCTCCACAAAATATTTTGTCGCCATCCTTTACCAGTTCAGGATATGGCTTAATCCATAAAGAAATTTTGTTCGCTATACTCATTCTATGTACGCACAGTAATTAAAAACGTAACACAATTACATGCTGTTTCGCTCAAAGATATTCAATGAATGAATAGTTTATTTGGGAATTAATAATAATAAAACGTATTTACCACATCCCTTCTGCAAGGCGAAATTAAACACGTGCAGTTCTTGGAAAAAAGTATTAGAGAAACCAATATAAAAGATTTATCGTTCTGAGAATTGTCAGTTGTCGATCTACATTAGGAATTTTTACTAATAGAAAGGTTAAGAAAAAGCTTAAATATGCAATATATGCAACTTTTGTAAAAATATGCATAGAAATGCCTAAATATGCAATATATGCAATCACTAATTAGCGCTAATTAATTTCAATTAGTGTAATACGTCTACATATAGACTATAATTAAAGATATGCAAAAAATAAAATATATGCACGTTTGCATATAATCCGATCTTCTCTAGTTATAAATGTTGTATACTGTACGTACACAGCGATACAAAACGTAAAAGCAAGTAAACCACTTATATTTTGCTATCTTAAATGTAGCGTAAAGCAATTTCATTATCATCACCGGTTGATGGAGCTTCAGACGCACCAAGAACCAAACCGCGACATCTGAATTTCGCTTGATCTCTTTTTAAACGCTACCACCATCCACGCTCCAATATAGAAAACAGCGTTTCGAGAGAGTTGTTCCTCTGTTCTGTTTGCCTGAACGTGCTGGAAATAATGACATCTCCAATTTCGGCGGTCCGTTATCCTAACAAAAGCCAAACGACACCGCAGTCGCTTTCGAGTTAGGCAGACTCTTCCTGTTATAACGGTCGATTGTGGTAGGGAATGTAAAAGGATTCTTTTTCGATGCGACCTCTCGGAAATCGATAAAAGTATCGATGTTTATTTTTGCCGGAGACCTTGGAAAGTGACACCTTTCGTATACACTGATGAAGACGTAGAGGCACAACGCCAGTTTTGCGTAATGATAAGTTCCTATTGCGGATTTACAACCTGCTCATTTTCGTTAGAGACAATAGCCATTCATTAGCGAGCGACTATTAAATGAATAGAAAAGAATGGATTTGTGAAATATTTCTTAAAGGAAGTCAAGGTAATTCGCGATATTTTGAGTGTTGTTGATGATGTCTCTCACACATATGTGCTATATCTTACAGAATAATGAGAAAATCTTTGTCGCATTTTACGAAATTTTAGCAGCAGTTGTGAATGGTTTAGCTATGATACGTGCATATTAGCAGAATGTTTTGCTGGAAATGAGGAGCCCAGAATGTCATGAAAAGAATGCACTGAAAAATCAGATAAAAACTGCTGCTTCTAGGTTATGTAGGAAGTATTTTTGACATCTTTGATAATTGGTGGTGAGGAATATTAGTTAAATTTGCTCAAAATGACCAACAATTTAGAGAAAACAAGGATAACATAATGTGATATATTTTAAACATCACATAAACATTTCAATTCAAGGCATCAAGTTGTTTCACAATTCTTAATCCAAAAGATCCATATCAAAGAAGCCGTAGAGATGGTAAATAGTTTACATTTCAGCAAAATCATGTTTCAAAAAGAATAAACACTTCACGCTGGGTACAAAAATATAAAGCTTTAATTTTATTAAAAGCAAGTATTTTTTTTTGTAAAAACGTATTATTTATTTCTGATAT